>PYUH01004010.1:67021-107907 GCA_016808085.1 Suaeda aralocaspica
AAAAAAAAAAAAAAAAAAAAGAATATAGTGTGCACTATGATACATGCTTTTCCAAATTGTATACATATCGGGCTAAAAAATAAACGTCAGAGTTCCCCCTCACTACATTGACAATTTGACATTTAACACTGACGTGGCCTAGCCAATGACCGTTCATCAATCACCAAAACAAGTCCCACAATGTTAAGCACATTCCCAAAACTTAAGATATAAAGTCCAACAACATAAAGGACCAAAAATACAAAGATCATATTCATAAAAAATAAGAGATAGAGAAAGCAAGAAGATAAGCAAGTTAGTAAAAATGGAAACAATGAAGCAAATGGCATACAAAACAACAGTGAAGCTTATGTTAGGTGCTCTTGAAAAAAATTTGTTGCCTGATATTGTCATTAGACGTCTTACTCGTCTTCTTTTGGCGAATCGTCTTCAATCTTGTTACAAAAATTCTACTGAGCTCCAACTCTATGATCTTCTCCACTTTGCTCAATGTAATGTTTTCTTAGCATTTGCTCGGGGATTACCTAGTAATTATTATGTGATGTTGTCGATTTGTAGCTGTTTAAGTAGCCATCTTTTGCCATGTATATCAGTTAGTACTTAGTAGTGTATAAGTGTACTTAACTGCTAGTTCAACAAACAGTTATATACCTCTTCTTGTTTTGCAGCTTTGAGAGAAATGCCAATTGCTATTCAAACTGATACCGCGAAAGTTCAACATTATGAACTCCCTACTTCCTTCTTTAAGCTTGTTTTAGGCGAACATCTCAAATACAGGTAAAAACGAAGACATTTTCTACTACTAGAATTATGACAATATGCATCATATTGCTGATCATCGGTATTATTATTAATTTTTTCTTTTCGGCTTTTTGGTTGCAGCTGCTGTTTATTTTCGGATAAACAGACGAACCTAGACGATGCAGAGAAAGCAATGTTGGATTTATATTGTGAGAGGTCCAACATAGAAGACGGTCATACTGTTCTTGATGTTGGATGCGGCTGGGGATCGCTCTCTTTGTACATTGCACAAAAGTACAGTAGCTGTAAGGTTACAGGAATTTGCAATTCAGTAACGCAGAAAGCACACATTGAGGAGCGGTGCAGGTTTGTTTATCGGACATCTTCATCTTGCACATTTTCTTTCCTAATCAAAGACAATCACTGAATCACTCCCGGAGTATACATAATATGAATTAATATAATTAGAACACCAAGTTTCTTAGGCGTGTGTGAGTCTGTCTATGTGCATCAGGGATCTTCAGCTGAAGAACGTTGAGATCATAGTGGCAGACATTAGCACATTCGACATGGAAGGATTGTATGATCGAATACTTTCAATTGAAATGTTTGAGGCATGTCTTAACTCAATACTAGAGCTATTTACATGTAACAGTATAGCATTATTTAGAGTTCGAATTGATGGGTTATTGGTTGATTCTACAGCACATGAAGAATTATAAAGATCTCCTGAAGAAAATAAGTAATTGGCTGAAACCTGATGGACTTCTATTTGTTCATTATTTCTGTCATAAAGCTTTTGCATACCACTTTGAGGTACATGCTTACTGTCTAGTATAAAATTACCAGCTGAGTTCTGGAGTAGCTGCTGCAGATATGTGTGAGCTGCGCTATAAAATTTGACGTATTGACATTTATTTCATTTAATATTATGCAGGATGTAGACGATGATGACTGGATCACTCGTTATTTCTTCACTGGAGGCACAATGCCAGCAGCAAATTTACTCCTATACTTTCAGGTGAACCATAATGTCTTGCATCAGTTTTTCTTACCTGCAGAAATCACCATAACTCAGATTCGAACCAGCTTATAAGTGATCATTAGATTCGTTACCACTATACTATCGTCAATTAGATGTAATTGTTATTTATCAGACTGCAAATTCAAATTATACTATTGTTGGTAAAATGGTTTCCAAATAGATTAAGGAGTATTGTACACAAACTGATCTAGCTAATCAGTGCAAACTCCTACTCTCAGTTGGAAGACATCATATTCATATTGTGCCTCGACTAAAGTAGAGTTGTCATTTCAACATGTTACACTGAGTAATTAATGTCAAGTTCCTGATATATACTATCTGCAGGATGATGTGACTGTCGTCAACCACTGGCTCGTCAATGGGAAGCATTATGCTCAAACAAGGTGAGAAAACAAGGATCGTTATTTTATCACAGCTTAAGCATAGAATTAAGGGCAACTAGTCAACTACCAAGTTTCATCATGAATCAGTATAGCTCTATGCACCAAGAATGAAGTAAAAAAACATTGTTCTAATATATTTTGGTTCTTTTCACAGTGAAGAGTGGCTTAAACGGATGGACCATAACTTGACTTACATAAGGCCAATAATGGAGATGACCTACGGCAAGGATGCAGCTCTAAAGTGGATAGTATATTGGAGAACCTTCTTCATAGCAGTGGCCGAGTTGTTTGGGTACAACAATGGAGAAGAATGGATGGTTGCACATTTCCTTTTTAAGAAAAAATAAGGTTCATTATGCATCATATCTTCTCTTTCAACCACATTCGATGAGCATGCACCAAAAAGCTCAATGTAGCTAATTTATGCTTTGAAGAACTAGTAAGTTAGTAACACAGTGATGCATCTGATTGTTGTCTGCTGCCGAACTCATGTTTCTCCAAGAAAAGTGAATAGAAGAAAAAATATTCACAGATTTGAAGTTCAAGATGTGTTGAGCATCAATTGAATTTGCTAGATTTTGCAGATATTAAAAAGATGAAAATCCATGTACTCTTCTAGCCTTTTTTTGATGTATGGCTGATTGGCCGTAATGAGTTTTTGACTAATGAATAAATCACCTTAAGAAGAGTAGAGTTACAACTCTAAAGCCTCTGATCAAAAACATTTTAGCTTGCTTTGTGTCATCTCATATGCCCAAGAATGGATCATATGAGTAGGGCATTGTAGTGTTTCAGTAAAGAGTTCAAGACATGATCACTCAAGGATTCTACAAATGTTGGTGATGTTGAAAATAGCTGAAGAAAGGAACAATAAAGTTACATCTTTGCTCGAGTTGCTCCAGATTTCAGATTCCTTCAAAAAAGTAACTAAATTGAGCTGAAAAGAATAACAGTCAGGTTCTAGCCAATGGGGTACTCTATAATATCTACCTTCCATTATGAACCACAAAACTAAAATCAATGAATTCATCTCTAGAAAACTCTTGCACACAATAACATATTTTAGTTGAGATGCAAAACCGAATAAATGATTACGCTTCTCAAAAAGCAACAAATTTAGTATTGGATCTCCCAAGAGTAATGCTCTAAAAGCAGCAACAAATAAATCAAACCAAGGCTCAAGCATTGTATTCTTTCTCCTGCGCTATATGTACAAGCTATGTATATCAAATCCATCAACACCTCCGTAAGAGACCAAATTATAAACAATGGGAGCCGATATGAAAAGATCAGAATCCTTTTAAAGCGGACTTTGCACATTCACAAAAAATGAAGTTGATTTAGCTCACACTCAATTCCCAAGTCTTAACAAAAAAACATTATCCAAGCTACAACAATGCACATGCCAAATCCAAACACAAATAAACACAAATTCAATTTTAACTGCATAGGAGCTACAACTCTACAAGGGCATTACATATTACAAAAATGGAAAAGGGGGAAATTGAACCTGCAGCTTATTGTACACAAGCCCTCAACCTTAAACACTAGACCAAGACATCATTGGTCAATTTCAACCGTGTATAAGCTATATTAAAACACAATTTCAGCTCTATGAGCTGGTTAATCTAACAATATTTCCAATTTATTTGAAATATATATATGCTGGAGTAGTTTAACGCAAGCTTCCTATCTCTTCTAAATTTAAAAACTTGTACATAGCTGAATGAGCTTGGAAAATTGAAAATTAGACAAGACTATTTATGAGAGAAAACACGACTTGTAGCCACAACAATATTTTACACTCAAGGATAATGAACCATTAACTATGAGAAGCATTAGCTTGTAAATGATCTTCGAACCAGGTACTAAGTGAAGCAAGTAGAATAAATTAAGTTTCCAATGCCAACAGGAAGTTTCAAGTTTTTGGCAAACAAAGGATGAAAAAAACAAAAATATATTGCAGCTATCTCCCATGATGGTATTAATTTCATGACTTTCACATAATTAAATTTCATGCTAGAAGGGAAGGGAAATAGGAGGAAGATGAGGGGAAAGAAAGAGGGGGGGGGGGGGGGGTGGGGTCGCTGGGGGGGGTAGAGGCGTGATTGTTTTGGCTTCTCTTTTTTTTCTTTAATTGCTAGTTTCCCTTTCTGCGCGGCTGTTTTGTCATCTTCAGCTTTTTCTTCCTGATGTCTCTTTTCTTCCCTGTCTGCTCCACCTCCTCCACCCCTCTCCCCGTCTCCCTACTGCTTTCTTTTCATCACCGACCCTCTCGGTCGTTCTTTAATTGGTTCTTCTTCTTTATTTCGTCCTTGTTTTGCCTTCTACTTTCTGGGATGTCACTACTCTGGTATCCCTTTTCCCATTTGTCTCCTGGTTTTACGGTTTCTCCGCTTCCTTGTCCCTTGTATTTTTCTTAAGGTGTTTTTCTTTTCCTTGGTACGTTTTTTTTTTCTCTCCTTCATCCTCATATTTGCCTTGTTGATCGTTTTCTGTTTGATGTCTCCTCTATTCTCCCGCTCTCGTCCTTTCCCGCCCATCTTTTTCCTCTCCTTCTTCTTCTCCTTCCCTTCTGCGCATCCGACTAGTTCGGCTTTTGAAGATTCGATTCTCTGCTTTTCATTCTTAGTCACTCTTTCTATTTCGCTTTCGCTTTTGTTTCTATCTTCAAAATATCTTTTTCTTTTCTCCCTCCCCCAATTCCTTCAAATTTGTCTAAATTGAGAGGATACCGGTTCTTAAAAAGTCTTACTATTCAAACAAAGAATTAATGCACATAATATTGAATTCTACAAGTTACATGTTACATCATCAATCAACTCTTTCATGGCTTTTGATATTCATTCCATTCATTCATCACCCCAACAAACATACTATGCTTCAAATGACTTCTTTTATATGCAGTATCACCGTAAACAATTCCCTAAATTTCCAAGAGATTGACAATATTTACTGGACATATACTCTACACCTTTATACCTTTTCGCCCTCTGTTCCAATTCAAACGATTCAGAAAGTCTGTGATCAATCAATGTTCTATAACTAATCTTTTTTTGTTTTGTTCTCCTAGTATAATCACTCAATAAAACCAAAAACAACGAAAAAAAAATGCACCCACATCAATCAGAATTCTATAACAAACAATCATAATGCATCAATCCACTAAGCAATTTCCAACAAGAACAATATTTCATACATCATAGTGGTAACACAATCAGTTGTTCAATCAATGCGAAACCATCAACTCTTTAAGCAACTTATCATCAGTATATATATACAAGAAAAAAAAATCGTTACATTACTTGGCACCACCCTTTGAAGCACCATCAAATGTACTCTTCCTATTGGTTTTGTTCAGCAGAAGAAGCAATTCCACTTGCTTCAGCTTTCAGAAACCTACTTAATTGCTTATCTTCCAAATGTTGCTGCAATTATAAACAAAATCGTCAAACACTTATACCATAATTTTTCACAAACAATAATGATCTATCCAAAATTAATGTCACAAAATCACTAAAACAAAGAATTAAATGAGATTAAAATGAACATACAGAAAGACAATCTCTGTATTTCTCCCACTCAACTACACATTCTTCCTTTTGCCATTGACCTTTGACAAATTTCTCAGTATACCACCTGAACATTTCACATAACCACATCATCAAAATTGAAAATTTGTTGAAATTATGCAACTTTTTCCCATTTATTTACAAAATTATTTTTTTTAGTTCAAAAATTCTCTCAAAATATTAGATACCCACATCATAAAAATTGAAATTAATCAACTTTTTCCCATTAATTTACAAGATTATAAAAAGGGGTACTTTCTATTCTCATCTTCCTTAATTTATTAGCTCAAAAATCCTCCTAAATGTAAAGGGGTTGTTTGTTTTCTCATCTTTTCCTCAATAATTTCAATTTATTAGCTCTTAGCATAAAAATATTAACTCAATTTATTAGCTTAATTTATTAATTTGTAATATTGCCATTAAAAGAGAGAAAAATTATACCTGTTAAAGCAGTTATTATAGGCAGTTCTGAGATCAGCACAAGGAGAAGTTGAAGTTGGAGAAGAAGATGTTCGTTTGTCTCGCAGAATCCCCATTTGGTTTGACCTTTTGTTGCTTCTCCAAAGCTCCAAAGTTGTTGCCAAAATCATACAATGTATTAAATTAAAAAAAAAATTCATAACTATCTACTACGTAGTAAAAGTCTCATTTTGAATAAAAATGCCCAATAAATTTTGAATACAACATTTTAGGTTTTCTAAGCTTTGACCCGATAGTTTTAATTTTTTTTTAAGGTGTGTTCCAAATTTATATATATATATTTTTAAATGTGCTCTAAATTCATTTTTTATCTGTACTAGTTTTTGCATAAATTTTTACTAACTAGTGTTAAATAGTCGTTTATTTGGGTCTTAAATCCTAATTTGTTTTTGTTACATCATACTTGCAAAACCCTAAAAATTTGATACCATTCATCATTTTCCTTGCTAAATAATAAATGAAGTTTTAGGGAATTATTTATTGCAAAATAAAATTAAAAAAAATGCAAAAACCAAGTAGTTAACAGCAAACTAACGGAGGAATAACAAATTGGTCAAGGTTTATAAAAAAGTTAGTTTAGGGATGCACCCAAGAAAAAATGTTTAGTTTAGAGGCGCAACTAAAAAAAAAAGTTTAAGGCACACTATAGAAAAATAAAAACTACAATGGTTTTTAAAACCCAAAAATTTTTGTTTTGGTATCATACTCTATTGCTAGATTTTCTTATACTGTTTTGGTTGTGGGATCCACTTTCACCTATTTTCCTTCTAAATCAATTGTAATTACTTTTTTGGCCCTATATTCAACTCCTCTTCTTCTCCCTTCTCCCTTTTTTTGGTGCACTCCCTTCTCTTTTATCATCATCAATTCACTCATAATCTCCATGACTTTTTTTGTTGTTGTTTCGGGGTAAAATAGTGCTAATGGACCAACCACCCGCTGTGGTAGAGCCACAACTTGCAAAGCTGCCAATGTGGGTAACTCTTGCACAACAACAATCGTCACTAGCCTCGAGGGTGTTTCTGAGGAACATCTCTCCGACTCTCAAGTTAATTTTTACATAGAGAAAGCGTGCAAGAGTATACGTTTAAGTATTTGTGGAATGCTCTCTTGATCTCTTGTTGAGCTATATATATTTTATAATTAGGCTTATGCCCTTGTGTTTTTGGAGGGAAAATGAGTCAAGTGACCTGTTGGGTTGTTTTAGCTAAGTGATTGACTAACTACTTCTTTATTAGTAGATTAGTAGCTTTTATTAACCCCGCATTGCTCAAATATCTTTGGGTCTAATTGTTGGCTTACCAGCTACCTGATAGCTGGTCATTGGTCACGTACCTAGTTAAATGAGGTCACAAGCTATGACCTGGTCATATCACCCAACTGTTGCAAATTAATTAATCTTTTTATCACCAAAATTCCATTAATTATCTTACCAAATTGACAAAAATCAAACCTTCAAACCAAGATTCAAAAATGAACAAATACTTCCATAACCCCAAAATAATTATGTAAAAATTAATGGGATTTTGATTCTCTCGAACTTAGTCTCCCTCAAAACTCCTCTATTGGTTCTCTGAATAGGCTATCGCACACCCCTCAAAATTATATTAGATAACACTAACTAATATAGCTAGCGAAATAGGGATCGAATCCATAAAGAAGCAATGAAACACTATTAGTACTAAAAAGTTTGAATTGTGAAAAGGGCTTTGGTCATGATTAATTATTAACTAGAAAAACTAATAACGGAATTAAATTAATAATTGACTCAAATTAACTAAAACCTAGGGCAATCGATTCACCATGAACAATTACAAATTCATAAAATATAAACCAATTAATTCCATAAAATCATTAAATTAGGGCACACTAATTCTCCCAAACTTAGACTCCACCAGAACTCCTCTACTGACTGTCGCTCGCATAGAATTATTTTGCCTATTACCCGGTGGTCTTGTTGTGGTAATTTTACCTTTCGACTTCAATTTCGACAATTGCCAAACTTACAACTAAATTTGCACACAATTTAATTGCAATTGATAGAAATCAATAATAAGAATTTAATTATTAATACGTAGTGTCATTGTAATATCAATCAATAATATACACAATTCATTGAGAGTTTATTAGCTGTGTTCATGTATAAATTAAGATTTTTGTCCATTTATATCTTAAAACCAGTCTTAGTTCCTCCAAAACTTGTCTACGAAGCACACAAATGAGTCTGTGTACAAGTAATAGAACGCAGTAGTTGATCCTCATTAGTATTGTACATGTCCCTTTCTTTGTGTCTAAAAAAACTAGTATATGTAGTGTGAAAAACCAGTCGTTGTAAGCGTCAAATGGGTCTATATAGGAATTCTTAATTTATCACTTGATATCATTCAGAGAAACTTATTAAGGGTTATTTTAATAGATGAAAGTCACCGAGGTCATCGCTTAAGCATATGAGAGTAGGACTTGTGAAGATCAATGTCAAATTTAGCAACATAGGAGAACAACTCTTGTTCCTATCTCGTTGAAATTACGAATTACAAGGACAACAACTATAGAAAAAACCTTTTTTTTTTTATTTATCTTACAAAATAAGACTTTCTTATATAAGTTTTTGTATATATATACACCCAACAAAAGGAGGTCTACAACAATAGCAAGGTCAAAGTACGTGAATCAAACAAAAAAGTGGGTTTATTAGTTGGGCCCAAACTTATCTTAGGTGCATAATCTCAAATACTTCATATTATGTCGCACACATGAAACAACAGGCGTTAGTACCCAGGTAATCCCACTACTTGGTAATGGTTTTTCATCCACCAATAGGATATTGAATGCGTGTAGGTGTAGGATATATATATATATATATATATATATGAGGATTCCATGAGAACTCTATTTGCATGAGAACCGTGAAAACTATTAAATAACGACCGTATTAGATACATTTAAAAGTTGCAACCGCTTACTAACAATGTATTATAACTAGGTATATTCTCAGTTTTCAATTTAAACAAGGTTTAGTTAATTTTTTAGGCTTTTGAAAATCATATACTATTTAGATGGTTATAGTTAGGGGTGTACATAATCCGGTCCGGAATTTAAACCTGACCGGTCCGGCAATTCCGGTCCGGTCCTCGGTCCACTAAAATTTGTGATTCCGGGTTTCCGGTCCAGTCTAAGACAGAAAAATTCCGGTCCGGGTCGGTTGGACCGGATTCCTTGAAAAAAATTAGTATTTTTAGTTGATAATTGTAAAAGTTTAATATATATAAAGGTTTTTTTTAGGTATAATATTAAATTTATTTATACATTATATATCATTAAATTTTATGTTACACTTAGTGTATATATAAGAGGGAAATAATATTTTTTTTAAAGTAATAATAATTTCTTTTAATAAAAAATTGACAAAACTACAAATTTAGGTCCAACAACCGGTCTAAAACAGGTCCGGATCGAAAAATTCAGGTACGGTACGGTCTCCGGTCTAAGAAAATCGGAGATTTCGGTCTTCCGGTTCAACCGGTCCCGTCTGGTCTTAGACTGGTGCACACCCCTGGTCGTAGTTACTGCTTATAGGTCAATTATATATGATAGCAAACACTTGAAATAAATGTTTATAGCCACTTTGTCATCGATATTAGAGCTGCGACTTTCAAAAATCAACTATCCTAATCAATATGAGCTTCACCAGAGGTGAACGTATATAATTATTGGAGGCATTATGTGTCAAGGTTTGTGGTGTTGCAAATGCCCCAAAGCAACGACTTGCCTGTTGTTGTGTTTTATGATATATATAAAGTTACAATTGCTTGCCCGGGAGATCGATCATGGACATTATTAATAAGAGAAAATGCTGAAGTTATAGTCTGCTGCAGTGACTTCATTTATATTATGTGTGGAACTGGGAAGGTTAAGTGCTTCCGACAAAGTTTATATTTTGAATATGGGTGGTGATCTTCTAATGGTTAGACGAGAAGAAGGAGAAGAAGAAGGAGGAGAAGACGAATATGGGTGGTGATCTTCTTCTTCTTCTCCTCCTCCTCCTCCTCCTCCTCTGCTTCTTCTTCCTCCTCCTCTTCTTCGACTTCTTCCTCTTCTTCTTATACTTCCTCCTCCTCTAGGCAATGGTTTGCCAGAGTTGTACAAGAGCTAAAGTTACAGGGCTTCCTTCAATATAAAAATGATTATTCTCTTTATATAAAGAAGAATGATGGTCATGTCACATTTCTAGCTGTATATGTGGATGATATTATCCTTGTTGGTTCTGATCCTGCTGCTATACAACAATTATATTAAGGATCATCTACATACTATTTTCAGTATCAAGGACCTGTGTATTCTCAGCTATTTTCTGGGTTTAGAGGTTGGGTGTAGGAAAAACATTCACTCACTACAAGTTCACTAAAAATTTATTACAGGCTGCTGCCTCCTCTCCCTGTTAATATGAAGTTGCAAGCAGATATGGGTGATTTATTCTCTGATGTAGCTTATTACAAAACTGTTGTTAGCAAGCTTAATTTCCTTATTCATATAAGACCAGATTTAGCCTATTACGTTCAGACATTGAGTCAATATATGCATGCTCCTAGAGTTCCACATGTGGCTGCTTTGCATCATGTATTGTCTTATGTTTCTGCTACATTGGGACATGGTATTCTTCTACAAGGCTCTTCAACCATTTATGTCTACAAGCCTTTTTTGGTAGTGATTGGGGGGCTTGTAAAGATTCTCGCAAGTCTATCACTGGTTATATACTTTTGCTTGGTTCTTCCCCAGTCAGTTGGAAGTCCAAGATAAACAAGCAACAATGTCTAGATCTTCTAGTGAGGCTGAGTACAAGGCACTTGCTTTTGCTACTTCTGAGGTGACCTGGTGGTTAGGCTTTTGGAAGAATTAGGTTTTGACTAATTTGAAGCCTATCAAACTACATTGTGACAATCAATCTTCTATCTACGTATTCCTGAACGCACAAAACATATTGAAATTGATTCCTACTTCACTAGAGACAAAGTAATTGAAGGTTTGATTGAGTTATCATATTTGCCTACTCGCCTTCAACTAGCTGATGGCTTTGCCCTCTGCTCAGTTCAATCACTTGCTTTCCAAACTTGGGATGCTACCTACCCCAAGTTTGAGGGGGGATGTTGGTGATACAACTAGTGATGTAGCTTTAGGTCACAGTGCTATGACTATCAATATGTCACTTTAGTTTTTCCCTTGTAAAAGTTGTTATGTGTAATAACAAACTTAATGAGTTTGTTAGACAAAATGAAGGCAGTAATATAAAAGCCTTCTCTCTGTATTCTTCTTCCTCAATTCAATAATCATCTTTCTCTCTCTCTCTCTATGATTTTTTCTCCATTTTTACACTTGATGCAATTAATAACAGTTTGATCAAATTCAATTCCACCTAATCAACATAATAAATCATAATCACACAAAATTTTGAAGAGAAGCCATTAAAATTAACATTTCATTTAACAATTCGCATTGCAAGCATGTGTTGAATGAATGAACTAGAAAATCGACAAAAATCAGCATAAGTCAAGTGATTTGGAACCCCAACAACCCATATAAGAGGCTTTCTCCCAACTTAAGTATCATCAAATGTAAGTTAAGACCAACTAACACTTTCAAATGGGAAAAATCAATACACTACCTTAACAATTGCCACTCACTTTAAAGTTTAAGAAATGAAAATAACTTTTTGGCCGCTTCAACCTCTCAAAGACCCAAACGCCTATTTAACCATCTAATTTTGATATTTTCTAAGCCAAACAAATTAGATATGATCATGTGGATAGCAAATTACTTAATCACACTTCCACCAAAACTCCTTCGTAACAATCACCCCAAAGAATTTAGACTAATGATCAAATAAACCCCATAACTTTACCAAATTGATCCCAAAAAAAAAAAAAAAAAAAAAAAACCTAAAAGTTAAAGTGGAATTCCAATAAACTCCTGAGATTTACACTTTAAAATAAATAAATCATTTCTTTTTAGAGTGTGTTCTTTCACAAGAATTTTTTTTTTCCCGATAAGTTTCAATTAAGTGGTGATTTACGCACTTTTTAAACCATTTCTTCATTTCTTTTCCTTTTACCTGAACTATAACACTAGTCACTATTGATGAGTATGAAAATGATTTGGATAATATAGAAATGCTTGTCATTTCAATCTATTCTAATCTGATCTAATCATATTCAACTTTATATTTCTCTAATACAATTCATTTAATTTCTATTTAATTTTGCTTTAACCTATGAGGAAAACACACCCTTAAAAAAAACATTTACCAACTAATATAACTAACATCCACGACTCACGAGCGAGCAAGAATTGAATTAAATTAGTGTAAATTAAACCAAGATAATAAAAGAACAAAGGACTTGAGTCATATGTGGGCGCGGCCCAGGTGGTGGGTAGCAATACCACAATAATAATGTATTAATGTATGCCTAACATAACTATTAGGATTTAGGAATGGAAAGGGCGGTGTGGTCGGTCCACAGAAGCCGGCATTTTGAGACTCATAAAACGAATCTTCATAACAATGATACCCCACCTACAATTGTCAAATACTATCTCTTTTTTTTTTTTTTTTTTTTTTTCTTTTATTTTTGCTGACGACTTCAATAATTTTCCCTTTCTTTATAGACTATATTTGGAAAATTTTCTCTCTTTTTCCTTGGTCAAGAAAATTGTCTATTACTTCTACACCTTATTATTTGCAACAATTTAGCATAAAGTAGAAAGAAATCGTTGCAAATAATAAAAAATTAAACTTATACTCCTTTGGTCTTTTTGTAGTTGTTACATTAGGGTTTTTGACACTATTCACATTGTAATAATTTTGACTCACTTTGGTGTTTAATACATAACGAAAGATATAGTCATATAAGATCTTGTTTGATTCAACTCGATGTATATTTTTCAAATATATAATTTTTTATTATACCAAACTCGACATATGAATTTTATAAATGTAGTAAATAAACAATGACTGAGGGAGTAAATTTTTATAAGGTCCTGTTCTTTTGGATTGAAACAGAGCTGAGCTAGTGAGCTAAACTGAACTGAATTGAAAGGAGCTGAACTGAACTGAACTAAATTGAAATAAGCTGAACTGAACTGAAGTGAAGTGAGCTGAACTGAACTGAAGTGGATTGAAATGAAGTAATAATTATAATGGAGATGAGCTGAATTGAACTGAAATGGACTGAACTGAACTGCATAAAGCGGAACTGAACTGAAATGCCAAAAATTTAAGTTAGGCCCTTACTTTAATATAAGTACACACATCATGGTCCAAATATGTCAACAGTCCCAAACTTGAATAATGATCAAATTAAGCCTAATACATTAAGAAAAAAGAAATTAAGCTTCATTAGTATGAAACTGTTTATGAGTTCTTGCTGATATATAAATACAATAAATTACACTACTGCGTATGTATATTGGATTATTGGGTATGCTATTTACAAATGGTTACTCTAAAATCGTATAAAGTGATAAAAAAAGTAATTGTATTAGAAGGTATGCACCAATATATTTAAGAATTTGTGTGCGCACAAATGGTTGACATGGGTATGCATCAAAAGTTCAAAACATTTAAGCGATAAGTTGAAAATCCAGCGCCTTCTCCTTGTTGAATTGGCTATTAGCTCTTTTCAACCATATTGTAAAACGATTATTTTGTTTAATGGGAAAAGTAGGTACACATTATATGATCCACCTAACTTCTAAAAATATTATTTTTTGTTCTTTTTGTGTTAAGGTCCCTATTTCACCAAATTAGAATGAGGGGTAAAAAAAATTCTACTTAATAGCATTGGTAGTAAACTCGTAATAATGTAGCTATTCATGGAAGCTAATTTTGGAATTGTAGGTGAATATGTGCTTGAGGGCTATTTATTATGTTTGCTTTATTTTGAATTGCTTACAAAATGTGTCAAATTACTCCTTTTTTTAAAAAAAATTTTTGGATTTAAATTAATTTGAAATCGAACTGAAAATTAGCTTAATTTAATAAAAAATCTTGAAAATAAATACAAATTTAAGAATATGACCTAAATTGATAAGCCCATTCCTTTTGTATTATTTGAATTAGTTCATTTCGATTCTTACCGGCCTAGAAAAAGTTCATTTTAATTTATCTCTTCTTGTCATTTTAAAATTACTAATTATTATGTGAATTCTTCAAAATTTCTCAACTTTTTTTAAAAAAAAAAAGAAATAAAAGAGTTTTGTCAAGTTGCAAACGATGCCATTCCAAAAATATAAAGCACAAAGTGTTATAGTTACATCCTAATGATACCCTAACAGACGTTAATTAAGTCACTTTCAATATATCAGCTTCTTATCCTTCCACAACCACTAGCAAACCACCCATCGCCTCATTCTCTATTCTCCTAACTCTTCTCAATCTTTACTATCGAAATTTAAATCAAACCCTAGATGAATCCGACCAACACATGTCAACCATAAGGAGAATCATCAATCTAAATGGAAGTAATTATATGTCAATAGTCATTGAATTTTGTTATCCCCTTCATGTGGTTATTGATAATCGTCTTTTTCTTGTTCGTCATGCACTGACTCAACACAAAATTTAACTCAATTGTTATAGACGCTGTCATTTTAAACTTGACACAAGTCCAACATTACATGTACTCTATATATTTCTCTTAGCCCATCCTAGACACGGCTTGCAACAGCACTAGGGCCATCCTGGCACCGCCATCCCCATCTCTTATCGGTCGAAATCAATACACCGGCAGGACACAATTTGTGAGTTGTGACGTAACATGGCCGGGTCAGTGAGGCAACTCTGGCAAAGCCAAAAGAGAAAAAGGCTAACAAAAAAAGACAGCTAACAAATCAGCGGTAGTAATCACACGTCAGCATAGTAGGCCCCACATCCAACTTGAAGTCCCCACTCTCCTCTCTTCTTTGCTTTCTTCCTTTTATATTTGACGAACCAACACTTCTCTCTCTATCACTCTGTTTCTCTCTCCTCTCCTCTCCATCAACTCACTATTCCTTTCTCAAAGCCAAAAACAGAAACACAAACATTTTTCGTAAAACGCAGAGTTTTTTCTAGGTATGCAATCTTTACTTTTTTTTTTTTTTTCACTTTAATTTATATGATTCTGTGTTTCATAGTTGATAGTTTAATACAAGTATTATGATCATATATTATTGATGTTTTTTGTGATGATTAATCCTTGTAAATGGATGTATGTATGATGTGCTTATATCAATATTCCAATTAAATCGCGATTAGAGCAAAAATATTTTCAGTTCAGTATTGAAAACGAAACCGTACACTTGTATGTACTTTATAATTTTCCTTCATCAATAATTTTGCTTTAATTATTTTCATTTAATTGTGATTTCCAATGATCAGTATTGATTTCGATTCCCATAACTCCATAAGAAACGCTTAAATGTTTTTTTTGTTTTTGTTTTTGTTTTTTTTTCTTTTAATTTTTAAAAATGATATCGAGGGGGAAAACTAACTTAGGTGTAGTTACGAAAATCAATTGTTATTTTATTTATAGAGAAAATCCAATTTGGCTGATTATATTGTACTTTGCTTTCCTCGTATTGGATGCTTTTTACTTTGCCCAACAATGTTCTGGTATTAGTACCGTGGTATTTTGTACTCAAATTGTATAATTGTGTACGAAATAGACATTGAGCTGTCCTGAGAGGGTCATCCATATCATATTCGATATACGTACTCCGTAACTAATATCATCCTATCGATTGATGAGAAAATGAACTACAATAGTTATCTTAAGTTATATCGGATATGATACAACTTTTTTGTAAGCTTAGGACGATTTACTAGGTAGAACCAATCCTTATGAATCCAATGACTCAAAATACAATGAACCACCTAACCATCGTTATGTGTTGAAGCTCAACATACATCTAGTTGTACCCTTATTTAAAAAAAAAAAACAAAAAAACATACAACTGGTTGTACGTTTATGCTTTAAATTTTATATACACAATTTATATTTTATGTATACGGTAAGTTGGTGAAGATCCTAATAATTAATAGATTAATTTTTGTTAAGGTATAAAATTATTTATTGGTATTTGAAATTGACGTTCATAGAATGTTATTATACTGATATTTCACTCCACAAATTATTGTGTACAGAAAATTTGAAACTCCTATAAACAAAATACAACGATTTATTTTCTTTAATAACCATAAATAATACTCCTTTGCAAATATTTTATTACTACAAAGATAGTGCGTGTAAGATTATACTCCGTATTACACAAATATACATAGAACGGAAAGATTTGAAAGTAGTCAAATACGAATTATGAATCATAGTAAGTATTTGCTTAAACACTTTCTGGCTTTCTGCTGATTATATAAACAAATCAAAGCAAAATTGTATTTAATTATGAATAATGATGAAAAAGAAAAGGAAAAAAAAAAAAAACAAAAGAATGAAAGGAATATTAAGCAAATTGTATATGGTGCTGGCTTCACGCGTTTTAGAGATGATTATGATCGCAAAAGAATGGACTTCCACTGTCTATACCATTACAAACATATCCCTTTCCTTTTTTAATTACTACTATTTATAAATTAGTTTTTAAAGTTATTGATAATATAAAAATGAATTGGAAGTTTTTTAAGAAAGTATTTTTTATTTTTATACTTCAAATATTAAATGATAGGTTTGAAAATTGAAATAAATCAGAATTCATAATATACAATTAAATTAACAAATTATGATTTCATGTCTTTAATTTCAATAACATAAACTCTAATTGGTGATATAAAAGGCCTTACCAAAGTAGATTTAATCATATTGTCGAAAATTATAATTTTAATTATAGTCATCCTCAAAGAATTAACTCAAAAATCATAATTTTAATCATAGTCATCCTTGAAAAGTTTACTAGTATGCTAGCTAACATTAGAAGTTGCATGCTAAAGTGGTAAGTGGTAACCTAGAACTCGATGCATGATTTTATTTGTTGTAGTCGATCTTTTTGTATCTCATGATGCAACCAAAACTAATTTTTATTCGTGTATTTGAATTTTGAACATTTCCTAGAAAAATAAAATTTACTTGGTTAATCACTATTGGTTTTCTATTACTCGCTTGGAAATTTCCTTTGATATCTAAGGTTGTTTTATTGTTAACGACTGTTGGTTAGTAAATCGGCAATAATTTTTATTCCCCAAGATTGGATGCATGTTATTAACATACTGCTTAATCCCAAATATTTTTTTACCATATGCTTTTACAAAAGATCATTAAATAAATTAAGGGCTTGTTTACTTCAGCTTAAAATCCGTTCAATTCATCTCAGCTCAGTTCAGTTCAGTTCAACTCTTCTCTTATTTTGCTATTCATTAATCCTTCATAAAAAACTTTAAGTTCAGTTTAGTTCAGTTTAATTATTTTCAGCTGAAGTAAACAGGCTCTAAGATAACAATCTTCAAAAGACGGAAAAGGGGCATATTACTCTAGTAGTATTATTATACTTTTGGGTTGGTAGAAATTGGGACTAAACTATAGCTAAAGAATTTGTTAGGTATATTTTATACTACTTTTTTTTTTTTTTTTTAGTTTATTCAATTACATGAGGTAGGCACATTTATAGTCGACCAAAAGCATGCCATTTTTACACTATTGATCTTTAAGACATATGCAACCACTTAGTTTAAGTTCCTAATCTATTGCTTTCTGTCCTCTAACTTACGTGGATCAATAAAGTTACCCTATTATTAAATTCATTAGCCTCCTTTCTCTTTATTTCCGTTACTAAAAATGAACCAAACAAGTCGTTAATAACAATAACATGTACTCGGAAAAACTAAGTTACGGGTTAGGAACCATCTATGCAGTGATGCAGTATTAGAAACTAATGAAATAATTGAATAGAGACACTATTTTGGTAATGAGATTTAGATCTATTGCAGTGAAAACAGATTTAAGTTTAATATAACTTAAACAAAAGCTTACTACTACTCACTAGTCACTACTTATAAGTAGTTTCTTGTATTCTACTACTATCATATAAGACACTCATTAGTTGCTCTTACTGCTTATCTGTCCTTTGTGTCTTTTGTTAGAGTCATCATGAACGAAATCAAGTTATAAAAAAACTTATAGGCCAACATTACAGTATAGTATCTTTGTATTATAATTATGCGTTGTAAATAACCTAGAATATATTGTGTTGATTAAAGTATAATGTCCGTATTAATGTCTATAATATCAATTATGAATCCTTAAATTTGACTTTTATTGCACGTTGATCCATCAACTCAGCATCTCATGCTGTTCAGATTTATTTTATTATTATTTTTTTTTTTAATGTTTAGTTGTGTTAGTCTGTTGCTTAGAATTTTGCTAATACTTTCATACTACTTCTGAATCTGAATTATTATTAGCTTAGTTTATTTCATTCCTCGGCTTTAACATACAATCTTAGCGCTTTTAATCTTTAAATCTTAATATGGTCAGCAACTTACTAGACAACAAAATGTGTGAAATGACAATTTTTATAATACAACCGGTTGTACCTGATACAACCAAAGGCAAAATAAATATGTTCATTTTAGCTGATTCAAAATAAAATGAACAAAAGTTTTGTCTTTATTTTTATCGTGCAAGGTACAATTGGTTGTATCATGTACATCTTTGTAGATGAGCGGAGGGATGGTTTTAAATTCCGATCACTATATTTTCGAAAATATTACTCGTACATTAAGATGGTGTTTCACTTACCAAATCCTAGAGAAATGTAGATTTGGAGTAAATCTAGACAATTAAACCTGTGCCAAAGAAATCAATATTTCATTATATCAAGTAATATTTGGTCCTTTGCTCCTAAAAATGATCGAGTGCTATAGTTGGATATATGTTACTTACTATATTAGGCATTTAGGCTTATGCACTTCGTGCCTGATCTGCCTCTCTAAACAACCTGTGTTTTTGTGCATATTTCTCTATCTTAATAAATATAGAATTAACTCGTAAAATTTACTTGATATCAAGATAGCAAAAGGATTGAACACAACTGTCAGATCTCTATCTTTGTTTTGGTTGTCAATGCACTTTCATGCATTATCTTTAGAAATGGTGCAATTATGATTTGTGATATTAATCTTATAAATATGTTTGTTGTATATATATATTTTTTCAGGTTTTGTGATTATAAATGGCGGAAGAAACTCAAACAAATGTAGAGGTTCCGGTTGTGGAAGTCAAGGAGAAAATGGCTAGTGTTGCGGAGCCAATTCAGGTATGCTTTTGTTCAGGCAACCGAAAGAGGAAAATTATTTGTTGGGTTTTTGTAAGCTAATACATGGGTTCTTATATTTTTTTTGGCTGCAGGAAAATGGAAAGAAAGAAGCGACAGAAAACTCTACGGATGATGGGGAGTTCATCAAGGTTGACCGAGAAGTGGAAACGAAAGATGTTGAAGTACAATCTGCAGAACAAGGCAAGTCATCAGCTAGTGATTCTAGCCGAGAACTACTTGAAGCACATGAGAAAATAAAGGAGCTTGAGACCGAACTGGAAAGAGTGAGCACAGAATTAAAGGATTCCGAGTCACAGAATTCAAAACTGAAAGAAGAAGTCTTGTTGAAAGAAGAAAATGTTAAAGGAAGTGGGAAGAAGTATGAAGACCTTGAACTGAATCACAAGAAATTGCAGGATGAGATGGTTAAGGCTGAGAATGAATTCAACGAGAAGCTAAAATCTATGCAAGATGCACTAGAAGATCATGAAGTCAAGCACAAGGAATTTTCTGGCATCAAAGAATCATTTGATAACCTTAATCTCGAGTCTGAAAATTCAAAGAAGAAAATAGCAGAGTTGGAGCAAGAATTGCAATCTCGGGCAACAGAACTAGAAGATGTAGTGAAATCTTCTCAATCCAAACTCGAGGATGCTGAGAATAAGTTGTGTGGGCTCGAATCACTTCTGGAAGAAAAGAAGCAGAAAATTGGAGAACTTGAATTGAATATAAGTTCATTGGAGTCAAAATGTGGGGATGCAGAAGCTGAGTCAAAAAAATATTCAGGCATGGTATCTGAACTCACCGGAGAAATTGAGAAGTTTCGGTCTCTAATGTTGAACCTTGAGAGTGCACTTCAGATAGCAAGTGAAAAAGAAATGGGGTTGTTGGAATCTTTGAATGCAATGAAAGAGGAGAAAAGAAGTTCAGAAGAAGCATTGGATAATTCCACAAAAAAGCTTCAGGAAACCGAAAATTTGCTTGAAACACTTCGTGGTGAGTTGTCTCACACACAGGAGAAACTTGAAAGCATTGAGAATGATCTGAAAAGTGCTGGATTAAGGGAAAGTGAGATAATGGAAAAGCTAAAATCTGCTGAGAATCAATTAGAGGAGCAAGGGAGGGCAATAGAAGAAGCTACTGCAGGGAAAAAGCAGCTCGAGTCTTTACACGAGTCTTCTACCAGGGACTTTGAGGTAAAAATGCAGGAGGCAGAGGCGAAATTCAGTGAAAAAGAGACTGAGGCTAAATCATTGTCAGAGAAACTTGAAATTCTTCAAGATAAGGTAAAGTTTTATGAAGAACAGGTTGCTGATGCAGATTTGAAGACTGCATCTCTGACAAAAGAACTGCAAAATGAAAGTGCAAAGGTAGCTTCCTTGGAAAACTCAAATGAGGAGTTTAAAAAGATGATTGAGGAAGCTGAAGGTAAAGTGTCACAATCATTCTCAGAGAAAGAACTTTTGGCGGATACAAACTCTCAACTGAAGAACAAGGTAGATGAGCTTCAGGAATTGCTCGATTCTGCCAATGCTGAAAAAGAAGCCACTTCTGCTCAACTTGCTTCTCATATGAATTCCATCACAGAGTTAACAGAGAAACATTCAAGATCTTTTGAACAACACTCTGCTGCAGAAGCTCGGCTTTTGCAGGCTGAGGAACAGCTGAAGGAAACTTCTGGTAAATTAGCTGATAAAGAAAAGGAAGTCAATGAGCTGAGTGAACGTCATAGTGCCCTTGAAATCCAAGTGAAAGCATTTGAAGAGGAGGCACGTAAAACATCTGAGATAGCTGAATCTAGAAAGGAAGAGATAGAACAGCTAAAGGAGACTGTTGCAAAGTTAGCTGATAAAGAGGCTGAAATCAAGGAGTACAATGAAAAACTTGTAGCTCTGGAAGGTGAAGTAAAGAAGTACAAGGAAGAGGCTCATGAAGCACAGGAAATGGCTAAATCGAGCAAAGTTGAAATGGGAGGAATGGTTGAAAAATTATCCCAGAAAGAGCTTGAAGTAACAGAATTGAATGAGAAACTTGCTTCCCTTGGAAGCCAAGTGAAGGCTAGCGAGGAAGCGCTTAATCAAGCATCTGAAATAGGTGAATCAAGAAAATTTGAAATTGAATGCTTGGTTGAAAAATTAGCTCAGAAGGAGTTGGAAATTAAGGAACTGAATGAAAAGTTTACGTCACTTGAAGTTCAACTGACAGCACACCAACAAACTGCTCTTGAAGCTTCTAGGGTTGCTGAATCAAGAAATGCTCAAATTGAACAGTTGCAGGGAACAGTTGAGACATTAGCTCAAAGGGAGTTGGAAATCAAGGAGTTGAATGAGAAGATAACAGCCTTAGAAAATCAGCTGAAGAAATCTCAAGAAGAAGCTCATGAGGTATCAGGAGTTGCTGAGTCTCGAAAACTTGAAATTGAAAATGTAGTTCAGAAATTACAGGAGCAAGAGAAAATGGTTGAGAACTTGCAGTTTCAGTTCAATCAAGTTGAGACGCGTAATGAGGCTTTAGCAGAGGCAAATATGAAACTCACTCAGGACTTGGCTCTAGTTGAGACTGAACAAAGTGATCTTCAAACTAAATTGGCGCATGCTGTTGCTGAGAAGGATAAAATTGTTGCGAAATGTCAGTTATCAGAGACGACAATTGAGGAGTTACGCCATGAGTTAACTTCTGAAAAGGAAAGGCTTCAGTCACAGGTTTGTATTCCGGACAATATTGAGATACACAAGTATTTTTTATCACTGAATATAATCATAAGTCATAACCATAATTCACTTGCAGATATCTGCTGGTCTTGAGGAGAGCAGCCAGCTTCATGAAACCAAAAAGGAACTTCAAGCTATTGTCGTCCAACTGGAAGAACAACTAACAGAACATAAAGGAAAAGATGATGCTTCTAAGGCAGAGATTGAAAGTTTGAAAGTTGAATTAGCTGAGAAATCTACCCTCCAAGCTACGTTGAAGGAACTTGAAGAACGACTTCAGGCAACCGAGTCTCATTTGAAAGAAGAGGTTGTTGTTTAATGAATATTTTGAGCTAAAATCCAAGTAATATTTGTTCGTCTTATAATGACAAATAACTCCTTATTTCTATAGGTTATGAGTCTCCAAAGATCTGCTACTGCAAGAGAGGCAGATCTGTCAACTCAGTTGGAAGGTCATGCTCAGAAACTCCAAGATCGAGATATGTTGAATGAAAGGGTTGTGAAACTTGAAGAAGAGCTGCAGCTTGCAGAGGCCACTGTTTCTATGCTGGTAAGTTCATTGTTGTCCTTTAACAATTTATACCACCTTCACATGATTCTAACATGCTTCGATGTCAAAAAATTCAAATATAAGTGTAGTGCAAATATATTTGGATCTTCATGAACTCTGAATATTGTTTTGAATTGATTATTGGTTATCATCTGGACTGCTGATTTGGTGATCAAACAGAAAGAGGAAAGTTCGGCAAAGGTGGCTGAACTGGAAGCTGCCAAGAACCATACGTCTGAAGAACTTGAAACTAAAAACAAAGAAGTCATACTTCTTGGAAAGAAAATCGAGGAGCTTGAGCAAAAACTCCAGAAGGTTGAAGCAGCATCGAATCAAAAGGTCGGTCCCTTAAATCCTTATCTTACCAAGCTTAGTTGTAGGTTATGTGCATAACTATATCTTAAGTAAAAATGCTATCAATGCTTCATTATCCTAGTAAACTTTCTTCAACGACGTCTAACTAGAGTTCTAAAAATACATATCATCAAGTTAGAATAGAATTACATATGTCCCTTGAACATAAAAAATTTACAACAATCAAAATGATCAAGTTACATAAACTAGCAACTTATATGTTTGTTCTGTTCTTATAATTTATAGGCTAATGAAAGCAACACGGATACAAAAGAAGGCGAAACAGAGGTGAGGTCAAGAGATATCGGATCAATGATATCTAGTCCAACAAAGCGAAAGAGCAAGAAATCAGACAAGTCATCTACACCAACTACATCATCAACAATGGCTCAAACTACAGCTACTGAACCATCTTCGTCTATGAACATCAAGTTCGTCCTGGGAGTTGCATTGATATCAATTGTTCTCGGTGTGATCCTTGGTAAAAGATATTAATAACTTTAACGTTCTTGATTGAGAGTTATAGCTTTTACTCAAGGTTGATGAAGTGAGTATATTTTGCAGTTGAAAGTTGTTGATTATATTTTTGATTGTTGTAAGTTGAATGTTGTTTATAACTGGAGTTTTTCAGTTGGTGGCAGTTAAGTATTAGTTATGTAATTATCAATTTTTTTTTTTTGGAGTTTAAAATTGTGAATTTTGGGGGTGAGGCTGTTTATTTTAATGGTGTAAGAAGGGATTTTATATTTTAATCTTCAAATTCCAGTTAATTTACTACCTCTGTTTCACCTTATTTGCAACAACTTATATTTAGTAGAGGAGAAAAATGTCTAATCGTTGCAAACAATGTGAAACAGAGGTACTAGTAAATGTTGATAAAAGTAATCAAATTTTGATATGATGAATTGAGAAAACAAGTTGAATTAACTTGAAAAAGCGATAAAAGTTATGGAGTAGTACGTAGTACTATTTTCTGAGAGTAAGGTATAGCTCAATTGGTTAGAGCTTTCATTCTGATTGTATGAGGCTATGAGATCGATTTTCATTGCATATCTTTGTGGCTCCCTTACCACGCACAAAAAAATAAAATAAATAACTATTTTTTCATCAGATAAATTTTAGTAAGTTCAAATATATTTATGATAAGCTTGATTAAGTTATGCTCAGTTCATACAAGTGAATTGAACCAAGGCAAAAGCTAAATTATATGTTTAATTAATAGTCCTTTTCCACCTCAAACATTGAACATGGTTTCACCTCTCACATAAATAGATTTAAATATTCCATTCACATATACATGAAAGAGGTTGGTCTATATTTTTGTTTTGGTGGGGTTTGACTTGAGGATGTTTCCACTCAGAAATAATAGTGGATAAAAAAACACAAAAGTCACAACAATTTCAATGTGGCAATAATCTTTTCAGCACTTGCATGAGTTTTGACTAGATGGTGATGTATCTAAAATGCTTCATGATTTGAGATAGTCATCATCCTCATCCAATGCCCTTTTTTCTTTTTCTTTTTTATTGATTTACATTTTGGAAAAATTATTATAACTACCTTTGAAATCCAACATATATAAATGCGGCCGTTAAAATAAGTGATGAATAATAAAAAATTATAAACGCAAGCAAAACATTATACGGTTATTCTAAAAACTTAGCTAAAGATCTAAGACTTGTATAGCGTTATACTCTTCAAAGTGATAATTTCTTAGGTTTCAAATTCAAAATTGTCATGGATGAAAAAACAATAATAATAAAGCAAAGTAAATAAATGTGTAACAAAAGCTATTACTGGATTGCTATTCAACGTCCACCTTTTATTAGGTTGACGTCCACATTTACGTTGCTATTTCCTTATTGCCCTTTTTATTCTAATTTTACTTTTTTTTTCCTCTCTCACAACCACCTCATATTACCACCTTACTAGTTATTACTACCACTACCTCTTCCAACTCACCCACCACTGCCTCTTCAGACGTCACGACACTGCTACCGCCACCACCACCTCATCCAACTCAGCCAACACACTATCACGTTTTTTTGTTTTTATTTTACAAAAAAGTTGAAAAAAAATTAATGAAATACGCGGATGGCTTTAGGCGGCGCCACTAGCCGCCGTTTCCATGGGATAGGCGGTTGGCGCGCCGCCTAAGCCATCCTCGTGTTTCATTTTTTTTTGGTTAAAATAAAAATTAAATTCGTGGTGGTGTGTGGGCTGGTCGGCGTTTGGTGATGGTTGCGCTGAGTGGTCGGCTAGTGGGCAGTTCCGGCATCAATTGGTGTCCGGCGGTGTGGTAGTGAGTGGAGGTGGATGTGAGCGTTTTTTTCTTCAATTTTTGGTAAAATAAAATTCGTGGTGGCTAGGGTCGCGAGTGGAGGTGGATGTGGCGACTTGTGATGGCCATAGAGTGTGGGCGGCTGGTGGTGTTCGGTGGGATGGAGGTTGGTGGTGCCCGGCGGTTGACGACTTGCGATGAATTTTTGATTTTTTTTAAGAAACTAGCGCCTCCCAAAACCGCAGGCCCATGGGACCGACCGCTGGTACCAGGTAAAAGTGGCTGGCCCAACTGTCGGTCCCATAGGCCTGCAGATTTAGGAGGCGCTAGTTTCGTTAAGAAAAAAAATAGTCTTTTAGTTGGTGGTGGATGAGGTGGTTATAGTGAGAGAAAACGATGAAAGGGCGTTTTTGTCCGTTTACATGTGAAATTTAGACATCGCTTAATAAAAGCGGACGTCAAATAACAATCCCCAAGGTATAAATCCCTTTGAAAAATTTAATAAGACTTACTTCGTATTATACCAAGTAAAATACGATTCACTAAATTATATATCGATCATCAATATATATACTCTCTCTGTCCCAAGTTACTTACTTACTTGTTACATTTACTTTTTCACAGTTTTCACGGTTAGAGTGTTAGACCTAAAGTTACATATGTGGCAAAATTACAAAAATTATATATTAAAAAACTACACATTAAGATGAAAAAAATCTCATATGACTATATTTTACGTCAAATGTTTAAAATTAAAGAAAACCAAATAATGAACATAAGTTATGCTCGAAAAGCTAATATAGTAAGTAATTCAAGACGCAGGAATTGTTACGTATATTATTAAATGAGGGCAATGTTCGGACCTCGGGACAATATAGCTTCCTACTTCAAGGGACAACTCTACACAAACTCAATAAGTACAACAAAGAAAAAACTAAAAAAAAAAATAGTAGGACAAAAGGATATTGATCATTGCAATGCAGATGGTGACCATGGAAAGATGCTCCAGTATGATGAGAATATTTATGCACATATAGGACCCAAAATATACAGAAGAGACCAAATATGCTAGATATTTACAAGAATAATAAAAAAAAAGAAATTCAATATATATTGTATCTTGAGATTTGAAATTTTATCATACATTCTTGTAAAAATTAAAATGTCAAATTCCATTTCCTTGGTTCTGCCCTAGTTGCAAATTTGAGACTTTAATCATGTACTTATAAGTCGATGAGTTTTACATGTATAATACTCCATCAGTCTTTTTTTTTATTTGATACATTGTGAGTTTTGACACTATTCACATTATAACTTTGACTGACTTTAGCGCTTAATGCATAAAGAACAACATAGTCATATGAGAACTTGTTTGATTCGTATCAATGTATATTTTCCACAAATATAATTTTTATAATTATTTATCATATAAAACTCGAGATATTGATATTGTTAGTTGCGCCTTAGGAGATGCGAAAAAGTGAATGTAGCAAGTAAAAAAAGCGGAGGGAGTATATAAACATGCATAATGTAATCTGATTTACATTACATAATCAAAGAGTAATAGCGAAATAATATTAATGCAAACAAACAAGCTCAATCAATCACTTAATTAGCTTAGTCAAGCTCGAACAAGAAGTGTAAAAACTCATTCAAACTCAATCCATCAATCTATGCTCAAATACCAATGATTATCACCAAATAAAGGCATTTAGCCCTAAAATTTTTTTGATCAACTCATCTTATTGACTGTCACAGTAAAACAATTAAACATATACCAAGATATAACAAAACCTAATTAGTAAAAGTCTTTAACAAAGAAGAAAAGTGACCCATGTATTCACAACTTTTGACCAAGGCATATAAAACTAAAAACATTTCAACATAACCTTGGAGCTGAGTCATCCTCTCCATTATTCATTAAATATATTAAAAGTAATTTTGTGAAAACAAATAAAGTAAAAGTAATTAATCTAAAGAAATGATGAAAAGGCTAGGGTGATTAACTGTAGTAAAAAATTTCATGTGACCTAAAGTACTCTAAATCAATCAATTCCTTTTCAACATTATTTACTGCTAAGTTACCAAGAGTTCAATAATTTTACCATTAATTCATAGTAAGCATTACCTTCAACATTATTACTCTATACTTAAATGTAGTATAAGATCAACAATACATGGCATTGAAAAGAAAAGTAACAGATTACACCCAAGTTATCAACAAAAGCACGAATCTTACATGAGGGCTATAATAGTATACAAAATCAATTTAAACTCCGACATGTTATGGGTTAATCAAATTGTGATCTTTAAGTCATCATTCAACATTTTATATAATACGTAACACAAAAAACATGCGGTCCTCTTTTGATAAATTAACACAAAATCGGTTAGTGACAATTAACCTACGACAAATTTACACAAAATCAACTACTACCTCCGTATCATATTAGTTGCAACGATTTGACATAAAATATAGAGAAAAAATATCATATCATTGCAACTAATATGATACGGAGATAGAATTACAAGAAGTTATCATGAGTTCACGACCATAACATAACCAATTCATATTCTAGAGTGGTTCCACAATTTAATCCTTTCCCCCATAACTCACATGAATTTCTCCAACCCATACAATGTGTGAGTGACTGACTGTGTCTCCAAGTTATTTCCAATGCTACATATCAATCAGCAGAAAAAAAAAAACAAAAAAAGGGAAGAAATATTAGAATACTCGTAAATTATTAACCTTGAAAAGTGTTGCCCCTTTTCAACACCAACTTTTTTATAACAGGAGTACAAAAAAGAATCCAAATTCTCAAAAAAGTAACATGTGCCTTTTTTTTTTCCTTCCATCCCTCAATTATTTTCTGATAACATTAACATTTTAACACCAACTTTATACAGTCATAAATCATATCTAGCTATGTATTTCTTCAATGGGAGATAAGGTTTGGATGAAACCTCACAAGCCGTCCTGTGATCGAATCTCATTATGCTCATCGGTCTTATGAGTATCCAGTATTAAGACCGTTGCGCCACCCAAGCAAACCTTATTAAAATGTACTTAATTATCCACCAATCATTTTATTGTTCTAATTAAAGCAACTAACCTAATTTGTCAACATAATCATTAATATGATGAGTAATAACATCACCAAAATTAGAGGAAGAAGGTTGCCAAGCAGAGGCAGTTAGCAAAGACAAACCCTTCCACCCTAACCTCAAACACCCATTTTCCTCCACCAATGTATACCCTTTCCAAGGAAACATCTCAAGCAATAACCCGGCTTGAGAAGCCGGGCTACCGGACAACGAAAACGGTTCAAACCCAGCTCGAACAAGCTCATTCCCCCACCTCACAACTCCTCCACCGTTGATATTGATCCTACCATCAAGGGCCAAGATGTTTCTAATCTCACTCCCAAAAAGCTGATGCTCCACCTCATAACGCTGCATGCTATCCCTACCTAATAACCCCTCCCCAACTGCGTCAAACAACGCAGAATAGTAATGCAATGCGTCCACAAACTTCTCCAAAAACGACGTACCATTTTGTGACACTTCCAAATCTTGCTCAACCACAGTAACCAACCTAGGCCTTACTACACGTAAGACTTTCATTAAACTTTCAACTCCACACCCTACAACGTCGTAGAGTTTGTGGTTCGTACAATGCACCACGGTGACCTCGTCGTTCTCTTGTTTGATGAAGGTGGACATATCTCCTATTTTTCCCTCTATAGGGTTGTACTTAAAGGGAAGTCCTAGGGAGTGTGCAAAGTCAGCAAGGCGAGCACCGGTTTGTGCTAGTAAGCTTGAGGAAGGACCAAAGGCGGTTACACGAATGGAGTTGAGTTTGTTAGAAGAAAGGATGTGGAATAGTCCTGGCCATTGGAGACCTTGCATGATATCGAGGTCGATCACATGGAGACGATGATGGCCATTGAGGGCGTTGAAGATGGCTTGGTTGGAGGTGAAGTGGGAGAATTTGATGAAGGGGGTGAGGGAGTTGAAGGAGTGGAGGGCGGAGTGGAAGGAAGGGAGGTGGAAGGAGAGGGAGCCGTGTAGGAGAGGTTGAGGTGGGGAGAGGTGGCGAAGGAGGAGGTGGGAATGGAGGGAGAGGGTGAAGAAGGCTGCAACGCGATGGAAAGGGGTGCCGAAAGGAGAGGAGAGCTCGAAGAGTTCAGGGAGGAGGTCGGTGGCGAAGGCGGAGTGGTTGGTGGAGATGAGTTCTGCGCATTTTAGGAGGAGGGTTAGGAGGTGGAAGGAGGAGGAAGTGTCTGATGAGGTTTGCATGGGGAAGAAATGAGGTAGTATTATGTAGTGAGTTTAATGAGTTGAGTGAAAAGAATATGCATAATTGCATATCAGCATATGATATAAAAAGTAGAGGAGAAATTGACTAAACTATGAGAAGAGACAAATGAAAAGAGTGTTGTTTATTGTACGTGTTATAGGAGATTAAGATTTAAGATAGAAGAGGAGAATATCGTTACGTATGATATGGCCATGGCATAGTCGCATGTGGAGGTTGATTGATCATGAATTGACGGATGCTTTGTTTTCAGCTTTTAATTTTTTTTTTTTTTTTTGTAATTTTGATTTAATTTATTAGACGAGGTTAGTTGATTAGGCATTGACGAACCATAGGGGATAAGAATGGATTGTTTTTAATCTCATCCATCATGCATAATTGAATTGAGTATGATATGAATATGACTTTCGTAGATAGTAATGGACATGGTAGTTTTTACATAAATGCAAATGGTTTTGTTCGAAATTTACTTTCTTTTTGTTGGCAAAATACACTTAAAAGATTTTTCAGAGTTTTTTTTCTACTTCCGCCTCGAGTAACGGTTTCCGCCTCGCCTTAAAGCAAAAATAAGGCGAACCAACTCAAGGTTTACACACAATCCATGGATGTTGATTGTAGATGTTAAATTGGCTCCATCAATGTTCAAATGCCTACACTACTGTCTGATGTCCAGTAAAACAGCTTGATTGGCGACTCAAATCCTCCAACAGTCAAACTAGATCTAAATAGTTCTGTCAAAATCAGGATATGGCATTTCTTGTTTGTCTAGTTTCTCATTACGCACCTTATAGTATCTACACCCAAATTACTATTGCAAAGCACAAAACCCCCATGAAATTTGCAACAAGCATCAATAACAGTAGGATGCTCCCCATTAAAAACAAAACAAACAAGGCATGACCCTCAATGCATCAGCGAAAACAGCATAGCGAACCACATAGTATTAAAACTTAAAATCAAGGTTGGTGGGTGATGTGAAGGTGCAAGATTACGTAGTAAGACAATTTAAGGGCGGTTGAGCCGGTGAGATCGGAAAAGTTTTGGATAATGTAGGCTTACAGCTGTAATGAGTGATAAATGCGAACAAATATAAAATTAACACTAGTAGAAAAAAGCTCAATGAAGACCCTTCACGAGTGAGAGCCGCAACAAAGTTTTAGGTCATGGGAGTCGGAGATCAATCTGTCTATGGGTTCTTTCAAATGATCAAATCAGATGCCTTCAAACTATCAAGAGTTCACTGCCCACAAGCTAATTATGTGTCAATCAGAGGTGTTTTTCTAATTTCTCCTTCCAAATTAAGCCAAAGGGTCCAAATTGAAATCAATTTTGCCTTTTTAACTATCAAAAGTCACTAATACAATACAATATACAAGCCTTCAAGAATGCCTAATGCAAACTTGCAAGGTCGTAGTGAAAAGCAACACTGCCTTAAGTTTCAAATTGCATTACATGAAATTCACAACATATATAATTGCCTTTTTTCTTTTGTAGGCTTGTTTCGTCCCCTTTAGCTAGCTAAATTGTTGACATCAACACATGAGTGACTGAGTCCAAGTAATTCAGGTGCAAACCCTATAGATTTGAATCATTTGATCATTGATGGGAATGAAGGGTGACTCAAGAACGACAAGAAGTATTGTGGATAATGCCTAAATGAAAGCATGAGTTGTTTGCTAGCATGTCAAGTGCATATAGACACATACCATGATTCATGAATCAAGTCGCACTATGTGCCCTATTTGAACAGTTTTCGTAAAAATCATGGTATCCTTGCCCTTGAGCAAGAAAAGATGCCATGTTTTTTTTTTTTTTTTTGTTTTTTTCTATTAAGAACACAAGGATTTAGGAGGAGAAATTAGCACAAGAAACAAACAAATTTTAATCACTGAATAAACAAAAATTTACCCTAATGATAACAAGCCAAGTTGGTCAAACAAGCTCCAACCTGTGTATTTTATTCTTCTAATGCTTCAGAAGGAAGAATTCCTCAAAACCGGGGAAGAAGGGTCCTCTCAGTTTCCATGTGACAATTCCTGCACCAGCTGTGGAAGACGGGTATCTTCCTTAATCGCCTGAACCCACCTTGCATTAATTTTAACTCTCTCAAGACTCTGTCTCAAGGTTCTTGCAATTGTAGGCTTCATTCGACTGGCAAAGAACTCATCAATTTCCTTTGCCTTTTCGGTAGAGGAGAACTGCAAATGGCCCATAAAAATGTATCAACACAGAAGAACCATAAAGCCATAGCTAATCCAAAGCAACAAATTATGAACACTCTAGACGTGAACCCTTCATGGCCATTTAGTAGTCGGTAATAAATGGTGGTAATGGGATTTGGGAATGAGTTTGAGTGTAATTTAGCAAGGAAAATCCCATTATGATCCTCCACGGTGATGAAAAATCAACCTTGTAATTCTCTATGGGGATAAAAATTCATCCTCAAGCTAGTGTTTTTTAAGTTTTCTTGGGGGAAGGTATTAGGTGGGAATGAAAATACATGAAGAAAAATATATAATATAGTGCGAGTTAGCATTACCATGGGAATGAAAATCGATTTTCCCTCACAAATTTACATACAGATTCATTTCCAGTACCGCCATCTATGGTCACTCACCAAATGGGCCATCAAAGCTTTTTATTTCAAAGAGAATGCTAAAAAAAAGACATACCGGTGACACGATTGCACTAATGAAGCGGGTGATTAGATACCCAGAACCCCAAGTTTTTGAGATGTGATCCCATTGATCCTGTATGCAGCATTAAGCAAAAACATTTAGTTAAGCAATAAATCAAAGAACACAAGTGCTGTCATATTTCACCAAAAAGAACATCGTCTTAGAAGTAATGATTGCAGATTGCAGTACACTAGCATATAACATAATTATCTCGATGAAGTCTTAGTCACACTCTACAAAATTAATCAGACTTCAATTGAACATTTTTGCCAATGTAGACAGGTAAAGTTTAAAGTATCCAGTAAGCTCAAATCTACCTGGAGCCATTTCCAAGCAGTTTCACGCCCTTCCTTGCTAACTGACAGTCCAAAAATAGCATCTTGACTTCGAACCTTTACAATTAATGATCTCAACAGTCAAGCGGTTGCATAATTTGGAATAAGGCCATTAAAAAATAAATAAAAGTGAACCGATTAAGCTTACTTCAGGAGACAACAAAAAGTTAAGAACTTCAAGAACAATATCTGGGTCTGGACAGGATGCCAATGAACCTATGAATCACCAAAGTAGAATGGTTACAAAAAGTCACAGATGGCATCAGAATTATCAAAAAGTCAAAAACTTAGGTGAGACTATTACCAATTATGCGTCCCTTCTCTTGGCTAAGATCAGTCTCTCTGTATACTTTTAGAAGAGCTTCATAGCGTGATCTATTAGAAGCATTGACTTTCTGCATCACAGCAGTATATGTAGCCTGCACATTGGAAGCATACAAGTGCAATATAAGATTCAGAACTTAGATATCAGAATCAATCAATCAATCAATCACAGCCTTAATCCCAAAAAAATTGGGGTCGGCTACATGAACCAAAATTAACAATATACAGGGGATAAAGTCGGGACAGGGCCAGCCGGCCAGCTTTGAGGAAAACAGATTAAAATTATACAGTAAATGTATAATATCAGGAGGAAGTGAACACAAATCAAAAAAAACTCAAGGAGTTTATGAAAATAAAGGGATTTGAAAATGAAACATATGAATTACTCAAACAAGGATTAAATGTCCACACGGATACATGAGTTTAAGTGTTGGACTCAGCCATTCTTTTGAGCTAAAAGCGAAATATCAAAGTGTCACAAGCAATTTTTGAGGTACACAAGGATGTCAAAGTAACATAAAACACGATGGTAGAATAAGCAAGGGAAGATCCTTTTGGGTTAAACATAAAGCTATTGAAGTGCATTAAAGACAATAATAATATACTACCTCGGTTTGTTTCTTGTTGCAACAAATTTTTGAGCATGCCTTTTAAGGAACAAAATTGACAATGTAGATAAGTAAATTAGTCAACACAACTTGAACACAAGCAAGAAAGAGAATATTGGTTAGCGGTGTTAAAATTGCTTTCATTGATTTGCTCAATTACACCTCAAAATATCTTCCTTGAAATGTATGCAAAATGAACTATTGCCACTAAAAAAAAACGGAGGTAGTAGTGAATAAATAATTCCTCCTGTTATTTGACACAGTGATAGGAATGAATGGAGAACAAAGTTTTCTGTGGATAATCACACAGGATAAAAAATTTGTTCATGCAACCGACCACATCCTTTAGGAATCTAGACTTTGATTATGATGATGGTATTCGATTCAGTGATAACAAACTATGAACACTACTCATGTGATTTTTTTTCCCGAATACAACATGTGTTGTACAGGATTATAAAACAATATTGATGCCTAATGTGAAATTGTGTATGGGGGCTCCACAAGGGGCCCCTCAACTCCAAATATATCGAAAGCACAAAGCTTGAAAATATGACTCTCAAAACCTCCACCTTCGGACATTAGCAGCTCAAAGTGACTACGGTTGGGCCAAATTACCAAAAGCTGTTTCCAGTTTTTCCTTTGCCATGAATTGTTCTCCAATTTTCCTTTCAAGGTTTCCTATGCTTCCCTTAGTCCACTTATGATTAGTATTAGCCCCTGGCTTCTTGAGTCATCTAGTCTGCAACTATCTTCTACATTCTATTGCAATAGAATTTTGAAAGAATGGTTAATAACTATCCCTAGTTTTCATAAATTCTCTACTTTTCTTATAACTCCTACAGTCCTACGATTTCAGCTTTAACAACTCAAACTAAACAGACAGACAAAGATATTGCTATTCAGTTGTGTTGATTATAGGAGTGAATGTGGTAAAGGAAATGAATTCTGATTTGAGATTTGATTCCTTCTAGGATGCATCAAATGTTGGTTTCGTGACTCTTTGTCTATCAGAGTAATAAATTTTATAGCAGCAGAGGAACATTGAATGGTTCAGCCATGGCTACAAATGTCTAGTTTTGGAATTGCATATACATCAGTATTTTTTTTCTGCTCACCAGCTATATTGTGTAACGTCTTATTTTAAAGGTGTCCATTTCCATTATTTTCCCATGGCATTTTGATATTACAGATTCACTTTCAAATTCACAGATTTACGTTTGTTAGCAAAGAGAGCATACTAGCCTTCTTCAGAATGGTTACGACAAAGGGATTACTAGGATTTCATTATGCTTCCATCTATTTTCATGTTTTCACTGTGAATTTTGCCTATTATTCTAGTATTAATTTTCACCTTATTTCATGTTTTCACCACTAAAATAATGTCCAAAAAAATGCTTCTCCTAAATGATAAACAAAAAGCATCAAAATTGTGTCATACATTAATTACTCCCTTTGTTCCTTTTATGGTGTTACCATATACATTTATTTTAGATGTACTTATAATTACCACAATAGCCCTACTTTTGCTTGGAATTTCACAATTTTGACAGTGTTTTCCATCTTTACTTCTGCCAAATTAATGCCGTAAAGTTTTTGAAAATTTTCACTCAACCCTCTTTTCCCTTACCTATTTAATGCTATATACATTTTCTCTAATCAAATCTAGTGGATTAGAGAGAACATTAAATTTCTTTTAAAATTGCCCTAATCCTCAAAATAGGCTCCAAATGAGAACAATATAAAGGAACGGAGGGAATACTACGGAGTAGTGCATATTACTTATTATTGAGTAATGTAGTAGTTAGCCTTTTCTGTTGTCCTTTTAGATTGCAACTAATAATATACATAAATGTGTGGGTGATGAAAAGAGACAGAGAGAAAGAGACAGACAGATGGAGTTCTATTTTGTGTTACAACACCTTTCTGGTATCAGGGGGAAGAAGTGGTGAATCCCTGTCAGCGCAGAATGCATCAAAACGCCTGTTAGCTTCACTTAGGGTACTCTCGTGTCCAAGCTCAGCAAGCACAGCCAGTAGCTCTCCTCTCAACATGGCATCTAAGTGGCTTTCACCAGACTTAGGTTCCCAACCAAGTTTCCTGTATTAATTTAAAATGATCAACAAACAAATGAGCAAAGCCAAAATACCAATAGGAGGGTCAAAATTAGGCTGTTCCTGCATACAATTCAACAATCCAATGTTCCACTTATCATTGCGTTTTGAGATTTACATGGAGTATTTTCCATAAATCAAAGCAATATCCACTATTCAACACAGAGACAAGGCCTGTCCACTGCTAACTTCTGAACCACACATCTATGTACTTTTATTAAACCAAAGTTAACTGCTACAATGTAGCATGGTAAGATTGTCATTCACAAAACTCCTGATATGGAACTTTTGTTAGCAACTCATGACAAAAGGGAACGCTCTCCCCTACCCCCTCTTTAACTACTACAATGGCACCAAATCTATTACAAGCTAACAGTACTGCAAATCATTAATTAAACTCTAAACACTTTACATAATATAAACTTCTAGTTCCCAGTTTTACTTCTCCCCTCGTCTACACTTGACACCCTCCTACAGATTAAAAGGGCAGAAACCAGACTGTATCCAGGATCTTTTAACTAATGTTAAAACAATACGGAGTAACAAGCAAGAAGGCGATAAGTAGATCAGCGATGCAGACAGGATTGGTTACATATTTCACCCAAGTGTTGGCACCAAAGCTTGATTAGATACTCCAACTATATATTAGCTACAAGGACAACAAAGTAATTATATATACGCATGCAGCATGCATAGATAATTTTTACATTTTGAATGTAAATTAAAGACACTCACCCCGCAGGAACCTCAAAAAGACCGATGAAGAATTTTCGGAGGCCATCCACAAATTCAGGAGTAGCATCAGCAACTATTCTCATTACTTTGTAGCAAATCTGTGTAAACATGCATATAAACATATAAACAAATATTAGTTGATCAATAAATTAATCAGCTCATATTGTTGAATCATAATGTAAAATGGAATTACATTAATCAAGTTGGAAAGAACGGTATATTCAGTTTCCTCTTTGAATGAAGCCACCAAAGTCAACAATGTTGTCAGAGACTGCTGACCACTCATACAGAGGGCAAATGAATCATCCAAAACACCTGTAGACAAGAATTTTGATGTAAAACAACAATTCCAACGAGTTCAAATAATCTAATCGAGCATGCTAAAATTTTTATTTACCAAATCGATCTGTTGCAGACAATTGGCTGTTCTCTATAGCATGTCGAAGTTTAGCTTGAAGTTCTTCACCATATTTTACTCTATAAAAACCTGTTTGGTTTACATTAAGCTTAATCCAACCAGTCTCTTTAATATCAAGGCTTCCAGACTTCTCTTTCAAAAGGAAAGTATATCGATTGTCATAAGATCCGCAACACACTGAGATTGGGACAATCCATTGGCTATCATCAGGGGCATCACTCAACAGAAAGTGTGACTGTGGTCATTTGCACAATGTTAGACCACGAACCATTGCAAAAACAAACTACATACTCAAATTTTTACGTGGCAAGGTTTGAGTGCAGAATTAGAGACTAAAAGAAATTTTCAATTAAGTGTATTGCACCTGCTTTAACTCCATCTTTTGGTCTTTAAGGCTCACGGAAACAACAGGGTATCCTTTCTGCTGCGTCCATGAATTCATTAATTCCTTTACTGGTTCTTTAGATACATCTTCAAGTACCTCCCATAAGTCTTCTGTCTTGGCATTTGAGCAAGCATATTTCTTTATATAGCATGCCAGAGATTTCTGATAGCAGCATTTGAGTGAAATGTAAGTTAAATGAAATGACTTCAAAAGTAACTATTAATAATTCACAAAAAAAGCACACTAATGTCTTACACTATTAAGCAACAGTGTTGGGAAGACCAATGAATATTAAGCACCAGAAGGTCAACAAGACCACAACGGTGGTAGCATATATTTACAGTAAACTGAACATAGCATGTAGGAGGATTTCTCATTCCTACAACCCACATGAGGATGCCTAAAATATATTTCAATTTAATAAGGTTTGTTGATAATCACAAACTTGAATGAAATTAATTTCGATTTGGACTCTGTAGCATATTACAAGTAAAGATATATCATGTTTTTGTGTCCATTGGAGGACCCTGATATCATTTAACAGAAAGAATGTCAATTAACACTATGACTTTCGTACAGAGAACAAAAGACTTGAAATAAGATCCTGGAAGCGAGACACTGAGACATGATGAGGCCTATAACAAAATAGCAGAAATTGAAAACAACATGATTTTCATTCAAGAAAATATCGAACAAATATTCAATAACAATAGAGATTTGACTTTAGATTGACACAGCAGGAGAAAACCTGAAAAGTTTCTGAGCCAAGATAGCTTTCAAGCATCCTGATGACTGACGCGCCTTTTCTGTAACTGATGGCATCAAATATTTCATCGATTTCACTAGCATGATTAATCTCCACCTGGAAGGATGACACGGCTCTAGCACTATAAGTTTATATTAATCAAATATAATGATGCACCTAGAAGAAAACCAATAAATAAGAATGGAACCTCAATAGGATGTGATTCAGAAAGACCATCTAGCCTAAGCCCGTCAGTAATCTGGTCAAGAAACTGAGTCCAAATTTTCCATTCTGGAAATAATACATCAGCTGCTAAATAAGATACCTGAAGACAACCAATAATATTTCAAAAATTCAAATAATTAATAGTTGGCAATTTTAGCAATATATGCTTGAAGATTAAAGTAATGATACCCATGTTGCGAACCCCTCATTCAACCATAGATGCGTCCACCATTCCATAGTCACAAGATTGCCAAACCATTGATGAGCCAATTCATGAGCCACCACAATAGCAACCTTAAAAGAAAAAAAATTACCATTAATTTAATCGAAACAATATGTGATGTAGTGAATAAAATCAAGCAGTAATGCACAACACCTCATCAAGCTAAGCAAATAAATTACCCTTTGCTTGTTAGCAGCAGCAGAGTGCTTCTCATCATACAGCAAGGCATTCTCACGATATGTGACCAAACCATAGTTCTCCATGGCACCAGCAGCAAAATCAGGAATAGCAATCATATCCAATTTAGGTAGAGCGTAAGGAACATCAAAATACCTGTTACCATTTGAGCAATATATCAATAACTAAAACAGAAGCGAAGAAACAAGAGGAAAGATATTTCTCAATATCATTACAGAAAAAAGAGTGGGAGCAAGTTACTTTTTATATAATTCAAGAGTCTTGACAGCAACCTCCAGAGCAAATTTTCCTTGGTCTGACTTGCCCACTTGACAATAACATCTAACTTTGATACCTTCACAACATTAGCGAAATAAATAATGAGGTCAGGTCCATTGAGACCTAATTAAACAGAAAGAGTGGCAGCAGAATGTCGGGTCTATAATACCATCAGAGGTGTGACTTTCCACAAAATCAAACAAGCCTACAACTACAGCAACCAAGTACGTTGACATGATTGGTGACTCTTCGAAATAAACAGTCTTAAGATCCCCTTCTATTTTTTCTTTAATGACAGGCATATTGGAGAGTGCTACGAGATCAGATGGCACATCCAGGGTAATCTTAAATGTAGCCTGTAAAAATAGAGATGAAAATTACTCAATTTCTAAACCAGAAACCACGGACAAATTAGCCAGCAAACACAAGAAATTGCTAATCGGATTGCAGATAGCAATCAGTGTCGTAAGGTTCTAAGATTCAGCTTGGCTAACAGTTGGGTGCATACTAAGTACTAACTTTACCATCAAAAATTTCCAAGGTTTACACTTTACACCAGCATAATAGGTATTTCAACATGTAATACACACACACTAGTGAATTGTTGGAACAAATACATTCCCCAGTATCAGACTGGCAATCTGTCCACGAATTCCCTCCGATTTTCATTCTAAATTAAAGAATCTAATTGTAAGTGTCAAAAACCAATTTCTCAGACAGCAGTTTGATCAAAATGTAGACCTTGAGTAAAGTTAACTTCAAACACAATTGCATGATTACAAAGCTTCTAAGAAACTCCAAAAGAATAATCCCTACAATAAAGAGAAAGGAAAAACCTTAGCAGCTGGTTCATCCCAGCAAGGAAAACAACGCCGCGCGTCAGCGGGTTCAAATTGAGTAACTGCCATGTTCTTCTTCTCCCCATTGCAATCATACACACTGAACACAATTTCAAATTTATATATATAATTCAATAATTCATGAGTCATGAGATGGAGTAAGAAATCCAAATTAACAAAAAAAAAGGCAAACAAAAGTTCAAATGATATACATTGTGTGCCTATTCAAACTCCATGCAAGTGTATAACTAGTCAAATTTCTAAATTCATATTTTTCCTACATAATCAAACTATCAACAATAAAAATTATAAAAATAACAATTTAATAAGCACAATCAATCACTTTCAATAGAATAAATAAATATAGAATTATCACCTTCTATAAAACCCCTTCATTTGATCATTTAGGGTTCCTTGAAACTCCAATTTCAAAACCCCAATTCCAACATTAAGCTCATCACCAAATTCAACAACCAACAACTCATCTTCCTCAATCAACCCAACTCCGGAAGCTCGAATTTCCTGAACAAAAAAAGCAAAAAATAAATAAATTAATTAATTAAATCTTTAATCACTCCACCAAATAAAAATTTAAACTTTCATCATCCCAACTTATAAAAATCAAAATTATATCACCCCAACTAATGAAAATTAAAACCTTAATCACCCCAACTAATAAAAATCGAAATTTAATCACCCCAACTAAGAAAAATCAAAACTTTAATCACCACATCAAATAAAAATCGAAACTTTATCTAAAAAATAATAACCTGGGAAACAGATTTAGGAGAGAAAGAAACAGAGGAATGATGAACATTAAGATCAGCAGCATTAAGAACAAGGAATTTAGTAGGGGAAACAATATTAACATCAATTGAAACAAAACCATTAAATTTGCAGGAAATTAAGTCAGGTTTAAGGTGAATGTCATAGCGTTTTGGGGTTGCGAATTTGGGGAGGCGTGGTTTTCCCTTGAAATCTGTGTAAGATGCCATTGATAGTTGCTTGTTCAAGTGATCAAGTCCAGGTTTTTTTTTTTTGGGGGGGGGGGGGGGGGGGGGAAAAAG
>PYUH01004010.1:109803-174437 GCA_016808085.1 Suaeda aralocaspica
AGTGTAAAAAAAAATTTGTAAAAGTACTACAAAAGTTCCTATCAAAAAAAAAAAAAAAATTCCTTAAATAAACCTATTTGCTTTCATCTTTTTCTAACCATTTCAAAATAATCTCTTTTCACCCCCGGGGGGGGGGGGGGGGGGGGGGTGAAAAGAGATTATTTTGAAATGGTTAGAAAAAGATGAAAGCAAATAGGTTTATTTAAGGAATTTTTTTTTTTTTTTGATAGGAACTTTTGTAGTACTTTTTACAATTTTTTTTTTTACACTTTTAAAAAGTTTTGTTGCGAACTCGTATGTCAGGGTTCGTTTGGTGGTGTGTAAAACGTTTTTCTTAAAAATTATTTTTTCATTTTATATTGTTTGGTTTAAAAGTAAAGTATTAAAATGTAAAATTTAGGACGAAAATGATTTTCCACCATGTGAATACCGTTTTTTCTCAAAGTTGGGAGGAAAACATTTTCCATCACTCTTGGAAGAAAACATTTTCCATTTAACCAAACAATGAAAAATGCTTAAAATGTAAAATCATTTTACATGCAACCAAACTATGAAAATTCCTCGTAAAAATGAGTTTTCCAATATAAAAGGTTTTTCATAAAAAATTATTTTTACCCGAAAATGTTTTACACCCTACCAAACGGACCCTTAAAGTAAATTTTTTTTTTTTTGGTAAAGATACACTTTATGGTCGATTTTAAATTTAATTTTCAGGCATTAACCCCTATGCGTTTATTCCACTATCTTGAGTTCCTTTCTTGTTTCCTCCCAAAATGTTCTTCATAACCACCAAAACATATTCATCCACCACAAATCACAATTATAAATTATCCCCTAATTTAATTCGTCAGTTTGTACATTTTTTGTGTGTTTTTTGAATGTCTTTTGTGGTGACACTAGGAATTTCGAGGTGGTGAACTTGAGGGCGGAAGTGTCGGGGTGGTGTCGGAGAGGATATTGGGTGATTTTACACAAATCACGGGTCAAGTTGGGTTTCAAACAAAATGAACTAGTGAGAGGAAGAAGATGAGTTGAATTGTCATTAAATTTTTTGAAGAAGAAGTGCAATCAAGAGGCTCTTAGACTAATTTAGTATGAATATCAATGAATAAGTGAGTGCAATTATCAAGAATAGAGGTGCAATTAGATGAAAATAGGGGGTCAATGCCAAAAAATTAAAGTCAGCGTCGTAAACCGCCAATAAGGTGCCTCTTTACAAAAAAAAAAAAAAATTAGATTAAGGTGCGACATCGCAATAAAATTTTTAAAAGGTGTGTGATTAGATCAAGAGTTTTTGTGTGGTATTGGTCGTGACTGTGAAGGGTGACTCAAGGGTGTTGTGGTTGCGTGGGTGTGGCTGTGGTGGTGTAGGTGGTTGTATGGGGTTTGGTGGTGGGGTGGGTGAAGGGTTAAAGGTTAAAGGTCAAGGGTGGGTTAAGGGTTCACTTGGTGGGTCACTAGGTCAGGGTGGTTTAGGGGTGGGTTATGGTCTGGGTTCAGTGGGTAGGTTCTGTCTTGGGTTAAGTTGTAGTAAGGGGGTGGTTTGGTGTGGGTATTGGTGGTGGGGTGGTTGTTGATGCCTCACCGCTACTTTTTTTTTTGTTGGTTGTTTTCGAAAGGAGTCTCCGGTGGACATAAACCTGTTGAAAATTTTCGGTGGAAATTCCATCGAAAATTTAGTTTGATGTTTTCTAAAGAATTCCGTCGTAAATAATTATCCAAGATAGTAAGCCAAGTAGTGTTGATTTATGCTTCAAAAGCTAAGTTGTCATTGTTAGGTTTTTTTTTTCAACGTGTATTTTCATGCTCCTTGTTAATAGTGGGTTATATATTTCCACCGGTCCACCACCCTACCCCAACTACCACCACCAAAAAAGAACTGCTTACATCACCGCCTCCCCCTCCCCCCTCCCACGCCGGCACGACCCCCTCCCTCGCCGCTAATATACCAATGAGAAATAAACCCCCTTTCCCTTCTCATAACCACCATCCACCCCCGAAACTTCCACCATGACCACCAAACCCTCCACCTCCCCTCGCCGACAATCTCTACTCCTCCATCACCCTTCACTGGCTTGCATAACGAAATCGAAACCCAAATTTGATCAAATTAAATTTAATAAAATTCAACAAAATTAGTGTTTCAAAAATTTAATTAATTCAAACATAATAAATTCAATCAATTAAACTCCAATTAGTTCGAATGATTCGAAAATTTGGGTTTCAAAAACAAAATGATGAATTAATTAGGGTTCAAAGATTAGAGTTATTAATAGGGTGGAGAAGGGAGGCGGAGGGGTTGCGAAAGGAGGGGGAGGGATGGCGGTGGCACTCTGCGAGGGGTGGGGAAAAACGTTGGGGTAGAGGGTAGGTTTTCGTGTTGGCTAGAAAAGTTTCATGGTGACTGGATAGGGGTGGTTGTTTGATGTTTGTAGGGTGGCTCCATTCATTTTCTATTTTAAACCAAACAACCAACTAAAACTAAGGGTTTTCTATTCTATTCTATTCCCCTTGTTTCCCATTATTGACCTTATTCTCTTTCCCTTTGTTGAACCAAACGACCCCTTAGTATACTGAATTTTCTAGCTTCTTAGTTGTTAGTATGGGTGATAGTAGTGTGTTTTACTAAAACAATGGTTTTAGTATATTGAATAGGTTTGGGTAAGTGGGTTTTATTTTTATTGAGTAAAAGCATTAGTACTACTTAAGTAAATACTCTTATTAGTGGGGTAGTTTGTTTTTAGCCTATTTATACGTTGTATTTGTCACTTTATTAATGCAACAAGTAGAGATGGCCACTGTGCAAGTTAGGTGGGTTGGGTCAGGGTTAGGTGGGTCGTGGGTTGGGGAAGGTCAACACAGGTTCGACTAGTGTTGGGGTAGGGTGGGTTGGGTCGAAGAAAATGAACACACCAAGGCTTGGTTTGTGAGTTAGGTGGGTCGTGGGTGGGTCGAACTAGGTTCATGGGTTTGGTGGGTTGTGGATGGGTCAACCTAGGTTCAGGGGTTTGGTGGGTCATGGGTGGATCGAACTGGGTTCACGAGTTTGGTGGGTCATGGGTGGATTGAGTCGCGTTCAAAGTTTAATAGGTAGGGTGGGTCGACATTTTAGATTTTTGTTTAGTTCGTGTGTTAAGTGGGTCGTAGTGGGTCAGATAGGTTCATGAGCTAAGTTTAATTTTTTAATAAAAAAAGGTGATTTAGTGTGTTTAATTACGTTTAAAATATTTTTTTTTTAAAAATTAATTACTTATTTTAGCTCAATTTTTAATTTTTTTTGTTATAAATTAAGTGAATTGATAAGTTTACGAAATTTTAAAATTGTTTTAAAATTTTATTAATTGTTTCAAGTTGTTCGGGCTGGATGGGTTGGGTGTGTTGGGCGGGTTGGGTAGGGTGGGTTGCATGGGTTGGATTGGGTGGGCGAGTTAGGAGGGTTGGTGTGTAAAATTATTAAGGTTAAAGTGGGCTGGGTCGAAGTGGATTAGGTTGAAAAAAATAGACCCACGACACACCCACCTGCGATCCGAGCTGTGTCGAGCTTTTATCGAGCTGGAACCGAGCATAACACACTTGACCCACCGTGCGAGTCAGGGTGGTTTGTGTCCAACCCTGCCCATTGGCCATCTCTAGTAGCGAGTTATAAATTTATTTTTGCTTCCATATTTCTTTCTTTGTTTAAATAGCACTATCAGCTAGGCAATAATTAGTTCATGAAAGAATAGGGGTAGGAATTAATTAAGGTTATAAGAGGATGACAACAAGCTATGTATTATCGAAAGAAAGTTCATACGTGAAGGTTGCTATTGTCAGCATATATATGTCTCATTCTTACAAGAAAGCACACAAAAGAGAAGTTATTACATACATAGTTCTAACTATATTGTTATTACATACTAACTATAATGTTATTACAAACAAAAGTCAAACAATGCCCGTGTATATACTGGACAACAAGCGCTAAAACCAGGACTGGTTCCGACTTTTTTTGGGCCCTAGGCTAAATTTTAGATATGGGCCTCTCATCAAAGTATTTATTATTAAAATAGATTATCTTCTTAGTTTTTGTTAAAAGCTACATGTGGAACCTTTAGGGTTGCATATAAGCGTTAGGTACGTTACTTAAAATGGAAAGAAGTTATGAATTATTTAATATAAAATTGTTATCTTAAATATGTCACTTAAAAATGATAAAATTGTCTTATGCTAGATACTAGGAATAAGGAGCTGAAAGAACTACCAAGGAAAAATTTACTTTGACCTTAATCTAACTACATGTGACCTAGGTTGCACGGGTTCAAAAACGGGGACGGGAACGGGGACGAAAAACGGCAAAATCAAAATTTCTAAAAACGGGGACGGCAAGGAATCGGCAATTAAAAAATCACAAAATAATTTAAAATACAATAGTCTTTAATATTTTAATGTAACAGTAACATAATAGTTAATTCATAAAACGTTAAAGTACAACATTATCATAAAGTACAACATTATCATTAATCGGTTCGTGGTCGTCGTGGTCTCCCTCAAACTTGTCGTCGTTCGTTCAAACTTCACCTGGAATTCAGTCCAAGTCGTTGTCGCCTGACACTTTTTATTTGATGATTTGATGAATGTCGAGTGAAAACAAAAGCAAATAATGAATGTTGAGGGAAGAAGTCAGATTAAAAGAGATAAATGTTGAGTGAACAATTAGAGAGAATTGAAAGAGACTAGAGGAATAAAAAATTCAGTGAAGTAAAAGGAATGAAAGAGATGGATAATTGAAGAGGACCAGAGGAGTAACTGAGTAAGAAGGTCGGTGAAGTAATTTGCCAAACAATAAACCCTATACTTTGGTTTTGAGTGGTATTTTAATAATGTTGGGCATTGGGCTCTTATTTGCATTTAGACTTTTGTCTTAAAAAGGCTGGGGACTTCTATTTTGTATCTAAGCCGCCCCCGACACGTCCCCAAAGTAGCACACCCGTCCCCTCCCAATTGATGCCGACCCCGAAACGTCCCCAAAGTAGTACAACCGTCCCCGTCCAATTGGTGCCGACCCCGGGACGTTTTTTAGGCGTCCCCGCACTGTCCCCGTCCCCGAAACGACACCAGTACGGATTCGCCAAGTTCCCAAAGGTACCCGTGCTTCATAGCATGTGACAAAGTTCGACACAAAGCATAAGCAAGCAACATCACATACATTATAACTACCTTCGTTGAATGAAGATCATACTGCTTGTGTTTGTAAAACTATTCACAAGTGAAAATAGCTATTAATATATAAAAATGAATATAGTTACATAGTGTCTTGTTTAATTTGTGTTAATAGATCAGTAGATTATTAATATTTAATTGTTACAATTTATACATATAAATAAAAAAAAATATGAACAATATAAAACACACATTGAGAATCCCATACAAATAGTTACTGACAGGATCTTAAGTACATATTTTTAGGATCAAACCCAGTTGTCTAAAATAAAGTGAGAAATGAAAAGATGGACTACATAATCTTCTAAAATGCATAAACTCATTAAGTGTGGTGGTTAATTACTTATCTCTCTTGCATTGGAACTAAACAATATCCTTAGATCCTTAGACATTTAATTCTTGCATGAGCGGTGAGTCATATGGACTAAAGTATTTTAGAAAGTAGCAAAAATAAAAAGAAGAAGAAGAAGAAGAAAGACAATAAAACTTAACAGTTACTCCGTATTAACATATGCATGACATGATTTGGGAGTTGGGAAGTATTACTTTTACTTACAATGTACTAATATAATAAAAAACTCTATGTTTCTTTGGGCCCCTTCCAAGCATGGGCCCAGGCCAAGGCACTCTGAACAGGTTGTCGTACACCTCTCAAAAATAACCGAACAACTCTAACTAATATAGCTAGGGAAGTAGGGATCGAATCCTCATGGAAGCTATTAAATTCTACTAGCTCTAAAAAGCCTAAAGCGTGTAATGGGCCTTGGTGGAAATTTCGGTAAATGGTTTCTAGAACTAAGAAGACTAAGAATTGAAACTAAAGAAATGACGGGAAAATAACGATTAAACTCTTCTTAATGGAAACCTAGGGCTATCGGTTCACTATGATCAATCAACAAACTCAATTAACGCTCACTAATCAATTCATTGGCATTCATTGAACTAGGGCTCACTATCAAACTTAGACTCCCTCAAAACTCCTTTACCGGCTCTCGCTCGTATAAATTCGTTTTTGCCTACTATTCAGTGGTCTAATTGTGGTAATCTTNTAATTGAAGAGGACCAGAGGAGTAACTGAGTAAGAAGGTCGGTGAAGTAATTTGCCAAACAATAAACCCTATACTTTGGTTTTGAGTGGTATTTTAATAATGTTGGGCATTGGGCTCTTATTTGCATTTAGACTTTTGTCTTAAAAAGGCTGGGGACTTCTATTTTGTATCTAAGCCGCCCCCGACACGTCCCCAAAGTAGCACACCCGTCCCCTCCCAATTGATGCCGACCCCGAAACGTCCCCAAAGTAGTACAACCGTCCCCGTCCAATTGGTGCCGACCCCGGGACGTTTTTTAGGCGTCCCCGCACTGTCCCCGTCCCCGAAACGACACCAGTACGGATTCGCCAAGTTCCCAAAGGTACCCGTGCTTCATAGCATGTGACAAAGTTCGACACAAAGCATAAGCAAGCAACATCACATACATTATAACTACCTTCGTTGAATGAAGATCATACTGCTTGTGTTTGTAAAACTATTCACAAGTGAAAATAGCTATTAATATATAAAAATGAATATAGTTACATAGTGTCTTGTTTAATTTGTGTTAATAGATCAGTAGATTATTAATATTTAATTGTTACAATTTATACATATAAATAAAAAAAAATATGAACAATATAAAACACACATTGAGAATCCCATACAAATAGTTACTGACAGGATCTTAAGTACATATTTTTAGGATCAAACCCAGTTGTCTAAAATAAAGTGAGAAATGAAAAGATGGACTACATAATCTTCTAAAATGCATAAACTCATTAAGTGTGGTGGTTAATTACTTATCTCTCTTGCATTGGAACTAAACAATATCCTTAGATCCTTAGACATTTAATTCTTGCATGAGCGGTGAGTCATATGGACTAAAGTATTTTAGAAAGTAGCAAAAATAAAAAGAAGAAGAAGAAGAAGAAAGACAATAAAACTTAACAGTTACTCCGTATTAACATATGCATGACATGATTTGGGAGTTGGGAAGTATTACTTTTACTTACAATGTACTAATATAATAAAAAACTCTATGTTTCTTTGGGCCCCTTCCAAGCATGGGCCCAGGCCAAGGCACTCTGAACAGGTTGTCGTACACCTCTCAAAAATAACCGAACAACTCTAACTAATATAGCTAGGGAAGTAGGGATCGAATCCTCATGGAAGCTATTAAATTCTACTAGCTCTAAAAAGCCTAAAGCGTGTAATGGGCCTTGGTGGAAATTTCGGTAAATGGTTTCTAGAACTAAGAAGACTAAGAATTGAAACTAAAGAAATGACGGGAAAATAACGATTAAACTCTTCTTAATGGAAACCTAGGGCTATCGGTTCACTATGATCAATCAACAAACTCAATTAACGCTCACTAATCAATTCATTGGCATTCATTGAACTAGGGCTCTCTCTCAAACTTAGACTCCCTCAAAACTCCTTTACCGGCTCTCGCTCGTATAAATTTGTTTTTGCCTACTATTCAGTGGTCTAATTGTGGTAATCTTACCTCTCGGCCTCGATTTCAACAATAACCTAACTTACAACTAAATCTGGCCACAATTTAATTGCAATCGCTAGAAATCAATAATAGGAATTCAATTTGAAGCCAAGAACTAATTAGAAAACTTAATTTAAATTCAAGTCATGATCATAGATCCCCTAACCCTAGAGAAAACGACTACTCACTCATAATTAAGGGAACAAGAGCGAAATTGAAATCAAACAACATGATCATGAACAAAGAATTAATTAAAACTAAATTAATTACTAATAAAACTAAATTAAGAATCAAAATAGCAAAACTAATTAATCTAAATGAAAAACTAAGAAATTAAAGAGAATCATGAAACTATAAGAATCAAAGAGCATAAGGAAAGAGATTACCAAAATAAAGATTGAATTACATTGATTCAAAGCTTGAATTCAAGAACAAAGTAATTAATCCTAAAATTCTAGAGAGAATAACTAATTTTGGATTCCTAGGTCTAAAAATATGATAAAAACTAGTTAGGGTCGTGCCCCCTTTACATAGAGTATATATAGGATTTGGGTTTTTAATTAATTAAAACCCACGAAGCAAAACCCGCGAAGAAAAGCCGAACGGATCAAAATCCGTGCTACCTGCGCCCGCATAGGTCAAATCCAATTTGTTCCTTGCGCCCGCATGGTGAATATTGAGTGAATTCTGATACTTCTGATCTATGTTGCGGGCGCATAGGTTAAATGGGGATTAAAGGGTTGCGCCCGCATGAACCAAGTTGAGCAACATTTTGACAATCTTGCTTATTTCTTCGCTCGATTCTTCGAATCTTGCTCGTGACTTTTCGTGACTTGGCACGCATCCTAAGGCAAGTACATTTTGACTCGTTTTAGCCTCCAATGACTTCATAACTCTCTATTACGCTCCTGTAACATATAAACAAAACCGAAAACCACGCGTAATAACCGAAAAAGTATAAAATAACCGTAAAAGGTTCTAAAAGTCAACTAAAGATGCTAAAACCGTTCCAAAACATAACTTAACATCGAAAGACGATATTTAATCAAAACGAAGCCACAAACTTAACTATTTAGCACAAGAATCAACCGAAAATGAGGGTAAAACACAACATAAAACACGTATATCACACTCCCCGCCTACCGTCAGGGCCGGGGTCGGCTAAAATTAGGAATAATATCACCCAAACATTTTTGGTGATATAAATGCCTACATGTGGGGAGAATACACATCTAATGTCAAACTCTTCCAAGCAAATGGTGCACTCGTCCCCGTAGCCGACATTGTCAAAAGTGAGAATGACGGGGAGAGGAGCTGGTCTAACCTCATTGACTGTTGTAGTGGAGGTGGCGACGGTGGAATCAGAAGTAGAGGTAGCGACGGAGGTGGAGACGATGTAATTGGAAGTAGAGATAGCGGCGGAGTTTGCGACTCACTAGCTATAATTGTGGTATAAGTGGTGAAATCCACTTAAACAAACAATGCAATATTTTTTGACAGGAACAATGCAATATTGCTAAGCAAAAAACTAAAATAAAAATATTGCCAAATATATGTATGTATGTCATGATAGGATCAAAACTAGAGGTGTATATGGGTTTTAGAAAAATCCAAAGTCCAATCTAATTAATCGTATTAGATCGGACTTTAACAATAATTGTTGGTTTGGACTCGGACTCAATTTTCCAAAATCAATATTTTTTGGACTGAACTTGAACTCATCGTATTTGAGTCCTAAAATTCCATTGCGATATATATATATATATATATATATATATATATATATATATATATTATATATAATATAAGTTAAAAGTATAAGGGCCCCAAAAAGAAAAGAAAAAGAGAGCCTTACACGCACATGCATATTTAAACAACACAAGGATAGATAAAAACATGTACATGCAAAGTTTCGAACCGAGCAATTGTAACTTAACATTTACATCCTCCATGTTGCATAATTCTATCGTTGGGCTATGTTAACTACTTATACTCCATAAAACTACTAGTAGTTTAGTTACAAATATAATACTCTAATTTTCAATAATATTCTTATTTGCATGCATGTAAACGTAGTTCAGATTACTATTTTGTTTTTTCTTTCCATTTATAAATTGGATCAACTAAGAAATTTTATTTTCCATTTAAAAGAGGTTTCACGTAAAATATATAAATTTATAACATTTTTTCATATAATTTTGTGAGATTTACTTAAATATTGCCACATACAAAAATTTGAGTAGGAAGTTAAACTTTTAGAATAATATAACTAAATTTGTGAAAGTAATCTGAACACGTGGAACACTGAAACGAGCATAACAATGTGGCCATATATATATAAAATTAGCTACAAGCTATAACAAACTTATTACTGTGTAGGATAAGAGTGATAAAATCTCAAATGTATGCTTGTATTAGTATCAATCAATGATCATGCATCTAAGATTATGAGTTAATAGTTACGTATTTGTTAAAAAAAAAAAAAAAAAGACAAAGTTGTTCAAGCAAATATAATGCAATTCAAGTGTTTTAGCACTACATGAAGTGATTAAGTGAATACTAAGGGGTTGTTTAGTTGGCAAATGGGAAAGGGAAATAGATTAAGAAAGGAAAAGGGGGAGAATAGAAAGATATGCCCTTTGTTTGAGAGAGTTGTTTGTTTTGTTATAAGAGAATGGACAATATTTTACAATCACTACAATACAACCACCACACCACCACCCTACCCCAACTCTCACCATCAAATAAACCACCAACAAACTGTTAACAACCGATTACAAATAAATGACGCTATAAATTAAGGCACACTGATTCTCAGACTACTTCAAAACTCCTCTAATGGCTCTCGCTTGCTTAGATTTGTTTTGCCTATTATCCATGTGGTCTAATTGTGGTAATCTTACCTCTCGGCATCAATTTTGATAATTATCAGACTAATAATTAAACCTGGCCACATTTCAATTGCGAGCAGTATAAACTGATAATAGGAATTCAAGAATGACATAGATATATTAATCGACTACCAAACAAGTTCGTTGGGATGGTTCATGGATCCCAAGCCCTAGTAATTAAACTACTCTCATATATTGAAAATCACATGAATCAAATAGATATTAAAAACTAAAACTAAAAAATGATTAAATTAAAAAAACTAAACAACATAAAAATTAGGGTATAAAAATAAATCTAACAATATTAAAAACTACAACTAAAAGCATAATTAAACTAAATTAAACTACAAAACTAAATTAATAAGAACAAGAGAAATAATTGGAAAAAACCTGGAATTGTATTAATCGATTGAGTGAATGAATAAAATTCGCACAAAGTATTTTTAGATAGAGAAAACTAAGCTCTAAACTAATCTAATATGACGTACAATAGCCTAGGAAAGGAACCCTATATATACAATGTCGAATCAAGTTAGAAAAACACGAAAATCTCAAAGGAGTTAATTCGCTCAGGCAGGCTGGGCGAAACGCACTTTACCCGGGCGAATTGCACTCGGGCCGAGCGAATTGCATGAGGCCTCCTGGGTTTCCGTCTTCATTTGATTGCTTCAAAACTTGACTTCCATGCTTCCCAAAGGCTCCAAATCCACGTTCTAGTTCTCTTGTGGCTCCTTAAATTGGTCAAGGCTCCTACTAACTCGTCAAGTGCCCAAAATAATGCGAAAATCGATACGAATACACCAATTATTGCAATACATAACAAACCGAAACGCAAAGCACTAAAAACAACCAAATAATTAGAATTAGGCTCAAAAGAGCCTTGTTAGAGTCAATAACCAACATAAAACAAGGGCAAATAACGGATATAAAATGCACTTATCAAATTCCCCCAAGCCAAACCTTTGCTTACTCTCAAGCTAACATACCGAATAGACAATGACTTCACCCCATTGACTTTGCAAAACATAATTAAATCAAGCATTTTCGAGTATGCAAGTTCCTACACCAATTTATCAGAATCCCTACGCTGCCATGCACTTAAATCAAAATCATAAAGCCAACCATGTAAGAAAATAGGTGTCGATGACTAGAGTAGTTCACAGGTTGTCACTCCACACATTTTGTTGAACATAAATAATAATATAGCTCAACGTCACCTGCCAACCAAGAAACAATATATAATGCAAATGCAAGAAGTGTTTGAATGCAATTTTGAGGAACCCAATCTCACATCTCACACCTCGTGCAAGTGTTTGAGGATATTCACTGAACTTAATGCAATGTCGACTCGAAATGCAAGTAATACTCATTAGGTTTGGCAATTAACACACTTCACAAGAACTAAAAATATGCACATGTCTATCAAAAAAAGTCTTTATTAAGCTTGTAACGTGACTAGGGTGAAGGGTAGGATAAGTTTGGGATAATGTGGTCGAACGCGGGCTGTACGCACGTAATGTAGCGAAAACAATCGTCAACAACTTCGAAGATAATGCTAACAACCATCCTCCAATCAACCCAACTCCACAAATATCAACTAAACTCAATGATAATCACAATACCTTCAAGCCATCAATTACTCAACACTACTACTACTAGAACAATATTTACAACACAAACTAAACTAGAAAGCAAGACAATCTTTTAAGATTTTATCTTTGAATTTTCTAATTTTTTTTGAAACTTTCTCATTTTTTCGATTTTGTTTTACATTTTTGATTTTTTAGGATTTTTGAATTTTTTTTGACAGTAAAATAAAAATAAATAACAACTCAGTTCAAAATAATATCAAGATCACCACTTCCATCACACCTTCTCAACAAATACATTGACTTTCCCAATTCTTCAACAATGCCCCAAACCATCATACTTAGGTGGTGTATAAATCAATGAAACACCAAAATCAACACCAAACAACCACACATACATCACCTCCACCATACAATCAATCAAATCTGTGTTTTGTATTTTAAAAAAACACCTAAATATAGCAAATAAATAGTTTTTGTTTTCACAAGAAACAGGTATACCATTCATAATTTCGTACACCTTCAACCTTTTGCTACTTGAACCTTTTGCACTTCACTTTATTATCAGTAAAATTCGTCAAATGTACTTCCACATTTTCAATTATTAAAGCTTTGTGATTTTGAATAGATATTCATAAATACACAAATTAACTTTTGTTAAGATATATTGTACATTTGTACCAAACAAAAAAAAGATTTTACTTATAGAGTTACAGATTGCTTATCATCAATAAATTTTTGGTTCAATTTTTTTATAATAGAATGGAATTGATGTGTACCAAAATAATTTCATTGGGGTAACCATATATGTATATCCAAGGTCGAATCCAAGAATTTGAATTAGGTGTAGTACTCTGAAAACTTCAAATAACGTTCAGAGTCAATCGTTTTGGTTCGAAAATGAAAAGTTCGGATCAGTGTTGATTTGTTGTCTTATTAAATATAATTCAAGTTAAGTTTGACTAGTCTAAACTCTCAAATTCTCAACACTCAATTCACATAACCAAAATTTTAAAAATGAACAAATTTAAATCAACAAATCATTTAATCAAGTAAAAATTAAACTTAAATACAGAAATTGAATGCAAAGAAAATAAACTAAAAAAGAGAAATTAAAGAGAGAAAAAAATTTGATATTAAACTAAAATTTAAAAACAGAAATTAAATAAACTATGTAATTTAAAACCATTACCCTCTCATATATTGGTTAAAACTTAAAAAAAACTATTCATATAAGGAGTAAGCCCACTGACCCAATCCAATATTTGGGTTAAAAAATTAATAGCCTAATTAAAGAAGTACATGGTAACAAATTTTGACAGTTGTCCCTACTATTTTACAACTTCACATGCGTCCTCATCTTCTTTTATTTGTTTCTCAACTTCAAAGTTCAAAGTTCATTATCAATGGCATAACAATTTTGCAATTAAATTTGCTTTGCATTTAAACTACTCGAGTTGTTTGGCCCTAATCCCCTCAACGCCTCAATCTTCAAACCCTTTTCTTTTGCTTTTATTTTTTAGAAGATTAATTTTTTTCTTCTTATTCTTTGAAAGAGGGGTAGCACGGGTCACCCCGTGTTACTCTACTGGATCCGCCCATGTGTATATTAAGAAGTTTTCTAGTATATTGCGGAGCAATATCCTAGGGGAAAAGGTAGAAGGAATAAAATAATAATTCATCCTATTGAGTAAAATACTACGTTGGTATTTTAGTTGCAATAAACAAACGAAGGGAGTAATACAAGTTGCAAAACATATCACATAGGAGTTCCTTTAGGGAAATTCCTTGTACTTCACAGTGAGATACATTTCACCCTAATATAAAAATGTGAATGTGAAAATCAATATTTTCATATTAGGGTGGGATGTATCTACTATGAGGTACCCATTCCTTAATAAGAACTAGGTGTTTCTGACTAGGAATTCATTGATGTATATGATGAGCAATAAAGACTCTTTATGTATAGTAGATGTAGATACTCCTTCTTTACCCCTTATATATACACTAGCGGAAAAATCGACATATGCTACATTATATTTGCTCCGCTTTTTTGGGTAAACTATAAAATGGAGCAATAAGTCTATTCAGAGGAAGACAAGCTGACTTTTTGCTCCGGTCAATATTGGGACCGGAGCAAAAGGTTATATGCTCCGGTTTTTTGATTTTTCGCTCCCGTTCTTTTGACCAGAGCAAAAAGTAAGAATTTTTTTAAAAAAACAAAAAATAAAAACCCAAAACTCGCAAAACACAATTATCTTACCACTAGTACAAAAATCCACTTTTGCTGCGGTTTTTTAGGGGTATTTGCTGCGGTTTTTAACCGCAACACTTGGAGCAGCAGCAATAAACCAACATATTTCAACCGCAGCAAAAAAAAAGGACTTTTTGCTGGGGTTATTCACAAAACCGCAGCAAATAAGTGGTTTTTTTTGGTGGGAAACTGCACTATTTGCTGCCCAAAACCGCAGCAAATAAGCACCCAAAAAAATAATTTTATTTTTTACTTTTTTTTTGCATTTTAAAGCTTAATTAGAAGCTGAAATGTTATACATACATAGAATCAATTATTTTCAATATAATTACACTTCTATCACAAAAAAAATACACTTCTATCACAAAAATACATTTGAAATTTAACTTAAACAAGATTCATTACTTCAAAGAAGAACAGAAGAACAGAAGAACATCAAATACATAAAAGGTTGTAATTTCAATCGAAATAATTACAACAGAAGAACATCAAATTAAATTACAATTCCAGCAGCAACATCAAACTCAATTACAGTTGCATCAATACTATTAAATAAACTGAAAATCAAACTAATAGCAGCACCAACCAAAAAATAACATATAAACTAAAATATAACAATATTGAAAGTGTGAATTAACTTCAAAGAACATGAGCATAGCAGCAGCAGTAAAAATGGAACGGCAGCGGTAGCATCAATAACAATGTAAGAACAACGATAGCAGCAGCAGCAATGGTCTTAAGAACAGCGGCGGGAGAAGCAAAAGAACAACAGCAACAGCAACACAGCAGAACAGTGGCAAGCAGCATATCAAAGTGTAGCAGTAAAAGGAAATTCTATTTTGTCTTATATTAGGTTGTCTGATGCAAGTTTATTAACAGAACCTTACAACCTTAACATTATGTTTGCCAAAATAAACAACATGTTTGGAACAAACCGATAACTTCTCGGCTCTTTATTCCTCCATTAGTAATGTCTTTCAAGTAATTATTTCTCTCCTAATAAACTTTTCAACCAAACTTATTACGGAGTAAGTTTTAACAAAACTTTCAATGCTAAGTTAGGAGTCTTACAAAGTTCGGATCAACACTTATTGTGGAAAAAATGAGAAACATAGATTATAATCAAAAGACACCCCAATAATCAAAACACTTACTAGCTAGTTGGCCTTCATTATAATCTACATTCTAGAAGTAGCAACTATGCAATTACAATAACAACCACTCACAACCACTCACACTCACCATCAATCAGTCAAACACTCTTCTCCACTCACACCCACAGCCACTACCACAACCACAACCACAAATAGCCAAACCCAAAACCAACACCTTAAACTGACTGAAGGACTGACTCACACACACACTCAGTCCCTCCCTCCCTCACTCACTCACCCACTCACAATCAGTAAAAATCTCTCTCACACACACACTCAGCCACTCCCTCACTCAGTCACTCACACACACACTCAATCATAGTCTCACACAATCACTCACACACACACTCAGTCATAGTCTCACACAGTCACTCACACACACGCTCACAGTCACACACAGTTAGTCCCTCACTCACCCACTCACTCACACTCACACTCATTCACTCAGTAAAACCAAAATAGAAAAATAAACAACAACAACAACAACAACAAATCAAAGCCTAAAAACAACAAAAATCAACAAAAAAAGGACTACCAAAATAAAAGGAAAATCGAAACAATAAACACAACAAAACCAACACCAAAAACAACAACAAAATAACAACATTAAAAATCGACTGACCAAGTTGGTGCAATATAATCTAGCATTGTCAACAAGCTCACAATATCTCGGGAAAGCATTTGCAAATCTCTTGTGAGACATAAGCTGTGATTTCACCCTTACTGCCCTTCGATTCATTAGTGTTCTCCTGTTTCCAATTCACCAATTTTTACACTTACCTAAGCAACCCATTAATAAATAATAATACTCCTAGGATGTAATATGCAGTCAAATAACTTCATTTATATGAATACAAAAAAAAAAAATAGCAAATTTAAGTTCCAAATACCTGATGCCTCTAGCAACAGCAAGATAAGCGTCGCAAACAACACCAACCACCTTAATTCTATAAGGCTTCCTACATTTTTCTTGTCTACCTTCAAAATCATTGTCTTAAGAGTCTTAGTCTAAAAAAACAAGTTATAAGCATACAAATATCATAAAACCATACCTTGGCCTCATATTGACCAACACTTACCTACAAAACAGTAGGCATAATTTAAGGTTAATCTACTGATTTCAAATTCAATCAATGATCTAATTCTTGGCAATTGAAAATTTAAAATTACTATCTCTCCTATCACAAAGCAGCAACTATGCAACACAATAATTAATCAATGTGAAAAAAACACCAAGGACCAAGTTGCTCATAATCATTGAAATCGAATCGAATTAACCGATGATTATCGGACATCAAACTCAACTTAAAACTTCAACAACCGAATCAAACCTAATCAAAGAGCAAACTTAATTTCCATCATTCAATCAACAACAAGAACATAATGGATCTACAAAACCAAAACTTAATTTCCATCATTCATTCAATCAAAACCAAAACTTACCTTCACCTTCAATGCTTCCCCTTCACCAAAAAGCTGCCAAAATAATGGATCTACAAATAACACCACAATTTTTTTTAAATTACGAAATAAAAAAAAAATCAAAATCATAGACATAAAAATGGAAAAAGAAAACAGGAAAAAAAAACACAATAAAATCGCATTATTAGATAAAAGTCACCACAAAAACAAAAATAGAATCAAAGGAAAAAATTAACCTCAAAATAGAAAAATGAGATTCTGAAAATTCGATGAAAATTAAAGCAATTACACCAAATCATTAACAATGCAACAAATTCAAACTAACATAAGCTAAAATCAACGAAAAAACACAAATTAATGAATTAAAAACACAAATTAAATTAAAAAAAATACGAAAAATTAAGAGGATATCAAAGGCTGCATTTTTCGGCTTACTAATCAAATTAACAAAACCCCATAGATATAACTAATCAAATTAACAACAAAATCTCAAAAAACCCTAAAAAACCCAGATTCAATTTTCCCCCCAATTTCAAATCTAACAAAATTAAAACCATAACACCAAAACCAAATAACCCTACCAAAAGAGGATTGAAAGGAGATTGAACATGAATGACCTTTGATTTCGTTGTTCATCGAATTGAAAGGAGATTGATTGTGAAAAGAGGAGAGAGATTGTGATGAAAAAGATAATGAGCGAAGACATCAAGGAGATTGCCTTCGGTGAGGAGCATTTGAAGGACGAGAGAGGAGCAAAATAGAGAGAGATTGAGAGAAAGGTAGTGGGTGAGAGTGAGAATGAGAGTGATAGTGGAAGAGGGGGAGGGTGAGGGTGAGGGTGAGGGTGAGGGTTTTAGGGTTAGTGAGAAAGACGAAAAAAGGAGAGAGAAAGGGTTATATATGGGGCAGTTATTTGGGCTCGTGGGCTGAACATTTATTTGGTTGGGTTATTTGCTGCGGTCCAATAACTTGTATAACCACAGCAAATAAGTTATTTGCTGCTGTTATCTTTGAATCGCAGCAAATAATTTTATGTAATAGGGATATTAATGGTTATTTGCTGCGGTTCTTCTAAAATCACAAAGAACCGCAGCAAATGTGACGCAGCAAATGTGCTTTTTTATACTAGTGATATACCCTCAACATAACCCTATTCTTCATTCTCTCCTTCTCTCTCTTCCGCCTCTCACCTCTAGCTCTCCCTAATGTTTCTTCAACCACTCATCTCTCAGCCTCATCATCATTATCATATCATCTTCAAGACTCCTATCCTCATCAATATCATCATCTTCCTCACCCGAAAAGCCCTACCCCCGAAACCTTAACCACAACCCATAACCCACAACGGCGAACAACCTCTCGACAAACCCTAAAATGCCTCCCCAAAACCACCATTACTCAACCTCATCCTTTATCTCTCGTTGATTTCGATTTCAGGTTTAAGGTGATGTTTTTATTTTCAAATTTAATCTTAAGGTTTTTATTTTAATTGTTTTTTCCTTAAACGCCTTTTTTGGTAGTTTGTGTATAGAAGAAAGAAAGAAAATTGGCGGAAAAATGTTGAGGATAAAGAGAGTTCCGATGATTGTATCGAATTATCAGATGGAAGAAGGAGATGGGTCGGGTTTCTTTGGTGGTGGGCGTGGTAGGAATTGTCTAGAGATTGATACATGCAAGGTATTAGATGATTTGTATCTTTTTAATATCTATTTTTTATGGTATTAGTGTGATTATGTTGTGGTTAATTTGGAGGGTTTGTTGTTGTTGTTAGAATTTGTGTTGGGTTTTGTGAGGTGATTTTTGTTTTGCATGTAGTTTTTAATTTGGATTTTAATTAATTTTTTTAAGTTGTTATATTTCTGTGGGGTTGAGTGATTATGTATTTGTGGGTATTGTTTGAATTAGTTGTTTTGATTTGGGGTTTTTGTTGGTTTAGAGTTGATATGTTTGCTGTTTTTGGGGTTATATTTGTTTCGCGTGTTTATGAAGTGTTATTTGCTCAAATGAATCCCATATTTGATAACTTCAGATTTTGTTGTTTTGATTGATTTTAGTTGTTTTTTCCACACAATTGAGTTCATATCCTTACACTTTAGAACAGTAAAAGGGGTGATTGTGTTGGCTAATCAACAAATTTTGGTTGTCTAATTCGTGTTTCGGATCCTTGCTACTGGGTGCTTTGTTTTTTTAGCTGAATGCTAAGTATGTGATTATATTAAGTTTGATGTTTATAGGTTATCTTGTTGATTTTTGCTTAGATTATTATGATTGTCCTTTAGTTTAATCGGAAACTAAATGTTTCAATAGGTGTGAAACTGCCTTTATATGCGTACAAGCAGGCCAGTAAGATTGGAAATGACTAAGGTGCGGTTGTTGATGAGCTTAGAGAAGCTCCTATTGATTTCCTTGACTCACTCCTGCTTGGGGAGGTAATTGATTTTTTGATGAAACAAAATTATATAGTATTGTTTTTCGTTTTTGGATAAGAAATGGTAGTAATATTTGATTTCAAAATTATGATGTAACTGTTTGCGAAACCAAGGTGATTCCCAGTGACTACGGATTTGTTGAACAACTTAACGAGGGTCGTCAACTGAAGAAAATGCCAACCGAATTCCAAGTGGATAAGGTCCTACAACCCTTTGATGGAAGCAAATTCAACTTCACTAAAATTGGGCAGGAATAGGTGCTCTTCCAATTCGAAGCAAGTGAAGACAATGAAGCTTACTTCACTCCCGCTGCTCCAATTGATGTTGAGAATAGTCCAAGTTTTGTTACCATTAATGTAATTTTCCAGTGTTTTGAAATCTTGTTCTGCTTTATACATTGCTAAAACAACCACTACTTAATTATTATGTTCTTACGTTAATTTCAATGAACAGGTGAGTCCTATTGAGTATGAGAACGTGCTCTTGATTCCTCGGATATTTGAGTGCCTGCCTCAGAGGATTGACTGTGAGAGTTTCTTGCTTGCTCTCAATATGGCTGTCGAAGCTGGGATTCCTTACTTCCGGCTTGGGTACAATAGCTTGGGTGCATTTGCTACCATCAACCACCTCCATCTCCAGGTATTCTCACGCTCTCGTGGTTTTGTCTTGTGAAAATTTCATACCTTTCATTGATAGTACTTCTTGTGTCCGTTTTTATTCAACTATATCCTATTTTAATTATCTATTACAGGCTTATTACTTGGCTTCCCCATTTCCCATTGAGAACAATTTTTTTGGCTATAAGGTAAAGCATTTGGCTCTTGTTGATGTAACTATGTTTATGCTCTTTGGACTGCTTTAAAAAGCTTATTTTTACTCCTAAACTCATGTCCATTTACTTCATATATTTGCTGCTGGTATTCATGTTGATGTCACTTTTATGCATGATAGAAAAACTTTAGACATTGGATTGCTCTGTTCTGATTGAAGTGCTCATTTAGAGTAAATTGTTAAGATGAGATACACTAGTAGAAAAATTGGATTTTGCTGCGCCACATTTGCTGCGATTCTTTGAGTTTTTTAAAGAACCGCAGAAAATAGTTGTTGATGATACACAAGAAAAATTATTTGCTGCGGTTGATTTATTTGCTGCGGTTATAAAAGCAGCAAATAAATCAACCCAAATTAAAACAAATGGTTGAAGCCCAGCCCAAATGAAAGGGCTATAAATACAAAAACCCTCCTTTTTCCACCTAACCCTAATTCCCCTTCATTCTCCCTCATTTTTCTTTCCCCTTCTTTCTGATCTTTCTCCCTCTCAATCTCTCTAACCCTAACTCCCTCTCTCATTCTCGCATCTCAATCTAGGGTTTTTCTACGCTTCGTAGTCTCCATATCCCCCCCCCCCACACACACAGTTTCCTTCTCTCTCCTCCGTTTTCTCTCTCACTTTCTCTCTCCTCCATAACCATGGCTGCTGTTGAAGCTCCAGTTCCCATTCCAGTTAAAGCTACTGCTGATCCGTTGCAAAACGAAGTCAAGCTTTTCACCAGATGGAGTTTCGAAGATGTTACTAAGTTCTGTTGTTTTCTCTTTAATTAGGTTTTTGTTTTCATGATTTTTCGATGATTGATTATTGTTGTTTGTTCATATGATTTTTTTATGGTGAAATTGTTGATTGAATGAAGTTATGTATTGGAAATTATTGTTTTGATGTTTGATTAACTGTTTATTTTTCGGTGTTTAATTGTTTCAAAAAAATTAGAGTTCTTTTGAACTTTGATTATTAGTCGCCTTTTAATACAGTATCATCTTAATTAATAGTTTGATTTATTGTTACTCGTCTTCTTTTCTCTCATTATTCTTGTTTTGTTTTTCAGTATTAATTTTTATTTTGTGTTCTGATTTTGTGGGTTTTGGAGGCGATTTTTGGTGGCTTTTGGAGGCGATTTATGGTGGCGATTTATAGGTGGCTTCAGCGTTAAGGTTAGTTTTGCTTGTTTTCTTTTGGTTTCTATTTTTATCATATATTTTGGTTTTGATTTTGTTGTTGTTTTTTGTTTCGATTTTTATGTTGATTTTGTTGTTGGTTTTGTGTTTGGAGGTTTGGTTAGTGGGGGCTGATTTAATTGCACCCTTTCTGAAAGTTAAAGCCTCTATTTTACCCTATTGAAAAATTGAGGGGATAGGTGCTGGGGATTTAGATGCTCTCTTTTCCAGTCCAAATAGCTTTAAATTGCATCGTGTAGGTATTAATTATGGTAGTGAGCAGACTGGAACAATTTTTAAGTTTTTATGATGCATGTGTTTGTGTTTGTGTTTGTTTTTGTGTCTCAGTAAGGACCTGTTTCATGGATGCATGTGTTTGGAACTTTTGTAGGCAGTTTATCCTGCTTGATCTTGTGTTGTATGTGTTTTGTGCTTCACATAACAGTTTTCCCTCTATTAGATGTATTACAGAATAGGTGGCTTCCACCACCTTTCTACTTTTGTATTCACTTGGGGCATCTGCATATTAGCTGTGATTCCACTATCTCTTGTAATGCTTTAAGGTGGAATCACATGCATAGTCTTGTTGTAACCTGGGAGGTCTACTCCTCTTGTTTGTATTCTGTACTTCTTGGCAGCCATTAGGCTGTAGTTAATATATATTTCGTCTTTGTGTGTTAAAAAAAAAAGATGTCAATATATTAAAGGAGGAATTAATTTTCATGAGGTCCCATTACACGTGAAAAATGATATGAATTGGATGGTGTAATATTATTATATACATTGATCTATTACTCTTTATCTATTCATATTAACTTATTTGTATCTATATATGGCACGTTTTAATTTGTACATGGGAACTATTATCAATATATAAATAAAATAAAATAAAAAGTAAATTTTAGAGTTCATACAAAAATCTCTATAAGATTTGTTTAATGAGTGAATTAGATTTTGAATCTATGAAAGAATGGTTTAATGAGTATGTTAATGGATGCTTGAATGAAATACTTCGATGAGATTGAGCTTATGACTGATGTTTATTGATTTAGATGAGATTGAGCTTATGATTGATGTTTATTGATTTGTGGTCTGATCTGTTGCTTCTTACTTGATTCCCTTATGAGACAATTGAGTCTCTTATGGTGGTGCAATTGTTGAATGATGATCGAGTCCCTTACAGTCCGACAATTGCTTGATACAAAAATGAGTCCTTTTTCATAAGACACTAATTATTTCCAAATGATGAAGGGACTCAAGTGATGACCATGGTCAACATCATTGAGGTTTGAGTTGCTCCAGGCTTAAAAACCTGTTGAAGTAGCCTAACTCGAATGGTGGGTGATCGTAACCACTTCCCTGATGGAGATTATGTCAGCAAAACATAAATATATATAGTCTATTGCTGTGTTGTTGTGGCTGCGGTTGTGTTCTTGTGGCTATTGCTGTGATGTTGGTTGAATGATGAATATATGAATGCTTGTGAATGAATTTTGCTTGTTTATGTATGAGTTATGAATGAGAACACTATATAAAATAAATGATTGAATGAGACTACTATATAAATAAATGATTGAACAAAAGAATGGTTGAATGAGTAATGGATGCTTGAATGAGATATTTAGATGAGATTGAGCTTATGATTGATTTTATGAATGAATGAATGGGTTTATTCATGAATGGTAATGCTTGAACGAATGAATAAGAATAGGAATGGTTGAATGAATGTATAGATATGGTTGAATGAATGAATTATGGTATGATTTATACATTTTTTTTTTCTGTTGCTCTCTTTGCTCTTCTCTTTATCTCTCTTTGCTCTTCTCTTTATTAGATGGCCCGTCACTGCCGCTGTGTTGCTGCTGCTGGTGTGCCGCTGCTGTAATGCTGCTGCTACTGGTTCTCGGACCGCGCTGCTGTATGCTTTACTTCTCCAATCACTCACCAACAAGTCCATCACCAATCTTGTTTAAGTTAAATTTCAAATGTATTTTTGTGATGGAAGTGTATTTTTTTGTGATAGAAGTGTAATTCAATTGAAAATAATTGATTCTATGTATGTATAACATTTCAGCTTCTAATTTTGCTTTAAAATGCAAAAAAAAAAAAAAAAAATTATTTGTTTGGGTGCTTATTTGCTGCGGTTATTCACAAAGCCGCAGCAAATAAGTGTTTTTTTGGTGGGAAACTGCACTATTTGCTGCGGTTTTACAAAGAACCGCAACAAATAGTGTGATTTCCCACCATTTTTGGCCACCTTTTTGCTGCGGTTTTGCCTACAATCGCAGCAAATAATTTTTTTGTTTATTGCTGCTGCTCCAAGTGCTGGGTTAAAAACCGCAACAAATACCCCTAAAAAAACCGCAGCAAAAGTGGATTTTTGTACTAGTGATAACTTGTTAAGATTAGATAACTTCAGATTATAGGAGAAGATTGTTAAGATGAGATAACTTGTTGAGCTTATGTATTTAGAGAACTGTGGTATGTTAAGGACATAATATTATGCAAAGTCTTTAAGGTCATGCTATTTGTCAGAATGATCGGATATTTTGAGTGGTATACTGCTGTGACTACTAAGAAGTCTGCTTATGCTTCTAACTTTCGACTAGCTGTCATGTTTCTGCAATTTCTAGTGATTTGTAGCTATTTATCAATGTTGTTGCTGAGTTGTTGTTTTTGTCTGGTTTTTTTGATAGTGGAGGAGGATGAGGAGGTGACGGAGAAGGAGAGGAAAGCGGCAGCCCCAAAGGATTAGGATATGTTGTAGTAAATTTTTTTTGTTTATTTATTTATTTTTTTTAATTTTGAGGTGTTGTAAGAACAATTTAATTATAAAAATGATGTTTTATGTATTCCTAATCATTTGGCTTTCATTTAAGCATAAAAAACCAAAAAAAAAATTTGTTTTTTATAAAAAACAAATTAAGGCCACTATTTGCTCCGGTTATTTAGATGACCGGAGCAATAAGTCCTTTTTTTTGTAGGAAAATGGACTTTTTGCTCCGGTTCTTTAAATGACCGGAGCAAAAAATCACTTTTTTTGGTGGGAAAATAGACTTTTTGCTCCGGTCATTTAAAGAACCGGAGCAAAAAGTCATACCTTTTGCTCCGGTCATTTAAAGAACCGGAGCAAAAAGTCATACCTTTTGCTCCGGTCGAAGTCTCTAGACTTATTGCTTATACTACACCTACTCTGGTCGAAACCCGGAGCAGAAAGGGGGGTTTTGACCGGAGCAAATGTTGTTTTTTCCACTAGTGATATATAGGTCCACTTAGGGCCTGTTTACTTCAGCTTAAAATCCATTCAGTTCAGTTTAGTTCAGCTCGGCTCAGTTCAGTTCTTCTCCTATTTTGCTATTCATTATCCTTCATAAAAAACTTTCAGTTCAGCTCAGTTCTGCTATTTTCAGTTGAAGTAAACAGGCCCTTATAAGCATTAGAATGTTTTTGCTTATTATTGAGCCTTAAGAAAATATGAATTTATTATTGAGCCTTGTGAAATTTGCTTATGTAAATTTTGGCCTAAATTCATCAGTGGATTTAAAATAATAAAATAATAGGTAATGCCGTGCCATGTATGGGTTTATAAACTATATATGCATTTATAAAGTATTAATTATTAAACTTTTATGCCTAGAATTAGTGTTTGTGGTGTGTATTTTATATATTACATTATATATACATTCTCTATATAAATTAATATATTAATTTCCAAAATTATATGTGCTTCTTCCATTATATTTTAGTAGATTATATTAATATATATTTTATTACAATACATAAGAAAGATTTAACTGAGTACATGTGTTCAAACACGAAAATAAGTACTTATAATAAGTACTTATTAAAATACATTTATTAGAATACAATTTTGTTTTGTTGCCAAATTAGAGAGACCAGGATGAGATTAATAAATCTGTTAATCTAATATATCAGTAAAGAAAATAAGATAACACTAATTTATATTGTTAAAATATTTAAAGAAAACTAAATGTGAATGAATTCTACATGTAATCGAGAATACATAAATGCATTTTCGTTTTTCCTTTAAAGAAAAAAACATTTTCATTTTGTTATTCTATTATTATTATTATTATTATTATTATTATTATTATTATTATTATTATTATTATTATTATTATTATTATTATTATATATATATATAGATCTATTTATCAACTATTATAATCTTTATATATCTATACGCTATATATTTGATAAAAAAAGATTGAATATGCAAGATTAACATTTAAGTATATATCATCCATATTTTTAATGTTTAAAGTAAAAAAACAAGATTTATATCACAATTGAATATGAATTATGAATATATTACTTATTTAATCTAATATCTAGTTGTTGTTATTAATATTTATGTGATATAATATCTATCTAGTCTAATTTTAATAATCTAATATAATATCTAATGTTATAAAATATTATTATTTTATGGATGTCCATTATACCCCTTAGGTATGATCTAGAATGTTCTGGATACTAGGTTTTATTCTACAGGAAACCCTAGTTTAAGCTTGTATATATATTTGCTACTGAATAAGAAAACAAATCAATTCTCCTCCCCACAAACACTCTCTACTAAAACCCTAGTTTATAACACGTTATCAGCACGAGTCGCTAACTAGAATTATCAGGAAGGACCAATTCAATAATTGACAACTATCTTCCATAATTGCGCATTAAAGGTTTTATTTAATTAACGGTTTTATTTAATCTCTTTTGTGGAATTGTCAGGTAATTCTTCCTCTAACTTCTCTTACTTATATCTCAGATCTACATGATTTAATCACTATTTTTTTTTTATTGTAATTATTTATTACTTTTATTTTTGTAAATTATATACTATGTATTTGATTTGCACTTTTCTGTTTGGGATTATCGTTAATTTTATGAATGTGATCTATTATTAAATTTATCAATCTTGAATATGTATTTGAATTGTCAGTATGGTAATAGAGCTTCGTTCGTTTGTATATATCGATTAATTACTCGTATTGTAGACTCTGATTGCTTGATACTTTAGAGAAATTGTTATACAATTTGTGTTTTTGTTGTCTGCCATTAGTGTCAACAGTGGTTTAGTATTTTGTTACTTTATGTTCAATTGAAATATTCATGATTCAACATTATTTTGTCAAACCCTTGTTAGTTAGTACTCTGGATGAACATCTTATTACGAAGAGTTATTACTTCCGATTACATTTACAGCACCCAAAAAAAAAAAAAAAAAAATTTGAATTAGTGCTAATTATTGCTGTAGTTGAGTAATTTAAGTAATAATACAACTTTGTTTTAATTAAGGTAAAAAAAAAAAAAAAAAAAAAAAAAAAAAAAAAAAAAAAAAAAAACAAAAAAAAAACAACCTAGATCGTTGAAAATTTAATCACCGATTAAATTAGGTCAAAGTTTTTTTTTTCAGATGAGTGAGAAAAACATTATAATAGGAGGAAAGAGGTGAGGAAGAAGAAGATGATGAATTTTGCTTAAAGTTAATAGAGGAAATTAAGAAAATTGTTCATGGTTATCTACTTAACCTTGCATATATTTCTACAATTTAAGACTCAAGTCCACATATTGATTATTGTTCATGGTTTCATGCACTGAATGTTTCTACACATATGAATCTCCCTTTTGATATATGATATTATATACACTTCACTATATAACATGTATATTGTACTATCCGGTCCTTTTAAGTTACTCCTTATTATAACATAATTATTTATTTAATCAATGTCAAACTCATAAATCATCATAAATAGTTGATACTTATATTGACTTAAGTCCATGTTTGTTGTATCCATACATTGTATGACTCATAAGTGTTCGTCAATTTGTCTATACAATATATAAATTAAGTAATGCTTGTTATATTCAAAACTACTAATTTTGTCATTATTTATTACATTACTGAATTTCTCAGTAAATTCTTAGCATGTATACATTCATTTATTATATTGTGTAATAGTTCCTAATTTAATTTGCAACATTATTTTAATGTAGTGAACCATGTCAAACTTAGCAAAACTTGAATTTGCGGCCCTTGATATTACTGGAAAGAATTATTTGTCTTGGGTATTGGATGCTGAAATTCATCTAGATGCAAAAGGTCTTGGAAAAACTATCAAAACAGGAAATCAAGAAAACAGTCAAGACAAAGCTAAAGCTATGATATTCCTTCGCCATCACCTTCATGAGGCCCTTAAGACTGAATATTTAACTGTGAAAGACCCAATGGTGCTTTGGAATAATTTAAAGGAAAGGTACGACCACCAGAAAAATGTTATCCTCCCTCAAGCTCGTTATGAATGGCTTAATTTAAGATTACAAGATTTTAAATCAGTAAGTGAGTATAACTCAGCCATGTTTAGAATCACTTCTAAACTGAAATTATGTGGAGAAAAAATAACTGATGAGGATATGTTGGAAAAGACATATACCACTTTTCACAAGGATAATCTCTTATTGAGTAAACAATATCGTGAAAAGGGCTTTAAAAAATATTCTGAATTGATATCTTGTCTTCTAGTGGCTGAACAAAATGATGAGCTTTTATTGAAAATTCATGAATCACGGCCAACTGGCTCTACTGCATTCCCTGAAGTGAATACTGCATCCCACAATGGGATACGAATTAACAATAGAGGCCCTGCCAGCAGCAGTGGTCGAGGTCGTGGTGGAAGTCATGGCCGCAGAAGAGGTCGTGGATATTATAGAGGTAGAGGTGGTCATTTCAAAAACTCATATTCTCACCGGAAGTGGGATAATGAGGATGGTAGTAAAAAGCATGAGAAGGCTAAAAGTGAGACTATGTGCTACCGTTGTGGAGGAAAGGGCCACTGGTCTCGTATATGTCGTACACCAAAGCATCTTGTTGACCTTTATCAGCAGTCTCTGAAAAAGAAAGGAAAGAAAGTGGAGACTAACTTGGTATACGAAGATGGCGAAGGTGATTTTGATAATGGTGATACAACTCACCTGGAGGTTGCAGATTTCTTCACCACCCCTGAAGGGAATAATTAAGTCAATAATAATTATGTCTATTAACAAATAAAGATTTAGTAGTTTACATTCATAATTTAGGTAGAATAATTTATGTTATTTACTTTGGCTTTGTTATTTTATGCATGAACTTGATAGTTTAATAGTTTGTTTTGTGCTTTAAGACTTTGTTACTTTAATCTTATTTTAGTTACTTTGAATATTTGGATATTTTAGGATATGTTATTTACTTTCTATTATTTTATTTGAAGAACATGAATGCTCTCCAAGCTCAATTAACAATAAATGGTGAAGAAATATGTCTAGCTGATAGTGCAACTACTCATACAATACTTAAAAATAAGAGATATTTTTCTCAATTGATGATGAATAATATAAGTGTGAATACTATATCCGGTAGTGCAAACATTATTGAAGGCTCCGGAAGAGCAACTATATTGATGCCTATGGGAACAAAATTCGAAATTGTTGATGCTTTGTACTCCCCTAAGTCTCAAAGAAATTTATTGAGTTTTAAAGATATCCGTCAAAACGGATACCATATTGAGACAATAAGTGAAGGAAATAATGAATTCCTTCAAATTACGAGTATAACCCAAGGCACTAAGCAGGTTTTGGAGAGATTATCTGCACTCTCCACTGGCTTGTACTACACAAAGATTAATGTTATTGAGACATATGCTATTGTAAACCAGAAGTTTACAGATAGCTTTATAGTTTGGCATGACCGGTTAGGCCATCCCGGTTCATCAATGATGCGAAAAATAATTGAAAATTCACATGGACATTCTTTGAAGAGCCAGCAGATTCTTCAAAATGATTATTCTTGTGCTGCTTGCTCCCAAGGTAAGTTGATCATTCGGCCATCACCAGCGAAAATAAATTATGAATCTATTTCTTTCCTTGAACGTATACAAGGAGACATATGTGGACCAATACATCCACCATGTGGACCATTTAGATATTTTATGGTTTTAATCGATGCATCGACTAGATGGTCACATGTGTCCTTACTATCAACCCGCAACCTGGCGTTTGCGAGGTTACTTGCTCAATTGATAAGATTACGAGCACAATTTCCAGATTTTCCTATTAAGAATATACGTCTGGATAATGCTGGTGAATTTACTTCAAAGGCTTTTAATGATTATTGTATGGCTATTGGAATAAATGTTGAACATCCTGTAGCACATGTTCATACACAAAATGGTCTTGCAGAATCACTAATTAAACGTCTTCAGTTGATTGCTAGACCATTACTTATGAAGTCGGATCTACCGATTTCTACTTGGGGACATGCTATTTTACATGCTGCAGCACTAATTCGCATCAGGCCAACCAGTAAACATAAATTCTCCCCATCACAATTGGTTTGTGGTCAGGAACCAGATATTTCCCATCTAAGAATTTTCGGATGTGCTGTGTATGTTCCAATTGCTCCACCACAACGCTCTAAGATGGGTCCTCAAAGGAGGCTGGGCATATATGTCGGGTTTGAATCCCCATCAATAATTAGATACCTAGAGCCATTAACAGGTGATCTATTTACTGCTCGTTTTGCAGATTGTCACTTTAACGAGTTGGTTTTCCCAGCATTAGGGGGAGAGAACAAGCAGCTGGAAAATGAAATTAGTTGGAATGAATCATCATTAAACCACCTTGATCCTCGCACTAAACAATGTGAATTGGAAGTCCAAAAGATAATTAATTTACAAAGCTTAGCAAATCAATTGCCAGACGCATTTACTGACCTAAATAGAGTAACTAAGTCACATATACCAGCTGTAAATGCTCCTATCAAGATTGATGTCCCTGAAGGACAATCTCATGAGTCTAAGGCACGCCTGAAGCGTGGTAGACCAGTAGGTTCCAAAGATAAGAATCCTCGGAAAAGAAAAGGAGCAATGATAAGTAATGGCCAGATTGAGGAAGCAATAAATGAAGGATCTCCAGAAGAGACCATAGACATGACAAATGATAGTGTTCTAGAAGAACCTCAGGTACCTGAAAATGAAGAGATCTCAACAGATTATGTCATGTCTAGAATAACTTGGAACCGAAATGAAATCGACGTCGATGATGTTTTTGCATATAATGTAGCACTTGATGTTATGAATGAAAAAGAGGATCATGAGCCTAAGTCCATTGAAGAATGTAGGAAAAGAGATGATTGGCCAAAATGGAAAGAAGCAATTGATGCAGAATTGAAATCACTTGCAAAGAGAGAAGTATTTGGGCCAGTAGTTCGTATACCCGAAGGTGTAAAACCAGTGGGATATAAATGGGTCTTTGTGCGGAAAAGAAATGAAAAGGGTGAAATTGTGAGACACAAAGCACGTTTAGTTGCACAAGGATTCTCACAAAGACCTGGTATTGATTTTGAGGAGACATATTCTCCTGTGGTGGATGCAACTACTTTCAGATTCTTAATTAGTCTGGCAGTAAGACATGGACTTGATTTACGACTAATGGATGTTGTAACAGCTTACTTATACGGCCCACTTGATAGTGATATATACATGAAACTCCCGGAAGGTCTCAAGTTGCCTGAAGCAACTGGTTCGCGTTCTCGAGAACAACATTGTATTAAGTTAAATAGATCCCTTTATGGATTGAAACAATCAGGGCGTATGTGGTACAATCGCCTTAGTGAATATTTGTTGAAAGAAGATTATAGAAATGACCCTATTAGCCCTTGTATTTTCATAAAGAAATTCGGGTCAGGTTTTGTGATTATTGCTGTCTATGTTGATGATTTGAATATCATTGGAACTCCAGAAGAGATTCCAATAACAGTGGAATACTTGAAAAAAGAGTTTGAAATGAAAGATCTTGGTAAGACAAAATTTTGTTTAGGGCTACAAATTGAGCACCTAAAAGAAGGAATCCTTGTGCATCAAACTACATACACAGAGAAGGTGCTCAGAAGATTTTATATGGATAAAGCACATCCGTTAACTAGCCCAATGGTTGTAAGATCACTAGATGTTGATAAAGATCCTTTTCGCCCTCGGGAAAATGATGAAGAGATTCTTGGTCCTGAAGTACCATATCTAAGTGCAATAGGAGCATTGATGTACCTTGCTAGTCACACAAGACCCGACATATCATTCTCTATCAATCTATTAGCAAGGTTTAGCTCATGTCCTACCCGAAGGCATTGGAATGGGGTTAAGCATATATTTCGCTATCTACAAGGTACGAAAGATAAAGGTTTGTTCTTTTCTAACACCTCCAAAGAAGAATTAGTTGGTTTTGCAGATGCAGGGTATTTATCAGATCCTCATGTTGCTCGATCACAAACTGGATATGTATTTACATATGGTGGTACCGCAATCTCTTGGCGTTCCATGAAACAAACCATTGCTGCTACTTCTTCTAATCATGCAGAAATTTTAGCAATTCATGAGGCTAGTCGAGAATGTGTATGGCTAAGGTCTCTAATTCAGCACATACAAGAAGATTGTGGTCGTTTATGTGGAAAACAAGCTCCGACTACATTATATGAAGACAATGCAGCCTGTATTGCACAACTCAAGGAAGGGTACATTAAAGGTGACAGGACGAAGCATATTTCGCCAAAGTTTTTCTTCACCCATGACCTTCAGAAGAATGGTGAGATTAGTGTCCAACAGATTCGTTCAAGTGAAAATTTAGCAGATCTATTTACCAAGGCGCTTCCTACTGCTACATTCAAGAAATTAGTTCATCAAATCGGGTTGCGTCATCTCAAGGATCTCAACGGATGATATCATGAGGGGGAGTCAATGCGCGCTGTACTCTTTTTCCCTTAGCTATGGTTTTTCCCACTGGGTTTTCCTGTTAAGGTTTTTAATGAGGCAGCATTGCACATGCGCATTATAAAATGATGTATATTTGCTTTATAATGGACATCCAAGGGGGAGTGTTATAAAATATTATTATTTTATGGATGTCCATTATACCCCTTAGGTATGATCTAGAATGTTCTGGATACTAGGGTTTATTCTACAGGAAACCCTAGTTTAAGCTTGTATATATATTTGGTACTGAATAAGAAAACAAATCAATTCTCCTCCCCACAAACACTCTCTACTAAAACCCTAGTTTATAACATCTAATATATAGTTAAATTTATTCAAGTTCTAGAATATTGTAGTCAGAACTCAGAATATTAAAATCAAGATTTTTTTAGATAGATAGATTGGTAGTTGCATCGGATCACTCATGAACGTAGTAAAGTATTGTTTTTCCACTCTTTCTTTGCTTTACTCGCATGATTCATAAAAAAAAATAATAAAAAAATAAAAAAAAAAATAATAATATTTATTAGATTAAGCGTCAATAATATTAATAAATACTTATGAAATTTTGTTGTAAATTTTATTTCTTTGGTCTAATGTGAAATATAATCTTTGTTATAGGAATATATATAGGGTTTGAACTTTGAATTCTCCCCAACAAATAGTCCTTTTATTAAGGGAATGAGGGTAGACCAAGTTCATTGTATCTAAAATCAAATATTATCTAAATTAGATACTAGTGCTTTGACTTTAAAACCCTAATATACTCATAAAAAGCTATAAATACCCGCCTCAAACTTCATCTCACCAAAACAACACACCAGCCAAACATACAAGAGAAAAAACAAAAGTAACAACAAACAACAAACAACAACAACAAAAAAAATGAAGATCATCATTCATGCAATTTTGGCAACTCTTCTAGTGGCAAACATTGTAGTTGCCCAACAACAACAACAACAACAATCACAACATCATCCTAGTTTTTCTTTCCCCGGGCTTCCACCATTGCCTTCGAAACCGGAGCTTCCACCACTTCCAACACTTCCACCATTGCCTTCTAAACCAGAACTTCCACCACTTCCAAAGCTTCCACCACTTCCTCCATTGCCTTCGAAACCGGAACTTCCACCACTTCCAAAGCTTCCACCACTTCCTCCATTGCCTTCGAAACCAGATCTTCCACCACTACCAAAGCTTCCACCGCTTCCTACATTTCCTTCATTCCCACACCCACCACCTGCTACCAAAGCTTGAGAGTATCATCAAGAATCATGAGTCATTAGTTTATGGCATGAGTCAATGTGATTAGATTTAGGGTATTTTAGGACGTAGTTAACCTAGTATGGTAGGTTTTATTATCAATAAATAATCATGATAGATGATCTATGTTATTAGCTAGTATTAATTAGATTGTTATGCTGTTAAACTCAAGTACGTAGGATGACTATTATACAAGTTTTATTGTTCTTTTGTGATGTTATTTAATTAGGCCTAATTTAATTAAAAAAAATCATTAGTTTTAAAATTTGTGTTCTGTACCTTTTTTTTTATATACGCTCTATCATTTGTTATTATTATTTCAATAATTTTCTTTCATTCTTTATGATAAAAAAATAAAATAAAATATCCATAATATTGAAAGGAACTACATACTTCGTATATGGTTGATTGTTCGGTTAGATAGATCATTCAAGCAATCAAACCAACAATATTCAAATGTTATTAACGAAAAAGTTATATATAGTTAGTGATTAGTGAATAAATTAGAGGAAAAAGATGATAATAGATCATATATTTATGAATATCAACGAGTTATATTGACATCATATCATCACGCGCACTTCACATATTGGCCGTGGCAAAAAATTTAGAGGCTATATAAGAAAATCTAAATTTGGGCTCTATATATGTGGGGCTCTTTGAACCCCTTTGAAATGGCTTCTATTACTCCCTCGGTCTTGACTCACTTTGGTATCTTATACATAATGAAAAATATCTTATTGACATTTTATTTGATTCTTCTCGATGTATATTTTCCGAAAATATAATTTTTATGATTTTTTATTATAAGTCAAAGATTGAGGAAGTATTTGTAAATCCTTAATGATTGGAATTTTAGTTGGAATAGTATTCTTTTGTTTTGGTAAATTGAAATAGTATTATTGAAATATATATAATTGAACTATATTTATAGTTGAACTTATATAAATAAAAATATATTTACAAAATTACAGTTGAACGTTAGTACTGGAGTAAACATACAGCCCCTTCCAGGGTTCAAAGTATAAGTTTTTTTTTTTTTTGTAAAAGCTTCTTAATCTTGGCATCTGCTGCTCGATTGCGTACTGCTGTGTAGTAAATTAGCGTCACTTGGTCAAAATATAATTTGGGCTTTTTCTATTTTAGTACTTTTTATTTTTCAATTTTTTGGATTTTAATACATGTATCACTAACAAATTCTGTCAAAAACTCTGTTTTATGGGGCCTGCTTTAGCTAATTAAGGTCATTACCTTCCTTTTCTTAACTAAACTCCATTTTCTTAGTATCTCTTTAATTTTATAATTTTCTTTTCAAAATCAACCCTAAAATTCATATTTAAACCTTAAAATTCTTTAACCAAAATTTGGATTTCAATTGTATAACCCCAAAAATCCCCAAATTTTACAAATCAATTAAATATTTTCAATCCATTGAATTACTCCAGATCAATTATATTAGAACCCTAACTTTTGAAAGGTTAACCTAATTCGTGTACAACTTTAATGATTGTTTGTTACTACACTTATCATAAGAGAAAGACTTTCTATGACTTTTCACTTTTAAATTATATAAATCTAAATTTCAAATCGTTTAAAAAACCCTCAAATCAAGTGAAAAACTTCAATTCAATTAGAAATATAACTTTTGGGTTGTTAATCTAATTTGTGTACATGCATGTGTTGAATGAATTTCAACTAAAATTTTTTAATTAAGTAAATTTTTATTTGAGTATAATGTGGATTAAATGAAAGTTAAATTAATGTTTAGTGGAGTATAATATATAGAGAGAAATAGTTATTGAGGAGAGAGAAGGAGAAAAGGTGAAAAAAAATGAAGATATAGTCATTGGTTGGCCCCACTTGACGGATAATTTGACGAAATCCGTTAATAGATACCAATACTGTGTTTTCTGAAAACATTAGGTACTGATAAAATTAAGGAAAAATTGACAAAAAGAAAAACCCACATTTACTTCATCCGCTTTTAAAAGACCCACTTTTTGATTAACATACAATAAACCCACCTTAAATAGTCATCTTCCCAAAACAAACTCTTTTTCACTTTAGGCTCTGTTTTCTTCACGGGATTTGGCTGGAATGGAATGAAATGAAATTGAATGGAATGGATTGGATTGGAATGGAATAGAATGGATGGGATTAGAATGGATTGTCGGGTTAGAATGGATTAGAATAGATTGCCGGGATTATTATTATCATTAGTTATTAATATTTTGTAACAATGGTAATTATTTTTTAACATTGAAATTATTATTATTATTATTATTATTATTATTATTATTATTACTATTATTATTATTATTATTATTATTATTATTTCCAAATAAAAAAAATTGCCTGTTGATTTCAGGTTAATTTCAGTTTGTTTCGATTCGACTCTAATCAATCCAGGTCAGTTTAGCTCCAATCAATTGATTTTAATTCAGTTCAATTAAAAAAAGTGTACGGTGAAAAAGACTATATTACTACAATGAATTTTAATTACCGACATTCGTCATCACGCAATGCAGTTGAAAGAATTTTTGGAGTATTGAAAAAAAGGTGGAAAATTTTAAGAATGATGTCACAAATGGAAGAAACGTATCAATTAGCTATAATTGAGGCAACATGCACTTTACATAATTTCATTCGATTAGACAAGTTAGGAATTCCAATTTCTTCTGGTCCCCAAAATATTGAACGTGTAGCTAATTTAGATTTCACTAATCCAATACGAACAATGTTAATGCGAGACATTCGTGCAAATATTGCAGATGAAATATGGCAAGATGTGTGTGCTGGAAATATGATGTTCCAAGATGATGATGGCATAGAGGAGGAAGAAATATACGAGGATAATTGAAGCACTTCTTTATCTACTTGTAAGGATATTGTATCTACAGTAAATTATTATGTAACAAAAATGTAGTAAAAAAAAAAAAAGAAAAAGCAAATTTGTTATGAACATTATTGTGTCGTCAAGATATAAATTTTCAAGAGTTTAATTAAGAATTTAATTTTAATTAAGATTTAAATTTTCAAGAATATATTGTCGGGATTAGAATGGATTGCCGGGATTAGAATGGATTAGAATGGATTGGAATGGATGACCCGTGAATGGAATGAATTGGAATGGAATGGAATGGAATGGATCGGAATTGTAATCCAGTGAAGAGAACAGAGCCTTAACCTGTTATTATGACCTATTAACAAAATATTTTTATGATATTAACTAAAATCTACCACTCATACTACCACTAATGCACCACAACTACCTACTGCCCACGTTTACTAGTCCATCATCACCAAGCTTTGTGATCGCCCTCTCCCCCCCCCCCCCCCCCCCCCCCCCACCAGGGGGCACCAAACCCCCCCTNAGGGACGTCAAACTACCATTACCACCACCATACCATAGCAACCACCTACAGCCACCACTACAACTATCACCATACTAGAGTTTTACCACCACCATTGCCAACCTTTGAAAAAAAAGGCAATTACCATATTTTACTAGAACAAAGACAATTTATCACTACATACTTCAATCAATCAACAATCTTTCAACAATTTAATCATCAATCGATCAAACACACTTGGAACTTATTTCATTAAAATACCCAACTGCATAATCAAATTCCTTAAACTTTGTTGATGATTTATTTTGAGTTTGGGTATAAATTTATGGGGAAAAAAAACGTATCTGATGAATTTAATAGAACATTCAAGAAATAGTGAACATAATGAATTGGTTATATGAACATGGGAGAGAGTATGAAGATGATTATTTTAACAGTTGTTTTCAAAGGTTGGTAAAATTAAGGTTTGATATTTGTGGTTGAATTTGGGACTTCAAATTTGTAAGATTCAACATTTCAGATTTTAATTAAGGTTTTGTGCTTTGCTAAAATCTTTGAATTGGGATGAAAAAGATGTAAGTAATGGAGAAATGGTGGTGGTTGGTTCGAATGAGGAAGAAGATGCATGGTGGGATAGTGGTGGTGCTTTTGGTGGTGGTGGTGAAACATGAGAGTGGTGGTGGATTCGAATGACGAAGATTTAGGGTTGTGGTGGTGGTGGTGGTGGTATACAAGAGTTGTTGTGGTTAGAAAGTTCGAATGATGGTGGAGGTGGGGAAGCAAGTAGAGGTGGCACGAAGATGGTGGTGATTTAAAGCGGGGGGGGGGGGGTGAAAAGAAGAGAATAAGATGATGGTGGTGGAGGATTGGTGGGGGTGTTGATAGAAGCCCATAGAAGTAGTTATAGGGATGGAAAAAAGAGAGAGAAAGAAGGGGAAAGGAAAACTAGAATTAAGGGTAATGAATGAAAAATTTTTACAAACCAAACCTTCCAAAGGGAATCATAATCCCCGGTTTACCTATTTATTAGGTTGCAGGTCATCCGGTTTGTTTTGGGAAGATGACTATTTAAGTTGGGTTTGTTTATATTGATAAGTTAACATTTTATGCATGTTTTACCTCCGATCTCGAGTGAGTTTTAGCTCTAACGTGGCTCTTTTGAGCCGTTTCTACTAACTTTCTCTATTTCGAGTGCTTTTTGTGTTCTTTATAAGATTTTGTAGGAATTGATGATTTATCATAATTAGTGCATTTGAAGAGTTAGTGGAGAGTTTGAAGTCATTTGGGAAGCCTTGCTAAGGATTAGGAGTGTTAAAGAAGCATTAAAGAAGTAATTAGAAGAGAACGAGCGAAGAAACCGAAGAACGAAGCAGCCTGGTAGTTCGCTCGGGTCGATCGCCACACACTCGGGTTAGTGTCATTTTGTCCGGGTCACCCGGGCGGGCTGCTTCAGAGTCTTTTCCACGTTTTTTTCTCTTGTTTTGGGCTTTAGTACATAGTTCTTTTTACTCCTAATCACTTGTACAAACTCATTATCATATTTTTAGTTTCCTAAGCCCTAGTTTTCTCTCTCTAAGTTGTGAAAACATTCAATCATTCAATTCAACATAATTCAGGTTTTCTATTCAACTTTTCTTTGTTATTATTATAATTCAATCATTTTTGATATTGTCGAAATCAATGCCGAGAGGTAAGATTACCACAACTAGATCGCAGGGATAATAGGGAAAACGAGTCTAAGTGAGCGAGAGCCATTATAGGAGTTTTGAAGGAAACTAGATTCGAGAGAATTAGTGAGCCTTAGTTCAGGAAGTCAATAATTTTTTAATTGATTGTTATTCAATTCATTGGTTAGTCTATGGTGAACCGATATCCTAGGTTTAGTTAATGATATATTTTCGTGTTTGATATCTTCTTTAGTAGTAATTAGTGAATTGGTTGAAAACCAATTCAAAGGCCCTTTACAGCAAAATAGCTTTTTAGAGTTAGTAGAATTTCGTTGCTTCCCTGTGGATTCGACCACTACTTTCCTATCTACTTTAGTTGGAGTTATAGGTTATTTTTGATAGGTATACGACTGTCCCTTTCAAATTTTGGCGCCGTTGCTGGGGAAGCAATTGTTTATTTTCTGCTAATCGGGTTATTTTGTTTCTTTTTATTATTTTTCGTTCGTCTCAAGGAACAAATTGTTCTATGAGACAGTTCGTACGGTTATTTGTAGTTTCAGTGTTTGTGCAAGTGCTAGGTTTGTATGCCAGTTTGGATTGATCCTGAACCAGAAAGATCATTGCATAAGCGGAGTCGTAGAAGGAAGTGTAAATTGCAGAGAGCTTATCTTTCTGAACAGACACTATCTGATTTGTCACAACTTTTGGCTGATTTGGAAATTTCTGATAATGAAGAGATGACAGAATCTCAGTTCAACGAGAATAATGTACCACAGAATGATATGCCGCCGCTACCGCCGCAAGCACGATCATTGAAGGATTATTCCCAACCCAGTTCTGCAATAATAGGAGGTGGTTATCAATTTCCTAATATAGAAGCTCTAAATTTTGAGTTAAAGCCAGCTTTGGTAAATATGGTGGAAAGAAATTAGTTTGCAAGAACATTGATGGAGGATCCGACTTTACATTTGAATAATTTCCTCCAGTATTGTGGTGCGATCAAGCAACATGGGGTTTCTCAGGACTACATTAGAAGGATGATGTTCCCATTTTCATTAAAGGACAAAGCTCGTACTTGATTGAATAGTCTCAATATGGACAATATTATCAACAGTTGGGAAGAATTGGCTCTTGCATTTCAAAGGAAGTACTACCCTCTAGAGCGAACTGCAACCCTTCAAAGCAAGATCACAAATTTCAACCAGGAGACGAATGAGACATTATATGAAGCATGGGAAAGGTTCAAGGATCTATTGAGGTTTGCCCACATCACGGTCTTGAGAAGTGGTTCCTGGTCCAGTCATTCTATAACGGTTTAGGGAATGAGAGCCATACATTGCTTGATTCAGCTGCTAGTGGTCGATTCATGAACCATGAAGTTAATGTTGCTTATGAGCTAATTGAAGAAATTGCTATTCACAAGTCACAGTTTGGTAATCCTAGAGGACACTCGAAGAGAGGTGGAAAGCATGTAGTTAGTGACAAATATGAGAGTCTAGTTTCATAGATCAATGCCATTAGTCAAAATCTCGTCAAGATTAGAACTACATCTCCTCCACCATCATCAGCAGATGCAGCGGTTTGTATTACCACATCCACCAGGTTTCAATAGGCCACCATTACCAGCACCACCATCCCAACCAAGCAACGGGATTTCAGAGTTGAAAAATATGATGCTACAGATGTAGAAGAACATGGAGGTAATGCAGGTTCACAACAAGCAACTGGAGACCCAGCTAGCTCAGATTGCACAGTCTACAGTTCAGCGGCAGCAGGGTCAACTACCTCCTTAACCAAATCCACCAGCTCCAAGAGACCATTACAATTTCATCACTACCAAGAGGGACCCACTATGAGGGCCCGAAGATGCCAACTAAGGATGCTGATTAAGAGATGGGAGCACATAATGGTATGACTAGCAATGTGGTGATTAAGGAGATTGTAGAGCCTACACCTTCTAAAGAGAAATATTACATGGGAAAGAGAGCTCCATTAGCTGACAAGCCCGTTGATTCATTGACACCTCACAAGGTGCCACTTCCCTTTCCTCATAGGGTAGATATGAGTAAGAATGACAATCACTTCCGTAAAGTTTCTCGATATTGTTAAAAAATTTCTGGTTATTGTGCCTTTCACTGATTTGATTACACAGGTGCCTAAATATACTAAGTTTTTGAAGGACATATCGAGCAAGAAACGTGAATTGAGTTTAGTAGAGACTGTTACTTTAATTGAAGAATGTAGTGCTTTAACTAAATTGAGTTTAGTAGAGACTGTTCACGCATTTTCCACCACATTATCCCAAATTTATCCTACTTATCACCCTAGCCACGTTACAAGCTTAATAAAGTCCTTTTTGATCGGTATGTACATGTTTTTATTTCTTGTGAAAGTGTGTCAATTGCCAAAGCTAGTGAGTAGTACTTGCATTTCGAGTCGACATTGCATTAGGTTGAGTGGATACCCTTAACCACATGCATGATGTGTGAGATGTGAGATTGGGTTCTCAAAATTGCATTTAAACACTTCTTTACATTTGAATTACATAATTGATTTTTGTTGGGAGTTGAGGGTGAGCTACATTGTTTATATGCTCAACAAAATGTGAGGAGTGACACCCCGTGAGCTACTCTAGTCATCGACTCCTATTTCTTACGTGGTTGGGTTTATGATTTTTATTTTAGTGGATAGCAGTCAAGGAATTTTGATGGGTTAGTTTAGGAACTTACATACTAGGAATTGCAGAAGCTGATTGTGTTTAGCAAAGTTAAAGGGGTGAAATCATTTTTTGTTTAGTTGTTTGCTTGAGGACAAGCAAGGGTTTGGCTTGGGAGAGTTTGACTAGTTAATATTTTATGCATCTTTTACCCCCGATCGCGAGTGATTTTTAGCTTTAATGTTTCTTTTTTGAGTTGTTTCTACTAACTTTTGCTATTTCGAGGGCCTTTTGTGTTCTTTACGATATTTTGCAGGATTTGGTGATTTATTGTCATATTCTGAGTCATTTGGAGCATTTGGAGAGTTATTGGAGAGCTTGAGGTCATTTGGGAAGCCTTGCTAGAGATTAGGAATCATTAAAGAAGGAATTAGAAGAGAGCGAGCAAAAACAAAGTCACGAGGCCCCCCTAGCTAACCGCCCGAGTCGAAGGCGGTTCGCCCAAGTTAAGGGTGTTTCGCCTAGGTGAGCTGGGCGGGCCGCTCCCAAGCCTTTTTCTCTAATTTTTCTCTTGTTTTGGGCCTTAGTATATATATATATATCTTTTATTTCCTAAACACTTGGACACCCTTAATGTCATACTTTCTAAATCCTAATCTCTAGTTTCTCTCTCTAAGTTGTAGAACTCTTTTAATCATTCAATCAATAATAATTCTAGGTTTTCATTCAACTCTCTTTTTATTGTTATTTAATTTATTAGTTTCTGTTTATGTTTTAGTTTATGTTTTTAGTATTAGATTTAGTTTTAGTTGTTTTAGTTTTAGTTTCTATGTTCTAGAATTTATGTTTTAATTTGTTTAGTTGATATTAATTAGTTTGTTAATTATGTTCTTAGTTTTAATTTTTGTTATTGATTTGTTTTTCATAATTATTAATATGTGGGAGTAGTTTAATTTATAGGGTTAGGGGATTTATGAATTGATTTTGATGCTCTGTTTGATGATTGATTAATTTGATTTTTATTATTTTTGAATTCTATCAATTTATATTGCTTTCAATTAAATTCTGGCCAGGTTTGATTGTTAGTCTGATATTGTCGAAATTGATGCCGAGAGGTAAGATTACCACAATTAGATCACATGGATAATAGGCAAAACGAGCCTAAGTGAGCGACAACCATTAGAGGAGTTTTGAAGGAGTCTAAATTCGAGAGAATTAGTGTGCCTTAATTCAGGAAGTCATTAATCATTTAATTAATTGTTTTTCAGTTCATTGATTGATTTGTGGTGAACCAATATCCTAGGCTTAGCTCATTGTTATATTTACGTGTTTAATCTCAGTTTTAGTAGTAATTAGCTAGTTTCTTAGTCGCAAACAATTCAAAGGCCCTTTATAACAGAATAGATTTTTAGAATTAGTAGAAATTCATTGCTTCTCTGTGGATTCGATCTCTACTTCCCTATCTGCATTATTTAGAATAGTAGGTTTATTATTGATAGGTATACGACTGTCCCTTTCAATAATAAAAGGTATATATAGTAAGAACCTCAATCGACTATATATATGTGTGTATGTGTGTGTTCATATATATTCAAACTTTGTCTCAAAGACACAAAACAAGCCCAAATGATTTGACCCATAGCTAGCACTCACATATAAACAATTGAAATCATTCTCAATCTTTATGTGGGATAACAATTCGTTCATACATTTAAAACTACTTAAATATATAAGTAACATATGTAACATAAGTATTCTACTATTGTCACGCTTTTATGGCTAATGTAAATAATGGGTTGTAACGGTCAATAAAATTTCCCGTTACAATTAAGACTATTTGTAACTGATTATATAACGTAATAGTAGTTTCAATTATTATTAAAGGAGATTCATGTGATTTCGTTCACACAACACAATTTATTAGGAAATAAATTGTACTCCATCCTTATCATAAAAAATCACACAAGGTTGTATATATATATATATATATGAGCACTGGTTAAAGTATAATGAAAATAATAATAACAATTAGAAACTACAATGGCATCTAAAACACAACTTGTTGCATGTTTTATGGTTTTGTGGTGTTTTAAAATTGAAGCAACCAGAACATTAGATGCGGTAAACTCATTCGACATTTTCTTTTATCACAATTTGTAGTTTTTTTAGTAGTTTCACCTTTTTTTTACTAGAATATCATGAAGTTTATTTCCTTTATATATATATATATTTTTTTTTTTAGGGGCGTGTATTTNCATGGATAATAGGCAAAACGAGCCTAAGTGAGCGACAACCATTAGAGGAGTTTTGAAGGAGTCTAAATTCGAGAGAATTAGTGTGCCTTAATTCAGGAAGTCATTAATCATTTAATTAATTGTTTTTCAGTTCATTGATTGATTTGTGGTGAACCAATATCCTAGGCTTAGCTCATTGTTATATTTACGTGTTTAATCTCAGTTTTAGTAGTAATTAGCTAGTTTCTTAGTCGCAAACAATTCAAAGGCCCTTTATAACAGAATAGATTTTTAGAATTAGTAGAAATTCATTGCTTCTCTGTGGATTCGATCTCTACTTCCCTATCTGCATTATTTAGAATAGTAGGTTTATTATTGATAGGTATACGACTGTCCCTTTCAATAATAAAAGGTATATATAGTAAGAACCTCAATCGACTATATATATGTGTGTATGTGTGTGTTCATATATATTCAAACTTTGTCTCAAAGACACAAAACAAGCCCAAATGATTTGACCCATAGCTAGCACTCACATATAAACAATTGAAATCATTCTCAATCTTTATGTGGGATAACAATTCGTTCATACATTTAAAACTACTTAAATATATAAGTAACATATGTAACATAAGTATTCTACTATTGTCACGCTTTTATGGCTAATGTAAATAATGGGTTGTAACGGTCAATAAAATTTCCCGTTACAATTAAGACTATTTGTAACTGATTATATAACGTAATAGTAGTTTCAATTATTATTAAAGGAGATTCATGTGATTTCGTTCACACAACACAATTTATTAGGAAATAAATTGTACTCCATCCTTATCATAAAAAATCACACAAGGTTGTATATATATATATATATATGAGCACTGGTTAAAGTATAATGAAAATAATAATAACAATTAGAAACTACAATGGCATCTAAAACACAACTTGTTGCATGTTTTATGGTTTTGTGGTGTTTTAAAATTGAAGCAACCAGAACATTAGATGCGGTAAACTCATTCGACATTTTCTTTTATCACAATTTGTAGTTTTTTTAGTAGTTTCACCTTTTTTTTACTAGAATATCATGAAGTTTATTTCCTTTATATATATATATATTTTTTTTTTTAGGGGCGTGTATTTCCTTTATATTTATACGGAATAAGTCACTTAAATTTTCACTTTATTTATACTTATAAAAGATAATCGAAATTATATCTAGCTAAATAGATTTACATTTGGTTAAGTTGTTGTTGATCAATGATTATTGTTTTTTTTTTATTTTTTATTTTTCTAATTAAAGCTTATTTATGTATATATGGGCAGGTTATAAAACCAAATGGTGATCCCCAAGAACCAAACCACTGTGTAAGAATATTTACCCTTTGTATTAACTTTATCTTTAAGAATATGCAACATTCATGAGTATTTCACTTCTCAAGTATTCCCCAAGTACATAATAATTTATTTTTTTTCATTTAATATGCAGTATGCCATAGTTCGAACGAATGATCCAAGTGCAATCTACTTAGGAGCGGCTGGTAGTGTCAGCCTATACAACCCTAGTACACTAAGTCCTGAGTGGAGTGCATCAAGAATGCGACTTCAAAATGGTGACGATAGTATCGAAGTAGGATGGATGGTAAATGAGTAATTTATCTTTTCTTGAATATTTTTTTTTTGTTTTTAAATTTAATTACATCCTCCATTTCACATCACTTGCAACAATCGGTTATTATTTGTGAGATATAAGATATTCACTTGTTACAATTAATTGAAAACAGATGTAGTAAAAAAAATGTGGGTACGTTGGATATGGGTGGTGGGCATGTGATTTGGTTGTTGAAAATGTAGTGTTTGGGTTACTGGTAGTGTTTGAGGGTGATGTGCTTATGAATGGGTATATGTGGGTGTGTGAGGGTTGTGCATTCATGAGAGGGTGATAGTTGTGGATTTGTAGAGGATGAGGGAGGTTTAAGTTGTTAAGGTGATGAGGTGTACTGTCTTTTCATGTGCTTAATGTTGGTTACATTTTTCTTTTATGGTGTTCTCTTTTGTTGGTTACGTTTAGCATCTTTATTATTATTATTATTATTATTATTTTTTTTTTTATCTATTTTTTTGACAGATTTACCTTTATGGTTCTTGTCTAATTCATGTTTTAAAAGGAAAAAAGAGTAAATGAAAAAAAAAGATATCACTTCACTACAAATTTCAAGTACAACTAGTACTTTTTTCCACAATTAAGAATTTTTCTCTACTATCCAAATTTTTTAATTTACATGCATGATGCGAAACATAATCAATATTAAGGAATGAAGGGAGTAGTGCGTGGCTACATGGTAGATGAGATGTTGTTGGTGTTGTTGGGTTCAAAGTTGGTGGTGGTCGATCTTAGTAGGTTCTGGAAATTCTATTTGACTTGAGTCTAAAATGTAAAATTTGTCTAAAAGATGGGACTATTTTTAATTAATTAAATTGTGAGTTTTAAAAGCATAACACACCAAAAGGTGAGATAGGAGTATCAAAGTCAAATAATAATATGAATTGTGAAGTATCGATATGTTTCATCTCATGGAAAACTATCAATGTCTTTTAATTTTTTTATGAATATGTATTACCCCCTCCGTTCCTAAATGTTCTTTACGTTTCGACTTTCATTATTTCCAACGCATTTTATTAAACGTCAATATCTACCGCTAAACTCTATAAAAAGTTATAAAAACTTAACGTAAAAAAACTTTATGTCGAGACGATTCTAACACCTCACATGATTATATATTTAATACATACCATAGAGACATATAATGTTAAATTTTCTCTGTCCTTGTTCCCCAGTTTCCAAACATAAAGAACTTCATAGGAACAGGTGGAGTATTGATTAATTAGGTGTTGTTTGGTTGAAGGATTTATTCCTAGAAAAAAAAAAACCTAGAAAATGAATTTTTATCATTTTTTTTAAGTTAAGGGCACAAACATGGACTCAAATTTTTCTTTTTTTCACCCTTTCACCCTTTGGGGGCTCTGGATAAATCTAAAGTTATTTTACCCATTGGAATATGAAACTAACTACCGGGAGCAATAATTGTCAAATTTAGAAAAAAAATATCAATTTTAAATGAATTGCTAACATTGTTTCACCTTAGTTTCTTACCATAAAAAACTAAAAGTCCGAAATTAATTCCTTTGCTAAATAGCAACAATCATTCAAAAAATATTGAAGGTTTTTGCCGTATCGTTAACTAATCTATTCTTCTTCTTCTTCTTCTCATCTTCCTCTTCAAAAAATGCTTCCCAATTAATGGCGTAAATAAATCCATCAAAATTACTAGTACTTCCTTTGTTTCATTTTTTTTTACGGTTTGACTTTTACGCGTAAATTAAGAATAATTAAATGTTTTGATATTGATAATATTGAAGTGATTTTATTTTTATTTGGAGTACTTTAGGGGGAATTGTGTTGGCTTAAAGTGGTGAGATTTTTAATGGAAAGTGTCAAACAAAAATGATGGTTATTATGGTTAAGTACGGGAAACAATAATGATTACTAAAGAAAATTTAGCAAGTGTAATGAATAAAGGGAAACAAGTTAAAGAGTGAGGGATAGCTAAGTTGGTGAAGCGTTCCTCCTGACTCCATTAGGTCATAGGATCGATTCTCACCTTGCCCTTGTGGCTCCCTTAACACCAAAAAAATGGGAAACATCAAAATTAAAAAAGTGTAAAATATAAGCTTGAACGGAGGAAGTACTAAAATAAAGCAATGATGACATGTTTATCTTTTCAAGAATTGTCTATTCACCATTTCCGTTTTTAAGTGAATAAACTTTTTTGCCCTATTTAGTTTCTCCATTTAAAAAAACGGAAATGAAAACCTTTACATCAATGTTGGAATCTTTCCTTGTTCTAATATTATTATTATTTATTTATTTTTATTATTTTTTTTGGTGCTTAAGGAGGGAGTAAACCCAGGACAAAATAGAAAACTAAAGACTACACTATTAAATTAATAGAATGTGGGATAGCAATTCCCTAAATATCTTCGTGATAGATTCTAGCCAATGTAGCTGGAGGGGTGTTGTACATTCTCAATTCCTCGTTGCTATTGACTCCTTGATTTGCTACCATTTCGTCGCCTTGTTCCCCTCTCGATACACATGTCTCACACAAGCTTCCTAATCTCCTTTTTTTAGCCAATACCCACAATGATTGATAATATGATGACATTCGCCACCCGGAAAATCATGACCTTCACGTAGAATATTGACACATACTATGTTATCCATTAGTATCTCAAGGTTGCTAGCATCCATTCTTCTTTTCATGTCAATGCTCATTGCTACAACCTTTAATTTTGCCTTGAAAGCAAAACATACACCAAAATTTACTAAAAAGGCAGCTACAAAACTGCCATCTTCATTTCGAATGATACCTCCACCCCTTGCTGGCCTTGGCGAACCTTGTGCTGCTCCATCAGTATTGAGGCTCAACCACCCAATTGGAGGAGCTAACCATCTCAGAATAATTTTCCTTCTTTTTATTTGCATTTGTTCGTTTCTTAGATTATGGTCTAAAATGCTGCTCTGGACTTCATTGAGATGATGGGGAGGTTCCCATATGTAAATGCGGACCAAATATATTTATTAATATTGGTGGTGTATGGAGAGTAGAAGAGAGAAAATTTGCTAAGATATGGAAAAGTAGGAAAGAAGGTATATGAAATTATGAAATAGGAAGGGTATGTAGTAAAATTAGTGGAAAGTGATGATGGACTAATAAGGTGAGGAGAGAGAAATTATGGGGAGCTACATGAATGTTGATGCTCCTAACATATGAAAAGTTTACATATGAATACATTCCAGAGAATGAAACAAGGTTTTTTTTTTATTTTTTTGTTTTTTTTTTTTTTTTTTATTTTTTTGTTACAATGTGGCACATTGCACCCTTATTTATTTATATATAAAAAAGCAATGACGAATTTTACAATGCGCCACCTGGCACCCTTTTATGATACTTCACCATATTCCACACCACTAGCATAATGATATGACACAATGTCAAAACATGTATTTACCAACGCTTAAAATAAATTGCATTTATAATTTGATCTACACATGCATCTTTAATGATACATTATGACATAAATTCTACCATATACTACGTGACAAGAAACCTTTCAATAAGAAGTTAAAATCAAAGAAACTTTAAAGCCAAATATTTTACCCCTTAAATAATGTAAAACTTTATATTTTTATCTTCTTTCATTTTTTTAACACATTTATTTGTCTTTATATAATATGTCATCCTTTAGGAAAGTTAAAATCGGTAAACCTTTCATTTATAATGTACATTACTAATTTTCTTTGCAATTATATAATCTTATAGTTCACATATACTAATCTAAAATGATGTTACGAAAATATGAAGTGTATGTATTTACAAGATATTTAGCTTTTTTTTAAAAAAATAATAAAAACCATATAAATGCATGAGACATAAATTTTAATGAATCAAAATATATATTTTAATTTATCATCAAATTATTTTAAATTTGAGACTTAACTGATATATAATTGTTTAATATTATCTTATACCCTTATATACAACAATATATCAACTTTTGTCCTGGCTCTTTATTAAATTTTTTTTATTAAGTTTTAAATTTCTTTAATAAAAAAAATTAAGCCTACAGTTTAACCAATTATTGGGGCATCACCTCAGACAAAAACTAGTTTTAAGAAATAAAAACCTATGTTTTATCCGTCACATATTTAACCATTTTTCAAGAGTATTACATTCGTTGTCAGAATCTATTGAACAAAAAGATTTCCAAACTAAATCTCAAATGATACTTAAAATTACTAAAAGAAGATAATTAAAGTTTGTGCGCGTCGTGGCATCACTTAAGAGGTCAGATAACAAGATTTTAAAGGCCTACATCGAGCATGGGAGCGTCTTTACGTCACTTACAACACGTGATAAAAAATGGGACAAAAAATAAGACGGAATCGGGAAAACCTTTCGAAAGCCGAAAACATGGGTTATATTTCACTTTGTCGGGGGTTTCGGGGTCCGAAAAAAATCTTAAATCTTGCATGATGCTCTTATGGTTGAAAGAGAGCCTCTAAAAAACTTGTAGGGGTTCGAAAGGTCATAATATGGTCCAAAAAGAGCGAAAAACAATTTTGCTCCCTTTTCTAGCAATCCTTTGACGAGGGAAGATAACAAGGTTTTAGAGGCTGGAATGAAGGGTGGGACGTCGTAGTGTAACCTACAACACGTGGTAAAAAAAGGACAAAAACACGACAAAACCCGAGATAGTTGTATGAAGCCAAAAATAAAGTATATAATTCATAGGTTTCAGAGGTTCTAAGGTCATGGGAAAAAAATTGGCCACGTTTCATGCTCTCATAAGACAACAAGGTTTAGGGGATTCCGAGTTCCCAAAAAAATTTTCGTAAATCTTACATGATGCTCTTTTGGCTGAAAGAGGGCTTCCGAGAAATTTGTAGTTCAAAAGGTCATAATACTGTTCAAAAATAAAGATAAACGATTTTGCTCCCTTTTTCGGTAATCCTTTAATGAGGGATGGTAACAAGGTTTTATAGGCAGAAATGAAGCATGGGGCGTCCTAGTGTAACCTACCACACGTGGTATAAAAAGGGACAAAATAAGACAGAGCCTAGGATAATTGTCTGAAGCTGAAAATAATGTTTATAATGTATAATTTCCGGAGGTTTCGGAAAAAAAATTGATAAAAATATTACATGGTGCTCTTATGGCTAAAATATGTCATTCGAGAAACCTGTAAGAGTTCGAAGAGTCATAATATGGTCCCATAAGAGCGAAAAACGCTATTGTTCCCTTTTTTGGTTTCCCTCTAAATAGAGAAAATAACAAGATGTTAGAGACCGAAATCGAGCGTGGAATATCTTGAAGTCACCTACAACACATGGTAAAAAAAGACAAAAACAAGTCACTACCTGGAACAACCCTCCAAAATCCTAAAACAAAGGCAACAATTCACAATATTCAAGGGATTGAGGGTTTTGAAAGAAAAAACATTTTAAAGTTTTTCATTAATCCTTTGATTAGGAAAGATAATAACAAGATTTTTGAGGCTAAATTTAAATTGGTGTAGGGCGACATCCTGGAGTCACCCACAACTAGGGGTGTGGGATGTCCAACATCCGACCTTTTCGGATCGACTAAAATGCGATCCGTACCCGATCCGAACCAAGTCGGATATCCGATCCGAAATACCCAAAAAATGTCGGATCGGCTAAACCGGATATTCGATGATCCGAAAATATGTGTATAAAGTAAAAGAATTATTTTAAAATATTACAAAACTACTAAATTAAATGAAATATTCTGATCCGATTCGAGTGGTCCGACTAACCCGATCCGAGAAGCCTAATTTTTCAAGTGTTCGGATATTTCGGACACCCGACTATGGAAAAGTGTGATCCGTATCCGATCCGATAAGTGTTGGATATCCCATCCGAAATACCTGAAACAAAAAGGTAATAAAAGTTACCCGACTTTCTCTGATCGGATCGCTCGGATCACGGATCGGATCACTCGGATCGTATTATTTTGAATAGCCTAGCTCACAACACGTGGTAAAAAGGAACGAGATGAAAACAAGATAAAGCTCGGGATAACCCCTCTATATCCAAAAATGAAGGTTTTAATTCATTGTTTTATTGGGTGAAAAATTGCCGAAAATTACCCATGGTGCTCTTATGGTTTAAAGAGGGTCCTTGAGTAACTTGTATGGGTTCGAAAATTCATAATACTGCTCCAAGAGAGTGAAAAACACTTTGTTCCCTTCGGTATTCCAATGAAAAAGGAAGATAAAAAGGTTGTAGAGGCCAATATTCAAGGCGGTGAATCCTGGAGTCACCTACAACACGCGGTACAAAAACGACAAAAACAAGACCAACCGTTTTTGCATTTTATGACATTTTGCAATTTTGCAATTCCTTTCGTTATTCCTTTACTAATAATCAACCTCTTATTCCAATATTTTCTTGCCTTTTTTCTTTTTTATTTTTGAAGGGAAAGTTATTTTATTTCTTTCACACGGTATTAAGGCTCTGTTCTTATAGATGAAAACATAGATGAATTGAAAGAAGTTGTAGTTCCCTTTTTTTTTTATAAGCATTGAAACTATTTGCTGCGGTTAACTATTTGCTGTGGTTTTTGTAAGCTATTTGTTGCGGTTGAACCGCAGCAAATAACCCAACTAAAAATACCGGATTAAAAGCCCCAAGCCCAAGCCCATACTATAGCCAACATATAAACCCACACCCTTATTTTTCCCCTCACTTTCTTTTGATCTTCTTCTCTAACCCTAATTTCCTCTGTCATTCTTGCCTCTTTCAATTCCATATTGCCTCTTCCTCACTCGACCATTCTCTTTCTCATTCTCACGTGAGAGGTAAAAATCTCTATTTTTCTTCTGATTTCTTTGAAGATCGAAGATCGAATGTCAAAGGGAAGATCAAATGTCAAAGGTCAAGTGATTTCGCGATGATGGTTGATTTGTAAGGTTCTATTTAACCTTTTATTATTTCAATTTATGTTGATGGAATTTGTTTTTTTTTTCGTGGTTGTTGTTTATTGTACTTCAACTGTTATTGATTTTTTTTCGTTTTGTTGTTTATTGTTCTTCAATTGTTATTGATATTTTTTGTTTTGATTGTTGTGGTTTTTGTTTTGATTTAGGGTTGATCTGTGTTGGGGGTTTTAGGGGTGGTTTTGTGTTCGGGCTTTTGGAGGTGGTTTTGTGTTGGGGCTTTTGGTTGTTGTGACTCTTGTTGGCTTAATTATGAGTGTGAGTGTGAGAGACTGTGAGTGTGTAAGTGAGTGTGAGTGTGTGACTGAGAGAGTGAGTATGTGAGTGTGAGAGAGTGATTGAGTCAGTCAGTGATTGTGTGACTGTGAGAGTGAGCATAAGTGAGTGTGTGAGAGTGAGTGTAAGTAAGTGAGTGAGTGACTGTGTGAGTGATTCATTGACTGAGTGTGTGAGTGATTCAGTGACTGAGTGTGTGAGTGTAAGTGAGCGTGTGAGTGAGTGAGTGAGTGAGTGTGAGTGATTCAGTGACTGAGTGAGAGTGATTGTATGAGCTACAGAGTGTGTGTTGGGGTTTGTGTGACTTACTGACTGTGTAGAAGATCTAGGATAGGGTTTTGGGATTTTTTGTGTATGAGTTTAAGTGAGTGACTGTGTGTGTAAGTGAGTGACTGTGAAAGAGACTGTGAGTGAGTGACTGTGACAGTAGGTGGGTGGGTGAATGAGTAAGTGTGACAGTTGGTGAGTGTAATAACTCACTTGAATATAATGCTTGAATGAATGAATTAGATTTTGAATCTATGAAAGAATGGTTTAATGAGTATGTTAATGGATGCTTGAATGAAATACTTCGATGAGATTAAGCTTATGATTGATGTTTATTGATTTACATGAGATTGAGCTTATGATTGATGTTTATTGATTTAGATGAGATTGAGCTTATGATTGATGTTTATTGATTTGTGGTCTGATCTGTTGCTTCTTACTTGATTCCCTTATGAGACAATTGAGTCTCTTATGGTGGTGCAATTGTTGAATGATGATCGAGTCCCTTACAGTCCGACAATTGCTTGATACAAAAATGAGTCCTTTTTCATAAGACACTAATTATCTCCAAACGATAAAGGGACTCAAGTGATGACCATGGTCAACATCATTGAGGTTTGAGTTGCTCCAGGCTTAAAGACCTGTTGAAGTAGCCTAACTTGAATGGTGGGTGACCATTACCACTTCCCTGATGGAGATTATGTATATAAACACAAATATATATAGTATGTTATCAAATGAGTGAGTGATTGTCTTGTTATTGTTGTTATTATTGTTGTTGTCTGGTTATTTGTGAGTCACTGAGTTGAATTGCTGCCATTGTTGTGTGTTGTTGTGGCTATTGCTGTGATGTCGTGAATGATAAGAATAAATGAATTATTGAATAATGAATATATGAATGATTGTGAATGAATTTTGCTTGTTTATGTATGAGTTGTGAATGAGAATACTACATAAAATAAATGGTTGAATGAGACTACTATATGAATAAATGATTGAACGAAATAATGGTTGAATGAGTATATTAATGGATGCTTGAATAAGATATTTAGATGAGATTGAGCTTATGTTTGATTTTATGAATGAATGAATGGGTTTATTCATGAATGGTGATGCTTGAACGAATGAATACGAATAAAAATGGTTGAATGAATGTATAGAATGGTTGAATGAATGAACACGGTTATGATTTATACATTTTTTTTTTCTGTTGCTCTCTTCTGCTCTTCTCTTTATCTGTTGTCCTGCTGACCCGCCATTGCCGTTGTGTTGCTGCTGCTGGTATTTAAATGTAATTCAATTGAAAATAATTGATTTTTTGTGATAGAAGTGTATTTGTTGTGATAAAAGTGTAATTCAATTGAAAATAATTGATTTTATGTATGTATAACATTTCAGCTTCTAATTTTGCCTTAAAATGCAAAAAAAAATAAATATTTTTTATTTTTTATTTTTTTGGGTGCTTATTTGCTGCGGTTTTGTGAATAATCGCAGCAAATAACTCACTTTCCCACCAAAAAAAGCACTTATTTGCTGCGGTTGTCAACCGCACCAGCACAAATAAACACCCCCTATTTGTTGCTACCATAAGTATTGCGGTTCAAAACCGCAGCAAATACCCCTTAGAAAACCGTAGCAAATCACGTTTTTTGTACTAGTGGCTGAACTGAAAAGAAATTAAGTAGATGAATAGAATGGAGTTGAATTAAGATGAATAAAACATAACTAAACTGAATTGTACTAAAATGAATACCAAAAATTCCAGACAAAGTAGCATGGCCTTATATTAGTTCTATTTTCAGTTGTTATTTTTATAATTTGGAAAATTTTCTATATCATATTAGTTCCATTTTTATTAGTCTTGTTTTTGTCTTATATTAGCTCATGGCCTTATATTAGTTCCACTTTTTTACTAAATTTTTGTTTATTTTATTATATTGTTATTTTTAATTGTATCTATTATATATATTTTTAATAATAGACGAGATAATCTGATATAAATCAGCACAAATTAATTCTAGAAATAAAAGATTAATGATTAATTTATACATGTTTATATTCATCAAAACATGCATTAACACGGATATTGCCTAATTTTAGAAATAAATCTGTGAATATTAAGTTGTCAATTTTCTTATATGTATTTCGGATAACATAAATCAGAAACTCATAACAAAACATAATTAAACTTATAAAAACATTTGTTGTTTGAAAGCGATCTTTTGCAAACAAAATTCAAGATTGATTTGATGAAGATAATAACTAAGGTGTGGAATCTAAAAAAAGAACGTTAAATATTTTGGAAGCAAACCTAAGCAATAAAATTTTGCATATTGGACGAATAATTTCGGTCTTGTAATTGATAGGAATAACTCTTAGTATGCAAGGTGAAATTGAGTGATTTTTTACCCTACGTTTTTTTTTTTTTTTTTTTTTTTTTTTTTTTTTTTTTTTTTTTTAAATAAAGTTAAGTACATCCTCCACTTTTCACTCACTTGCACACAAATCGGTTTTCTTTGTGAGATTAAGATATTCACTTGTTACAATTAATTGAACCAGATGTTTAGAAAAATGTGGGTCCGTTGGATATGGGTGTGGCATGTGATTTGGTTGTTGAAAATGTAGTGTTTGGTTACTGGTAGTGTTTGAGGTGATGTGCTTATGATGGGTATATGTGGGTGTGTGAGGGTTGTTGCATTCATGAGAGGGTGATATTGTGGATTGTAGAGGATGAGGAGGTGGTAATTTGTTTAAGGTTATGAGGTGTACTGGTCTTTTCATGTGCTTAATGTGGGTTACATTTTTCCTTTTATATGGTGTTCTCTTTTGTTGGTTAACGTTTAGCATCTTTATATTATTATTATTTTATTATTTTTTTTTTTATATCTATTTTTTTTTTTGACAAGTTTACCTTTATGGTTCTTGTCTAATTCATGTTTTAAAGGAAAAAAGAGTAAATGAAAAAAAAAATATCACTTCACTACAAATTCAGTACACTAATAAAAAAACTTTTTTATCCACAATGTAATAATTTTCTCTACTATCCAAATTTTTAATTTTACGCTTGATGCTATAACTAATCAATATTAAAGGAATGAAGGAGTAGTGCGTGGCTTCATGGTAGATGAGATGTTGTTGGTGTTGTTGGGTGTTCAAAGTTGGTGGTGGTCATCTTATTAGGTTCTGGAAATTCTATTTGACTTGAGTCTAAATGTAAATTTATGTGTCTACAAGATGGGACTTTTTTATAATTAAATGTGAGTTTTAAAAGCATAACACACCCAAAAGGTGAATAGGAGTATCAAGTCAATATAATATGAATTGTGAAGTATCGATATGTTTCATCTCATGGAAAACTATCAATGTCTTTATTTTTTTATGATATGTATTCCCCCTCCGTTTCCGTCCTAAATGTTCTTTACGTTTCGACTTTCATTATTTCCAACGAATTTTATTAACGTCATATCTACCGGCTAAACTCTATAAAAGTTTAAAACTTAACGTAAAAAACTTTATGTCGAGACGATTCTAACCCTCACATGATTATATATTTAATACAATCCTATAGAACATAGATTTTAATTTTCTCTGTCCTTGTTCCCCAGTTTCCCAACATAAAGAACTTCATAGACCAGGTGGAGTATTGATTCATTAGGTGTTGTTGGTTAGGATTTATTCCTAGAAAAAAAAAAAAAAAACCTGATGACTTTTTCATTTCATTTTTTTAAGTTAAGGAAGGCACACAACATGGACTCAAATTTTCTTTTTTTCACCCTTTCAACCCCTTTACCCTTTGGGGGCTCTGGATAAAACTAAGTTATTTTACCCGGAATATGAACTAACTAACCGTGGAGCAATAATTGTCAATTTATAAAAAAAATATCAATTTAAATGAATTGCTAACATTGTTTCACCTTAGTTTCTTACCATAAAAAACTAAAAGTCCGAAATTAATTCCTTTGCTAAATAGCAACAAACATTCAAAAAATTTGAAGGTTTTTGCCGTATCGTTAACTAATCTATCTCTTCTTCTTCTCGTCTCATCTTCCTCTTCAAAAATCTTCCCTTAAGGGTAAATAAATCCATCAAAATTACTAGTACTCTTCCTTTGTTTCATTTTTTTTTTACGGTTTGACTTTATACGCGAAATTAAGAATAATAAATGTTTTGATATTGATAATATTGACAGTGATTTTTTTTATTTGGAGTACTTTTAGGGGGAATTTGTGTTGGCTTAAAGTGGTGAGATTTTTAATGGAAAGGTGTCAAAACAAAATATGGTTATTATGTTAAGTAGGAAACAATAATGATTAACTAAAAATTTAGCAAGTGTAAGAATAAAGGGAAACAGTTAAAGAGTGAGGTAGCTAAGGTTGGTGAAGCGTTCCTCCTGACTCCATTAGGTCATGGATCGATTCTCACCTTGCCCTTGTGGCTCCCTTAACACAAAAAAAATGGGAAACATCAAATTAAAAAAGTGTAAAATATAAGCTGAACGGAGGAAGTACTAAAATAAAGCAGGATGACATGTTTATCTTTCAAGATTGTCTATTCACCATTTCCGTTTTTAAGTGAATAAACTTTTTTGCCCTATTTATTTCTCCACAATTTAAAAAAAACGAAATGAAAACCTTTACATCAATGTTTGGAATCTTTCCTTGTTCTAATATTATTATTATTTATTTTATTTTTATTATTTTTTTGGTGCTTAAGGAGGAGTAAACCCAGGACAAAATAGAAAACTAGACTACTATTAAATTAATAGAATTGGGATAGCAATTCCCTCAAATATCTTCGTGATAGATTCTAGCCAATGTAGCTGAGGGGTGTTGTACATTCTCAATTCCTCGTTGCTATTGACTCCTTGATTTGCTACCATTTCGTCGCCTTGTTCCCCTCCTCGATACACCATGTCTCACACAAGCTTCCTAATCTCCTTTTTTTAGCCAATACCACAATGATTGATATATGATGCATTCGCCACCCGAAAATCATGACCTTCACGTAGAATATGACACATACTATTGTTATCCATTAGTATCTCAAGGTTGCTAGCATCCATTCTTCTTTTCATGTCAATGCTCATTGCTACAACCTTTAATTTTGCCTTGAAAGCAAAACATAACCAAAATTTACTAAAAAGGCAGCTCAAAACTGCCATCTTCATTTCGAATGATACCTCCACCCCTTGCTGGCCTTGGCGAACCTTGTGCTGCTCCATCAGTATTGAGGCTCAACCACACCAATTGGAGGAGCTAACCATCTCAGAATAATTTTCCTTCTTTTTATTTGCATTTGTTTCGTTGCTTAGATTATGGTCTAAATGCTGCTCTGGACTTCATTGAGATGGGGGAGGTTCCCATATAATGCGGACCAAATATATTTATTAATATTGGTGGTGTATGGAAGTAGAAGAGAGAAAATTTGCTAAGATATGGAAAGTAGGAAAGAAGTATATGAAATTATGAATATGAAGGGTATGTGTAAATTGTGGAGTGATGATGGTACTAAGGTGAGGGAGAGATTATGGGGAGCTACATGAATGTTGATGCTCCTAACATATGAAAAGTTTACATATGAATACATTCCAGAGAATAAACAAGTTTTTTTTTTATTTTTTTTGTTTTTTTTTTTTTTTTTTTTTTTTTTTTTTGTTACAATGTGGCACATTGCAACCCTTATTTATTTATATATAAAAAAGCAATGACAATTTTACAATGCGCCACCTGGCACCCTTTTATGACTTCACACATATTCCACACCACTAGCATAATGATATGACACAATGTCAAAACATGTATTTACCAACGCTTAAAATAAATTGCATTTATATTGATCTACACATGCATCTTTAATGATACATTATGACATAAATTCTACCATATACTACGTGACAAAAACCTTTCAATAAGAAGTTAAAATCAAAGAAACTTAAAGCCAAATATTTTACCCCTAAATAATGTAAACTTTATATTTTTATCTTCTTCATTTTTTTAACACTTATTTGTCTTTATATAATATGTCATCCTTTAGGAAAGTTAAAATCGGTAAACCTTCATTTATAATGTACATTACTAATTTTCTTTGCAATTATATAATCTTTAGTTCACATATACTAATCTAAAATGATGTTACGAAAATATGAAGTGTATGTATTTACAAGATATTTAGCTTTTTTTTAAAAAATAATAAAACCATATAAATGCATGAGACATAATTTTTAATGAATCAAAATATATATTTTAATTTATCATCAATTATTTTAAATTTGAGACTTAACTGTATATAATTGTTTAATATTATCTTATACCCTTATATACAACAATATATCAACTTTTGTCCTGGCTCTTTATTAAATTTTTTTTATTAAGTTTTAAATTTCTTTAATAAAATTAAGCCTACATTTAACCAATTATTTGGGCATCACCTCAGACAAAAACTAGTTTAAGAAATAAAAACCTATGTTTTTATCCGTCACATATTTAACCATTTTTCAAGATGATTACATTCTTGTCAGAATCTTTGAACAAAAGATTTCCAAACTAAATCTCAAATGATACTTAAAATTACTAAAAGAAGTAATTAAAGTTTGTGCGCGTCGTGGCATCACTTAAGAGGTCAGATAACAAGATTTTAAAGGCCTACATCGAGCATGGGAGCGTCTTTACTTCACTTACAACACGTGATAAAAATGGGACAAAAATAAGACGGAATCGGGAAAACCTTTCGAAAGCCGAAAACATGGGTTATATTTCACTTTGTCGGGGTTTTTCGGGGTCCGAAAAAAATCTAAATCTTGCATGATGCTCTTATGGTTGAAAGAGAGCCTCTAAAAAACTTGTAGGGTTCGAAAGGTCATAATATGGTCCAAAAAGAGCAAAAACTTTTGCTCCCTTTTCTAGCAATCCTTTGACGGGGAAGATAACAAGGTTTTAGAGGCTGGAATGAAGGGTGGGACGTCGTAGTTTAACCTACAACACGTGGTAAAAAAAGACAAAACACACAAAACCCGAGATAGTTGTATGAAGCCAAAAATAAAGTATATAATTCATGGTTTCAGAGGTTCTAAGGTCATGGGAAAAAAATTGGCCACGTTTCACTGCTCTCATAAGACAACAAGGTTTAGGGGTTCCGAGTTCCCAAAAAATTTTCGTAAATCTTACATGATGCTCTTTTGGCTGAAAGAGGGCTTCCGAGAATTTGTAGTTCAAAAGGTCATAATACGTTCAAAATAAAGATAACGATTTTGCTCCCTTTTTCGGTAATCCTTTAATGAGGGATGGTAACAAGGTTTTATAGGCAGATGAAGCATGGGGCGTCCTAGTGTAACCTACCACACGTGTAATAAAGGGACAAAATAAGACGAGCCTAGGATTTGTCTGAAGCTGAAAATATGTTTATAATGTATAATTTCCGGAGGTTTCGGAAAAAAATTGATAAAATATTACATGGTGCTCTTATGGCTAAAATATGTCATTCGAGAAACCTGTAGAGTTCGAAGAGTCATAATATGGTCCCATAAGAGCGAAAACGCTATGTTTTCCCTTTTTTGGTTTCCCTCTAAATAGAGAAAATAACAAGATGTTGAGACCGAAATCGAGCGTGGAAATATCTTGAAGTCACCTACAACACATGGTAAAAAAACAAAAACAAGTCACTACCTGGAACACCCTCCAAAATCCTAAAACAAAGGCAACAATTCACAATATTCAAGGGATTGAGGTTTTAAAGAAAACATTTTTAAAGTTTTTCTAATCCTTTGATTAGGAAAGATAATAACAAGATTTTGAGGCTAATTAAATTGGTGTAGGGCGACATCCTGGTCACCCACAACTAGGGGTGTGGGATGTCCAACATCCGACCTTTTCGGATCGACTAAAATGCGATCCGTACCCGATCCGAACCAAGTCGGATATCCGATCCGAAATACCCAAAAAATGTCGGATCGGCTAAACCGGATATTCGATAGACCGAAAATATGTGTATAAAGTAAAAGAATTATTTAAATATTACAAAACTACTAAATTAAATGAAATATTCTGATCCGATTCGAGTGGTCCGACTAACCCATCCGAGAAGCCTAATTTTTCAAGTGTTCGGATATTTCGGACACCCACTATGGAAAAGTGTGATCCGTATCCGCCGATAATGGTTGGATATCCCTCCGAAATACCTGAAACAAAAGGTAATAAAAGTTACCCGACTTTCTCTGATCGGATCGCTCGGATCACGGATCGGATCACTCGGATCGTATTATTTGAATAGCCTAGCTCACAACACGTGGTAAAAAGGAACGAGATGAAAACAAGATAACTCGGGATAACCCTCTATATCCAAAATGAAGGTTTAAATTCATTGTTTTATTGGGTGAAAAATTGCGAAATTACCCATGGTGCTCTTATGGTTTAAAGAGGGTCCTTGAGTAACTTTTACGGGTTCAAAATCATATATACTGCTCCAAGAGAGTGAAAAACACTTTGTTCCCTTCGGTATTCCAATGAAAAAGGAAGATAAAAAGGTTGTAGAGGCCAATATTCAAGCGGTGAATCCTGAGTCACCTACAACACGCGGTACAAAAACGACAAAAACAAGACCAACCGTTTTTGCATTTTATGACATTTTGCAATTTTGCAATTCCTTTCGTTATTCCTTTACTAATAATCAACCTCTTATTCCAATTTTCTTGCCTTTTTTCTTTTTATTTTTGAAGGGAAAGTTATTTATTTCTTTCACACGGTATTAGGCTCTGTTCTTATAGATGAAAACATAGATGAATTGAAAGAAGTTGTAGTTCCCTTTTTTTTTATAAGCATTGAAACTATTTGCTGCGGTTAACTATTTGCTGTGGTTTTTGTAAGCTATTTGTTGCGGTTGAACCCAGCAAATAACCCAACTAAAATAACCGGATTAAAAGCCCCAAGCCCAAGCCCATACTATAGCCAACATATAACCCACACCCTTATTTTTCCCCTCACTTCTTTTGATCTTCTTCTCTAACCCTAATTTCCTCTGTCATTCTTGCCTCTTTCAATTCCATATTGCCTCTTCCTCACTCGACCATTCTCTTTCTCATTCTCACGGAGAGGTAAAAATCTCTATTTTTCTTCTGATTTCTTGAAGATCGAAGATCGAATGTCAAAGGAAGATCAAATTCAAAGGTCAAGTGATTTCGCGATGATGGTTGATTTGTAAGGTTCTATTTAACCTTTTATTATTTCATATATTGATGGAATTTGTTTTTTTTTTTCGTGGTTGTGTTTATTGTACTTCAACTGTTATTGATTTTTTTTCGTTTTGTTTGTTATTGTTCTTCATTGTTATTGTATTTTTTTGTTTTGATTGTTGTGGTTTTTGTTTTGATTTAGGGTTGATCTGTGTTGGGGGTTTTAGGGTGGTTTTGTGTTCGGGCTTTTGGAGGTGGTTTGTGTTGGGCTTTTGGTTGTTTTGATCTTGTTGGCTTAATTATGATGTGAGTGTGAGAGACTGTGAGTGTGTAAGTGTGTGAGTGTGTGACTGAGAGAGTGAGTTGTGATTGTGAGAGAGTGATTGAGTCAGTCAGTGATTGTGTGACTGTGAGAGTGAGCATAAGTGAGTGTGTGAGAGTGAGTGTAGTAAGTGAGTGAGTGACTGTTGAGTGATTCATGACTGAGTGTGTGATTGATTCAGTCTGAGTGTGTGAGTGTAAGTAGCGTGTGAGTGAGTGAGTGAGTGGTGAGTGTAGTGTGAGTGATTCATCTAGTGAGAGTGATTGTATGAGCTACAGAGTGTGTGTTGGGGTTTGTGTGACTTCGACTGTGTAGAAGATCTAGATAGGGTTTTGGGATTTTTTGTGTAGAGTTTAATGATGACTGTGTAGTGAGTGACTGTGAAAGAGACTGTGAGTGAGTGACTGTGACAGTAGGTGGTGGGTGATGAGTAAGTGTGACAGTTGGTGAGTGTAATAACTCACTTGAATATAATGCTTGAATAATGAATTAGATTTTGAATCTATGAAGAATGGTTTAATGAGTATGTTAATGGATGCTTGAATGAAATACTTCGATGAGATTAAGCTTATGATTGATGTTTTGATTTACATGAGATTGAGCTTAGATTGATGTTATGATTTAGATGAGATTGAGCTTATGATATGTTATTGATTTGTGGTCTGATCTGTTGCTTCTTACTTGATTCCCTTATGAGACAATTGAGTCTCTTATGGTGGTGCAATTGTTGAATGATGATCGAGTCCCTTACAGTCCGACAATTGCTTGATACAAAAATGAGTCCTTTTTCATAAGACACTAATTATCTCCAAACGATAAAGGGACTCAAGTGATACCATGGTCACATCATTGAGTTTGAGTTCTCAGCTCAGCTTAAAGACCTGTTGAAGTAGCCTAACTTGAATGGTGGGTGACCATTACCACTTCCCTGATGGAGATTATGTATATAAAACACAAATATATAGTAGTTATCAAATGAGTGAGTGATTGTCTTGTTATTGTTGTTATTATTGTTGTTGTCTGGTTATTTGTGTCACTGAGTTGAATTCTGCCATTGTTGTGTGTTGTTGTGGCTATTGCTGTGATGTCGTAATGATAAGAATAATGAATTATTGAATATGAATATATGAATGATTGTGAATGAATTTTGCTTGTTTATGTATGAGTTGTGAATGAGAATACTACATAAATATGTTGAATGAGACTACTATATGAATAAATGATTGAACGAAATATGGTTGAATGAGTATATTAATGGATGCTTGAATAAGAATTTATGAGATTGAGCTTATGTTTGATTTTATGAATGAATGAATGGGTTTATTCATGAATGGTGATGCTTGAACGGAAATCGAATAAAAATGGTTGAATAATGTATAGAATGGTTGAATGAATGAACACGGTTATGATTTATACATTTTTTTTTTCTGTTGCTCTCTTCTTGCTCTTCTCTTTATCTGTTGTCCTGCTGACCCGCCATTGCCGTTGTGTTGCTGCTGCTGGTATTTATGTAATTCAATTGAAAATAATTGATTTTTTTGTGATAGAAGTGTATTTGTTGTGATAAAGTGTAATTCAATTGAAAATAATTGATTTTAGTATGTATAAACATTTCAGCTTCTAATTTTCCCTTAAAATGCAAAAAAAAATAAAATTTTTTATTTTTATTTTTTGGGTGCTTATTTGCGGCGGTTTTGTGAATAATCGCAGCAAATAACTCACTTTCCCACAAAAAAAGCACTTATTTGCTGCGGTTGTCAACCGCACCAGCACAAATAACACCCCCTATTTGTTGCTACCATAAGTATTGCGGTTCAAAACCGCAGCAAATACCCCTTAGAAAACCGTAGCAAATCACGTTTTTTGTACTATGGCTGAACTGAAAAGAATTAAGTGATGAATAGAATGGAGTTGAATTAAGATGAATAAAACATAACTAAACTGAATTGTACTAAAATGAATACCAAAAATTCCAGACAAAGTAGCATGGCCTTATATAGTTCTATTTTCAGTTGTTATTTTATAATTTGGAAAATTTTCTATATCATATTAGTTCCATTTTTATTAGTCTTGTTTTTGTCTTATATTAGCTCATGCCTTATATTAGTTCCACTTTTTACTAAATTTTTGTTTATTTTATTATATTGTTATTTTTAATTGTATCTATTATATATTTTTTAATAATAGACGAGATATGATATAAATCAGCACAAATTAATTCTAGAAATAAAGATTAATATAATTTTATACATGTTATATTCATCAAAACATGCATTAACCGGATATTGCCTAATTTTAGAAATAAATCTGTGAATATTAGTTGTCAATTTTCTTATATGTATTTCGGATAACATAATCAGAAACTCATAACAAACATAATTAACTATAAAACATTTGTTGTTTGAAAGCGTCTTTTGCAAACAAAATTCAAGATTGATTGATGAAGATAATCTAAGGTGTGGAATCTAAAAAAACGTTAAATATTTTGGAAGCAAACCTAAGCAATAAAATTTTGCATATTGGACGAATAATTTCGGTCTTGTAATTGTAGGAATAACTCTTAGTATGCAAGTGAAATTGAGTGATTTTTTACCCTAC
>PYUH01004010.1:174462-234781 GCA_016808085.1 Suaeda aralocaspica
TTTTTTTTTTTTTTTTTTTTTTTTTTTTTTTTTTTTTTTGTCTTTTGAAAACTACAACTTTCATGAAGAAATGTATGGCTCAAACAAAAGGAACCAATCGAAAATTGAGTAGAGCAGAAGAGATATATTTTTTTTTCTTTTGCGAAGAATATTTGTTTTATCACTTGAAAATGATGATGTTTTGGAAGAAGATAAATGATGGAAGACTAGTAGAGAATGATGTGTATGAATAAAGTGATGGTGCATTTAAAAAATGATAAGACTTTCGTTAAATAATTTCTTATATATTCTTTTATATATGTAGCATGCATCGTATAAGTGCTAATATGGTTTATTATGTATAATTTATATTCCAGGTAAATCGAGATATTTATAAAGACAAGGAATCTCATCTATACATACGTTTTAGGGTAAAGCTATCCTTCTTTGTCGGTCTTTTGAAAAAAACTTATTATTCAGAAATAGATTTTTTTATATAAATTATTAGTTGAAAATAGTAATAAAACTTATATAAGTGCTTCAATATACTTAATTTTACCTTGCAGGCTGGTGGGAAAGGATGTTTCAACCTTGATTGCCCAGGTTTTGTACAAGTTTCAAAGTTTCCGTTCATAGGGTATGTATCTCCTAAAGTTTCTGTAAGAGGCAAAGACCAGTTTTCTTCGAGGCTATCGATTAATAAGGTATGTACTTTTCAATTTTGCTCAATATATTGGAAAAAAGTTTGGGTGCGTGCATTCCTCAATGATTATCTTTACTAATAAGTTTAATTAATTACAACTAAGTTCTAAGCTAATCGAGCGGCTTTAGCTAGAACCTTTAATTACTCCGCACTTTTAATCCAATCTCAAACCTTGCTCCAATATTGTCTTATTACTCTAGTAATGGTCTATTGTGTTTCATGTAATTACCATAACACATGTCATTTAACATACATCAACTTTTTATTTAATGAAACCCTTTCAAAAGCCTCAATTATCATTTGAGTTTGAAAATAATAGTGAAAGACAAATATGCTCTTTAATTATAGTGAAAATTTTTTTGTTGCCTATAAATTTAACTACTACCTCTGCACGTCACAATCTCCTATTCAATTAAACTCGAACAATAAGAAAAATTAATGACACTACAAGTGTAGAGTTTTATTTTTGGTAGAAAGTGTAGAGTTTTATTTAATATCTTTTTAATTTATAGATTATTTTAAATACTATAACTATAATACATAGCTTCGATTAATAAATGATGTAGGCCATGTTCTTTTGGACTTAAGTTTTTCACACTTCAGTTCAGTTCATTTCAGATCTATTCAGTACGGATCAATTCATTTAAGTTCAGTTCAGTCCACTTCAGTTTAGTTCATCTCATCTCCATTATAATTACTACTTCATTCCAGCTCACTTTAGTTCAGTTCAGCTCAATTCAATTCAATTCAATTTAGTTCAAGTCAGTTTAGCTTATTTCAAGTCAGTTCAGCTCCTTTATTTTCAGTTCAATTTAATTCAATTCAATTCAACCCAACTGTATTTTAGTCCAAAAGAACACGACCTAATTCAACAACAAACAAATATAAGTCCTTCATTATCTACACTAATATCAATGCTTAAAATCAACCACTATTTAATCATGCTATGAAAACATAACAATATTTTTATTTGATAAAATATTTAATCTATGGATAATGGGTTGCACTAGCTAACCTAGTTACAATATATTTCACGATTAAAACTCCAATTTTTCTGCCTATCTCCATCTTTTCACCCATGAAATTTTCGGCCATCTCCATCTTTTCATTGTTGAATCTTTACATCTTTTTATTTTTTATTTTTCTGGCGACCTCCATAATTTTCAGGGACAAGTGTAGAAGCCATGGCAGTTTGTTAGAAGCATTCAACCGAAATTCTAGCAATTAAGGAAGCCATGGAAGAAGTTTGAAGTCTTCAAACTTATTTCCAAGGTCAGGGAAGACTAATTATGTAATATGCTTAGACGGCCCCACAATTAACTTCCTAATCCATTAATTAGTTATACTATGATGAAATGCTGACTTTCAGTTACAAATGAAGAAGAAAAATAGGAAATAATAGAGGTTTTATGAAGAAGATGAAGAAGAAAATACAGAGAAAATTTAGAGTGAGAAAGCTTTAGTGAGAGCAAGAAAACTTCTTCATACTTTTTATTCTGTTACAAAAGACTTATATACACTAATGCTGACATCACTTAATAACAAACTTGTAATTAATTTTGTTAGACTAACTAACTAAGCTGACTATTATGTATGGTACAAAATATACATTATACATACACTATACACCAATACTCCCCTTCAAACTAGGATCTACTAATCCTAGTTTGGACAGAAGCTGTTTAAAGTGAGGAGAAGGCAAGGCTTTAGTAAACAAGTCAGCTAGTTGTTGTGCAGTAGGAAGATACACCCACTGGATCAATCCCTCTAGAACTTTATCTCTTGTAAAGTGAACATCAATCTCTATATGCTTGGCGTTCATGATGAACAGGATTTTTAGCAATATGTATAGCTGACTGATTATCATAGTGCAGTGTGACTGGAGTAAGATTGGAAACCCCAATCTCTTGTAACAGATTAACTACCCAAGCTACTTCACTTGAAGCTGCAGCTAAGGCTCTATACTCTGATTCAGAGGATGATTTAGAGACTACTGTTTGTTTCTTGCTTTTCCAAGCAATAGGAGATTTTCCTAAAAGAAGCAAGTAGCCAGTAACTGATCTCCTTGTATTGGGACAAGAAGCCCAATCTGCATCAGAGAAGGCTGTGAGAGACAAAGAACCTTCTACTGAAAGTAAGATACCCTGACCAATAGTACCAGCCACATATCTCCACACATGATGTAAAGCCTCCAAATGAGTAGTCCTAGGGCAATGTAAAAACTGACTTAGAGTTTGAACAACATAAGCTAGGTCAGGTCTTGTATGAGTCAAGAAATTCAATTTCCCAACTAGAGTTCTGTAATGACTAGGATCTAGACAGATTTCACCAGCTTCTGAGAGTAATTTCAAGTTAACAGGTAAGGTTGCAGGGGCAGGAACTGTAATATCCATTGCACAAACATCTAAGAGTTCTTGAGTGAACTTTTTTTGGGTGACAATCAGCCCTTCATTAACCTTGGTGACTTCCATACCAAGAAAAAAATTTAATTCTCCTAAGTCTTTGATGCTAAAAGCCTTATGGAGAAGAGTCTTATAATGTGTAATAAGATTGAGATCACTCCCAGCTAGAATGATATCATCCACATATACAACAGCCAAGGTAATATGCCCTGAAGTTCTGAGAATGAACAATGAATGGTCATATTTAGACTGAACAAATCCATAGGACAATAGCTCAGTGGTGAGCTTAGAATACCATTGTCTGCTGGCTTGTTTCAACCCATACAAGGACTTTTTGAGCTTACACACTTTATTATGTGGATTAAGAAGACCCTTAGGCATTGCCATATATACCTCTTCTTTCAAATCCCCATGAAGAAATGCATTATTAACATCTAACTGATGTAGAAACCAATTATGTTGAGCAGCTAAGGCTAAAATGCATCTAACTGTTTGCATTTTTATAACTGGAGAAAAGGTTTCTTCAAAATCAACACTAAACTGTTGAGTAAAACCTTCAGCAACCAACCTAGCTTTGTACCTCTCCACAGTACCATCCTTCTTTAGTTTAATTTTGTACACCCACTTACACCCTACTGCCTTTTTAGTAGCTGGCAAATCAACTACATCCCAAGTGTCATTTTCTTGAAGAGCTTGAAGCTCCTTTTGCATAGCTTCTATCTAAACATCATGTTGAGCAGCTTGATTAGAGGTATGAGGTTCAGTAAGAAGGAATTGTGAATGCAAAGACTGTGCAGATGATGGCAAGGAATTATACTGAACCAAATTGCACCAATGATGGCTTACAACTGAATTACATTGATAGTCTTGAAGATAAGATGGAGGTTTGTGGACTCTAGTGGAATGTCTCACTGGCTGGACAGGAGGTAATTCAATAAACAAATGAGAGGGATCAGTAATAGGATGAGAAGGAGAGGTAGAAGAGGAAGAAAAATCAGAAGAAGAAGAAGAGGATGAAACAGAATGTTCAGAAGAAAAGGAGGGAGAAAATTCTGATTCTGAAAAGAAAGAATCCTGAAAAACATCAGGAATCAAATCATCATCATAAACCCTAGAAGAAGTAGTGAATGTAGGTAAGAAAAGTGATTTCAAAGGTAAGGAAGAAGAAGAGGATAAATGAAAAGGAAAGTGTGACTCATAGAAATGAACATCCCTAGAAACAAAAATGGAGTGAGTTACTAAACTAAGGACTTTGTAGCCCTTTTGTCCTGCAGGATACCCTAGAAAAACACAAGGAGTTGCTCTAGGATCAAATTTAGACTTTAAGGGTTTAGTATTTGTAACATAGCATAAACAACTAAAAGGCTTAGGCAATGTTAGATCAGGTTTGTGATTGTGCAAAATCTTATAAGGAGTTCTGAATTTCAGGGGTTTTAAAGGCATCCTGTTTAACAAATAGGTTGCACACAAAATTGATTTTCCCCAAAATTTTGTAGGTAATTTAGCTTGAAAGAATAAAGCCCTAGCTGTTTCTTAAAGATGTCTATGCTTTCTTTCAACCACACTATTCTGCTGTGGTGTGTGAGAACAAGAAGTTTCATGTATGATACCCTTAGAATCATAAAACTGTGTTATTGGTCCCTCAGTCAATTCTTTGGCATTATCAGACCTTATGCACAAAACAGTAGCACTAAACTGAGTTTCAACATGCTTAACAAATTTTTGTAAAACATGCACAGCATCAGACTTATATTTAAGAAAATGAGTCCAAGTAGTTCTAGTAAAATCATCAACAATGGTTACAAATTGATGAAAACCATTATGTGTGGAGATCTTATAAGGTCCCCAAAGGTCTACATGTAGTAATTGAAAAGGAGCAACAGTTTTAATAAAGCTCAAAGGAAAAAGAAAATCTTGTTTGTTTAGCTACAGGATAAACAGCACAAAAGAAATGTGAATCATCTGTTGTAATACAATTTGGTACTAAAAGCTTTATTTGGGAGATAGGAAGATGCCCTAATCTCAAATGCCACAATTGAAGAGTAGTAAGAGGACTAGATTGAGCTGATACCAAGCCAGTAGCAGAAGAAGAAGGAAATGTAGAAGGAGCATGATATAAACCACCAAAGACTCTACCAAGTATAAATGGAGGTCTGGTCAAGCTGAGGTCCTGAACAAAACACTCATTATGAGTGAAAATAACTTTGCAATGCATATCAAGACAAAGCTTCTGCACAGAAATAAGATTGAATTTAAAATCTGGAACATGTAAAACATCATTTAGACTCAAACCATTAGGAAAAAGTATGGTGCCTTTGTGTGCAATAGAGACTGAGCTACCATTTGGTATAAGAATATGACTGTTTGAACCATAAACAGGTTTATAACTATTGAACTTGGACAAATCATTGCACATATGATCTGTAGCTCCTGAATCCAGAATCCAAGAACTGTTAACACAAGAAAGTAAAAAAGAAATACCTGCTAAATGTGACTGTGCAGGATCATCAGTAGAAAGAGAAGATTGATCAGAAGTCACTGATCTATGTTTGTTTAACAAGTCCACCAGATAATTATATTGCTCCACAGTAACAGAAGCTGGTGAACTTTGAGCATGTTGCTGCAAAGATGATTGAGCAGGCACTGAACTCATAGAATCCATTGGAATGACTGGATTATGCTGAGCTGCTGCAACAACCTTCTTTTCCTTAAAACCTGGAGGGTATCTATGCAGCCTAAAACACCTTGAATGAGTATGTCCTGGTTTTTGACAGTGTGTACAGAAATATGTTATGTTGGCTGGCCTTTTGTAAACACCTCCTTGATAACCTGGTGAACCTCTCCCAAAAGAAGTAACATGAACTGCTGAAGTAGCATGTTGTGTAGAAACAATAGAGGGTTGACTTCTAGCAAAGGAATTAGATTTATATCCTTTGTTCTGAGTGGAATCAGGTTTATGAGGCAGTGCAGCTAAAGCTACAGTATCAACTTGTGAATGAGATGCTACTGATACAATCTCCTTATGTCTTTCTTCTTGAGAAAACAGTTTATATGCTTGTGAAACATTTGGCAGAGGATTCATAAGCAAAATATTACCTCTAACAGAAGAATATTGTTCATGAAGCTTCATCATGAACTGCATTAACCTTTGATCTTGTTGTTGCCTATAAATCTTCATAGTAAGATTGCAAGTACACTTGCCACAAGTACAAGAAGGCAATGGATTAACAGGATTCATTTCATCCCAAAGCACCTTAATCTTAGTGTAAAATTCAGCAATTGAAAAATTACCTTGATGTAGTTCTGCTAATTGTTGTTCAAGTGAAAACAATTGAGCTCCAGATACAACACCAAAACGATCTTCAAGATCTTTCCACATCTCATGAGCAGTGGTGAAATATAACACACTTCGTGCTATACTCGCATCTAGATTAAACAGTATCTAGGAAATCATTATATCATTACATCTTCTCCATGCTGTATATGTTGCATCTGTAACAGAAGGAACAACTACTTCACCAGTTATGAATCCAAGCTTATTTTTGGCAGAAAAAGCAATGATCATTGCTCGTTTCCAATCAGAGAATCCAGAACCATTGAACTTTTCAAAAGTAATTTGCTGTGTTGTGTGATCAGAAGGATGAATATAATAAATGCTGCTTGGATCTTGAGTTGGTGGAAGTGCTCTTGAATTTCCAGAAGAAACATTTGATTCATCAATTATAACCATGATATATGGAAAAATTGTATGAAATTTTCGCAAATTTTGATAAAAGGAATAAAGAAGAGCTAAAATCAGACTGAAGAAACTGTTGTTTGATCGTCTTTAGGCTCTGATACCATGATGAAATGCTGAATTTCAGTAACAAATGAAGAAGAAAAATAGGAAAAAATAGAGGTTTTATGAAGAAGATGAAGAAGAAAATACAGAGAAAATTTAGAGTGAGAAAGCTTTAGTGAGAGAAAGAAAACTTCTTCATACTTTTTATTCTGTTACAAAAGACTTATATACACTAATGCTGACATCACTTAATAACAAACTTGTAACTAATTCTGTTAGGCTAACTAACTAAGCTGACTATTATGTATGGTACAAAATATACATCATACATGCACTATACACCAATATACCATCCAAAACTAGTGGCTACAATTGCTTTGACTCAATAATTTGGTGGTTCATTTTTAAGATGAACAGTAGATAATTTTCAATGAAATTAAGCTTTTGATTGAGTTTGATATTAGCCCTGGCATGATTAAAATTTTATAGGTTCAAAAATATCCACTGCTTTCTATGTACAATTATTGATTGTTGAGTATGGAAGAGCCCATACCGCGTCCATTCTATTTTGACAATTCATTATCATATATTGTTGCTCTTTATTTTTATGTACATATGAAAATTCTATATATGACTCCTTGTAAACATAACGTAATTTGTACAATATATATATGTATGGTGCAGAATATAGACGATGGGAATTGGTGGTTGTCGGGTGGTAATGATCGGTTTTATAAAATTGGATATTGGCCAAAAAGCCTATTCACGAGCTTAGCTGACCATGCAAACCAAATTGAATGGGGCGGAGAAGTTAACTATCCAACTTCTGGTAGCCAACTTCCTCCGGAAATGGGGAGTGGCTACAAACCAGATTATGACCCAAAATATGCAGGAATTTACTATCTTACCAAGGTTGTTGATGGGACATATGCAGAAATTGATCCCCCAAGATCGACAGTCAAATATGCGAATTGTGAAAAATATTATACAGTTCAAGATATGGGATATGTGGGCCCTACAGGGGGTCGCATCATGTTATTTGGGGGACCGGGAGATGCCCATTCCTCCATTGTGACTTGAAATTAAGAATAATGTCATTATATGCTTATATTTGTGTTTGGCATAGTATATGCGTATGTTATTGTATACTTAGAGCATGCTTAACTATGGATAAAAAAATGATAGAGTGGAGAAACCTATTCTTGGACCTTAACTATTAGTTTAAATTTTTAGTTAAGTTGTTCCTCTAATAAAAAATATAATTTGTGACTAACAAACCTCTTTTTTTTGTTTAAAAATGAAAATGAAAATGATTTGGCGTGCTATACAAGTGTTCGAGAGTGGAGTACATTTGACCGTATTATGTTTTTTAGGAAACAAATTGTTTCTTTGTTACAAGTATTACCTGCTATTCCAAACTAACTCTACTTGTTATAGCTCTTAGGCCCTGTTCTCCTCAACTTATTTTTGCTGATCTGAACTTATTTTTACTGAACTAAACTTATTTTTGTTGAACTGAACTTTTTTTTTTTTTTTTTTTTTTTTTTTTTTTTTTTTTAAAAAAATTTTTTTTTTTTTTTTTTTTTTTTTTTTTTTTTTCTGAAATCATTAACAACTTATTAAGGATTGAAACTGATTTTTGCTGAACTGAACTTATTTTTCCTGAACTGAACTTGTTTTTGCTGATCTGAACTTATTTTTGCTGACCTGAACTTATTTTTGCTGAAAATAAGTAAAAATGTGACGATGAGAACAAGGCCTTAGTTTAAGTCACCAATTTAGTTTTGGTTCAATTCAACTCAAACATAAGCAGTTAAATAATCCAATTAGTTGGATTTAGTTTTGGTCCAATGAATTATTGGGGAAGTTAGATGAATTATTAGGGAAGTTAGGTGATATATTGATCTTATTCTCTAAGAAGGTATTATTTTCCCTATAAATACGGGAGTAATTAAGGGTTTTTAGAAGGCGGAGATAGAATAAGTCATAAAGATCCCATTATCTCCCTACTAGCAAATTATAAGCAAATAGTCCGGAATAAGTCGATAAGACCCTGATACTAGAAGAAAAACAATCTAAACCCCCGCTTTAGAGAGAAGAATCGAAAGATTAACGACAGTTGTAACCCACAAATTATCAATAAAATTATTGTTTACCATATTATTTATCTTTATTATTATTAATTTGCAAACCATAATCAGAGCATTTAGGCATTCAAAAATATCGGAAACTATATATGGGGAAAAACGCTCTAGAGATATCAAATTCCCCTAAGCCAAACCTTTGCTCGCCCCGAGTAAACATAATAAACTATCATTACGCCAAAAATAGTAATCATCACAACTCAAGAAAACTTCTGAATTTACAAGGATCAAAACCAACCAATTGCTAGCACATTCCTAAATACAAGTCAAACAAAACCAACCAAGCAAGTTTAATGAATTGATGACTAGAATAGCTCACGTGTTGTCACTCCACACCCTTTGTTCACCATATAAACGATGATGCTCTTACCCTCACCTCCCAATCAATGTTGGAATGCAAATATAAAGTGTTTAAATGCAAATGTATAAGGGTATTCACTCAACCTAAAGTCGACTCGAAATGCAAACACTACTTTACGACCTTGACAAAAGATTCACTTCACAAAAACCATAGCATGTGGACAAAGATCAAAAAGGTCTTCATAAGCTTGTAAAACGGATAGGGTGATGGGTAGGATAAATTTGGGATACTGTAGTGGAATGCAAGGTATACGCATGTAAAACCAAGGAAAAACCCGTCAATAACACCAAAGTTTGATGATTTCCTCCAACAACCAATTCCAACCTAATCAAACCAAATTCTTCAATATAAATTCACATCAACGCAATAATCTCATTAATTATCAAAATGCAACCAACTATACATAATCTTTGAAGTTTTAATTCTTTTGAATTTTTTTTCTTCTTTTTAACACATTCAAACTACTAGGTCCACGACTCTTAATGGCTAGTCTTTACTAAAAGAAAACTAAAGACAAATTCATGACACATATATAACTGGGTTTCAATTACAAATCAAAATTTTCAATTTATTTCAAATAACCCAATCATTGGTATGTAGAGCCTTAATGTAAAAAATATTCAGAACCTCGCTAAACGGCAATTCCAACAAATTTTCACAAAAAATCCTCTAGTAATTCTAACACTTCAAATGTAACTCGACACCAAAACCAACTCAACAACTCTCCCAAGCCAAGCTTGAGCATACAATGCAACATAATCAATGAAGCACAACTAAATAGGTTGTAGTGTGGCTAAAACACAAATAAAGGGTAAAAAGCTCAAAATATGGGATCAAGGGGAAAATAAATGTCTGCATGCCTAAAATATGTAGTTCTGGAGGCTCCTAAAAGGAATGAAAGACTTATCATTAGTAACATGCACAAAATCACAACTTAAGCTACTCCAATGTCAAAGTCAAGATCATGATTGCACCACAGACTAGCACTCAACAAAGAAAAATGCATAGCAATATCAACAATTGAGGCTCAAATCCTCTAGTTAACACAGTTCAAGTCCAAGACCTAAGCAAGGTTGAAAAGGTTGACCAATACAAGGAATTCTAGCAATTAAAGATCTAGTCATGGCCGGTAAGTCACACATGTAAACCATCTGCAATCAAGAGTCATAAAGTTTTCGAAGATAACAAATAGGGTACATGAATAGTTAAGTCTCAATAAAACTCAAGACGGGACAAGTGGTGTAGGTACCTATATTCGTCCCGACCTAAAGGTCGATGATTAAAGTGTATCACGTCGTAAGAGATCTAGCATCTACAGTTGATTGCTTGAAAAGAAAACCCATGTCTATGTGTCGAATGGTAATCGTTCACCTATTTGGAATCCACTCCATAATCTAAACAGGGGTCCCGTTGTCTGGTCAGTGGGCGAGGGTCTCGATGCCCGATCAGCGAGTTGGGGTCCAGTGGTAAAATGCCCTAGCGGGGGGCTAGGGGGCAACGTTTCCAAACTTTTTGAAAATCAAATTTATTACTGGAATACACCAGTGATACGTTTCGATGGCCAAATGTGCTTAAATTAGTTTCTTTAAAATTTATTTAATTTAATATTAATTTAATTTAATTTTTAATTAATTTTTATTTTCATTTAGATTTATTTTGAAAACTTGGGAAATAAATTAAGCGCACATTTATGGCCAAGTACGACGAACGTTCTAGAATATTCCAGAAGCAACTATACAAAATCAAGCAACTTTAGGCTTATGGAAACGTATAAAACAACCTATGGAAATGAATATTAGAATATGGAAGCTATAAATTCGCATCCCATGTGTGTATATGCGCACATAGTGCGTAAATACGCACAAGGAGTCATTTTCATAAGTATGGCAACGAGCAAAAAACTCCCAAAAATCCCTAAACATGCACACAAGCGCAGGTCTTGCGCCCTTGCACGACTATGCTCCGATTTTTCAATTTTCACATATAAATACTTCCCTTGTTCGGTCATTTCATACATCTATAATTTCGTTCATCTTCTGTAATTCGTGCAACCCTCTCTCCTTCTCTCTCTACAGAACACTTTTCTAAATGTCCTTTAAACACATTCAAGCAATTAATTAATGCCCCAAACAAAATTATTATTATTATTATTATTATTATTATTATTATTATTATTATTATTATTATTATTGTTGTTGTTGTTGTTGTTGTTGTTGTTGTTGTTGTTGTTGTTGTTGTTATTATTTTAATTTTTTCTTATACAAGCATCAATAAAAAGATGTTGTTTTGGCCGCCGCACTCAAGGTACTTCAAATGAGGTCGACATCAACAACTTCTACATCTTGAGTTCTTCAATTAATTGAGTTAGTTTATTGGTTTTAATTGTTTTATTAGAAATTTGACTATGCTTAATTAAATTCATTAAATCCTTATTAATTATGTCTTGAATTGTTATTAAAATTAACCTTAAGTAGAAACCACATTTAGGTTGTTATATGTGATTTTCATGCTTACTGTTTATTGTTTTTAATCACATAAAATCCATGTTTAATTAAAAGACCGTATAAAAAAGATTTCACATAAAGTAAAGATTAAATATTGGACACTCTTCTTAGCTACCTATTAATGTTGATAAATCCTGAACTGATCACCCCATGCATGTTATTAGAAACATATGTGTGCATTAAATAAACTCGCCTACCATGTTTCCATGTGCTTTTAGGATTGAAAACGAAAATATGATTGCTATAATTCAATAATGTAATCGTGAGATTACAAGACTAAGTGGAGGCCACTATATGCCGGGGGGGGGGGGGGCCNGGGGGGACCTTGTTAACTACTTTCTCCTTACCCTCGTCCCCGAACCCGTGTGTAGATACCTACATTTGGTTTCACCTAAAAGACTGTTGATGAATGTGTATCACATCACAATAATTCCAAATTTTGAAAATTGAATGCTTGAAATAACGAATAAAATATGTAAATGATCGTCGGACGTAACTAATGATAAGTTCCGATGGTCGAATTGCAATTAAAGTTACTTTCTTTAATTTCTCATATTTCCATTGTCTTTTATTCTATATTATTTTTATAATATATTTCATTTTATTATCTTTTATTGCATTTTTATTTTATTTTAATTTATTTTTATTTTATGATTTTATTTTGTCGAAAATTAACAAAATTTATTATATGTGCAAACACGACCACGTACGTCGAACCTTCTAAAAGATTTTGGGAGGATCTTTACGGAATAAGGTAACTTTAGGTTTATGAAAGTGAAGAAAGTGAAATCAGGATGTTAATTTCAGATTATTGAAGTAAATATCGAATTATGCACCCGAATTTCGAAAAAAGGAAAAGAATAAAAAAACTTCCAAAAATCGAGCGTGCTCGAGGAGCGCTAGGGCGGTCGAAGTGAGCGCTCAGGCACCCCATGAGCGCCTATGTGGTAAGTCTGAGCGGTCGCTGGGCGCCCATGCGCTCGTTGCTGAGCGCCCCAGCGCTCCTCCTGCGCTTATGCGCGTGACGACGCCTTCCTGACCCTTAGATATATGTACTCCAACAGGCATTCATTACACACTTCCACACTTAGACATTGTTCAACTTTCACAGTTATCATTCTCTTTCGAAAAATGTGCCACTTTCTCTCTCTAAAAATTCTCCTAAACCCTAAAAACCTTCTTAACCATTCTTATAAATCCTAATGAAGCTATTATAATTATTATTATTCTTATTCAAGTTCTTTAAAGTTCTTATTCAAGCATTCAAGATAAGAAGTTGTTTCAACTACCACACAAAAGGTACTTCAAATGAGGCCGAAATCATCAACAACAACATCTTGATCTCTTCAAGTATGTGTTTGTTTATGTGATTTATTGCTTTCTTATAAAATCGACACGTTTTAATTAATTCATGTAACATTAACTTAACTATGGCTCGGTTTTTAATATAAATTAATCTTTAGTAGAAGCATGAACTTAGTTGTTTATGTGATTATGAATGCTACATGTTGCTTTAAAACACTCAGATTCCATGTTTAATTACAAGACTTGAAAGCATGCCATCACATACAGTAAAGATAAATCTTGCAAATTGGCTTAAGGTTCTTAAATCTTGATTAATTGTGAAGCAATCACCCTCACATGTCATTAGAAAATATGTGTGCATTAATCAAAACCCACCTAGCAATATTTCTATGTGTTTTAATACTGAACGGAAATATCTATGCTATGATATGATATTATAATTGTGAAGTTACATATGAGACCAAGTATAAGTCGCTATACGCGGGGGGATAGTGTGAACTACTCTTGTCCTTACCCTCGTCCCTGAATCCAGAGATATGAGATCCTCTTATCATTGGATGTCGATTTGCATGCAAGCTGGACCTAAAGGGGTTTCATGAGCTCTCGAAAAGAGCACGTTGGCGACTTCTCAACTTGATTTTTTGAGTTTCTAGACTCACTCCCTAAGCCAAGCATACTCACACTATGCAAAAAAATTAAAGATATTTGATATCCGTATAAAGGGCACGTGGGCATGGTTACGAAAGCCCCGGGTCCACACTATGACCTGGAGACCATCCTAACCTTGGAATCAATTTACCTTAGGGCTTGACCTAATGGGATTCTATTAGCTCCGGAAAAGAGCACGGTGGCGAATACTCTACTTGGGTTTTAGCTTCTAGACTCACCCCAAGATAAGAATAATCACACTATGCAAACTAACAAGACATTCGATGTCCGTAAAAAGGGCATGTCAGTCACAAAAGCCCCGGGTCCACAAGTGGCTTAACTAACACCTTAGACTCTCTCTAGGACTAAACGAAAAAGGCTTTACATTTTTTTGGTCACATGTAATATTCTACTCCTAATGAGCAGTACAAACCATGAAAAATGTCCTACGAACAAGCCAAGGATAAGAAGATCTCATATCTCTGGGTTCGGGGATGAGGGTAAGGACAACAGTATGTCACAATGTCCCCCCGCGTATAGCGGCCTCTACTTGTTCTCATGTGTAATTTCACAATCATAATATTGACTTATAGCATTCATATTTCTGGTTTAGACCTACAAACAAGTATGGAAATAAGGCTAGATGGGTTTTATTTAATGCACGTATAATTTCTAATTTATCATGCATGGGTGATCACTTTAGGATTAAGTTGATTTTAATCTTTGATTAGTTGAAACATGCCTTTTAGGTCTTTTGAGATAAACATGGATTCTATGTGATTGAAAGCATTAAACATTAGCATGGATCACATAAAACCTAAAGCAAGGTTTCTACTTAAGATTGATTTTAGTTTAATGTCGAATCATTAATTAGTCAAGATTACATGAATTCAATTATGAACATGTTGATTATCTAATAAAGCATTAAAAACACGTATTCATGCAGTTTAACTCCTTTGAAGAACTCAATATGATGATTTGGATGTGTTTGACCTCATTCCAAGTACCTTTGGTGCAATTCGTCGGCGACCCTTTAGAACCGAGAGCGCTTAAGTAGTAGTAGTAGTAGTAGTAGTAGTAGTAGTAGCAGTAGCAGTAGCAGTAGCAGGAGCAGCAGCAGCAGCAGCAGCAGCAGTAGTAGTAGGAGTAGTAGTAGTAGTAGGAGTAGCAGGAGCAGGAGCAGGAGCAGTAGCAGTAGCAGTAGCAGTAGCAGTAGCAGTAGTAGCAGTAGCAGTAGGAGCAGTATTAGGAGCAGCAGTAGGAGCAGCAGTAGCAGCAGTAGCGGTAGCAGTAGCAGGAGTAGTAGCAGGAGTAGGAGCAGGAGCAGGAGTAGTAGCAGGAGCAGGAGCAGTAGTAGCAGCAGGAGTAGGAGTAGTAGCAGCAGGAGCAGCAGCTGCAGCAGCAGCAGCAGTAGTAGTAGTAGTACTAAAGGTATGTGTTTTTTGAAATGCACGGTTTTCAAAGTAGGGCACGAAAATCGAGAGAAGTTTAGAGAGAGAAAGAGACGAAGTAGAGAGAGAGTGTGTGAGAAAAGAAGTTGTGAATGAATTGATGTGTCGAATGAAAGTCGAAAGAGGGGAGTATATATAGTGTTGGAAGTGACGTAAACGAGCACCAAGACTCTGGAGGAGCGTCAGAACACATAGAAGCGAGCGCCAGGGCGCACGACCTGTGCCAAGACTCTCAAAGTGAGCGCCAGGACGCTCAGTGAGCGCTGTGGCGCAGGCTGGGCGTCTAGGCGCTTCCCCTGCGTTGTGGCACTCAAACCCCTAATTTCCAATTTTCACGTGGGGGATCTCCGATGCTTCTTTATTTCGCAAATTTACTTCCATAAACCAAAATATTTCGGTATATTATGAAATTACATGAAATTCACTTCCATACAACTATTTATACACTTCCATACCTAGAGTTAACATAAACCGAACAAACCTTCCTAGAAGGTTCGTCGAATCCAGTCACATTCATACACTTAAATTAATTTATTTTATTTTCGAAAATGAATTTAAAATGATAAAGTGAAAATAAAATGAAAAATGAAATGAAAATGAAAAATAAAATGAAAACGGAAATTATAAAATTATTTTAAGCGTATTTCAACCGTCATAATTCATCATCGGTCAATCTCTTTTCGACAACGCCTTTTAGTTATTTATTTATTTTTAAGCAATCGGCATTCAGGAATAGGACATGTTTGCGACGTGGTACATGATAATCATCAACCGCTGGTGAGACCAAAAATAGGTGTCTATAGTGAGCCCCCACTTTGACTGAGTTTGTAGAGACGACTAGTCTCGTAAAACGAAAGTCAAAGTAATTGGTACCTGCAAAACAAAAGGGTTAGTTTTACCTGCACCAAGATGATGTATCCTCGGGAAGTGCTACGTTTCTTGAGGATGAAGAAAGGTCTCCTTCAGATGCTGTGTGATCGTATAGGAGGTTCTGGAGAAGGCATCTGTACCATCCAAAGATAGATTATCTGAGATTAAGGTTGATCGTCTGACGATATGGACATTTTCGCTTTAGACTCAGCTTGGCCTTAGGGAAACGTGATGATGTGGTAGATTGTTGATTTGTTGTCTTCTGACTTGTTTGACCAGTTTTGGCTTTAAGGGGCATTTTTGTAATTTTTGACCCAATTCGTCTTTCACGGGCATTTTGGGAATTTTTGACCTGATTCGTTTTTCGGAGGCATTTTGGTTATTTTGATTAAGAATGTTGGTAAATGGCGGCGGGGAATGTCGGAGTATGTGAAGAAAATCTTGGTCGAAGATAAAAAAAACAAACTTCCCAAAGTGCAAAGTGGGCCCCACAAGGAGTCCCAAAATCGCCACACGGGCGCCAAGGCGCATGCTGGGCGCCATGATGCAGCCCTAGCGCCTAAGCGCTCGTGGTGGGTCCCTATGGCTTCTGATTGGTCCATGTAAGCTATTTTGTGTTTGAGTTTGCTTTTGTTTGTTGTTGTTGTCCATGTTTCCTGCTACTCATACAAACACAGCTCTAGTTTGCTTCTTTCTTCTTCTTCGAACAAACCCAAGCCAAAACCTCAAACTCAATTGTTATCTCATGATGCTTGGAGCTCGGCTCTTTCTTGGAAATTCGGTCCATCAAACAATTTAAGTTGTCTAAACTTAGCTCATGTTGTTATTTTCTTGCTTAATCTTTGCAATTTCACTACTTGTTCATGAAGTAGTGACCCCAAAAATTGGGTTTTCTTGATTTTTCCCATGAATGTCGAAATTGATGCATGTCTTTACTTCTATGAGTGTAATGGAATACATAGGAAGTGATTTCAGCCAAAACAAGTGATATTTGAGTGAAAACTTCAACTTATTAGTTTAGGGTATGAAGTAGTGTAGTAAAGGTATGATTTTGAACGAATGAAATGGTGAAATTTGATTCACTTTGTTAAGTTGTTGATAAGAATGCATTTGTGACTTGAAAATGGTATGAATTGAACTCTTGTGATGTTTTTTGAATTTTTAGCTCATGTAGCTCATATAGTTCATATGAATTTGAAATGAACTAAAATAGTGAATTCTGTGTAATTTACCCTTCTCGATGAATGAACTTTATTCTCACATGTGATGATGGTGATGAACTAGAAATAGCTCGGATGAACAACGAATTGTAGATTTCAAAGCTAATTTCCGCATAAATGACCGCTAACTCATATAGGTCATATAAGTTAAGTGATTCATGTCACATAAAAAGTTTAACCCATTGATCTTCATGAGTTAAATGATGGTTTTACATGTTGTTTGAACCAAACCATACTTAAAAATATCTTGAAATGAATGTATCAAACATAGAAGCTAATGTTTCTAATTTTAGTTCAAAATAAGTTTCTTCAAGCTTCTAAATTCTTTCTCATGTAAAGCTCTTTTTGACATTAAGAGCAAATGTAGAAATGTGTATTCACTCATGCTAGCCCCCTTTTCTTTCCAATTTTGAAATGATGATCTCATTGGAAAGTGAGACTGAAAATGTTGGTTTGCTAGATGTTGCTAAGACTTTGAGTCTTCCGAAGTTTATTGCAGGTGGCTGGATGATCATAACTCATTATCTACTTATGGAAAATGTCCATATATAGCCGTTATGCTGCCGAAATTTTGCTCAAAATTCTTGCATTTTTCAGGTCTAGTTCAGACAATGATGTCATGGAGGTGGAGGACATATGGCAGGTGTCCTCCAAGAGGCATACATGGGCTCCTGGGAAGTGGCAGCCTAGCATGCTGGCCTTCAATCGGGCTCAACACATTTCTCTATCCCCTTTTAGGCCACGTGAGTACTAGCTATCAACCTGCGCCTTGGCGCCCGTGTAGCAAATTTTGGGAACCTCTGTAGGGCCCATGATGTGTCTAATATTTATATTGTTTTTCTCCCTACTTCCCTAATGATCTATGGACTAACCGTGCTCATTTGAGCCAATTTTGATGTTAATAGTGTTCTCTTAGTGTTTTGTGTGGTTTTGTAAAGTTTTGTAGGAAACGACCAATTTTCGGTTGATTCTACTACCTAATTTCGACACTTGAAAGATGAAGATCACCTATGAGAATTTGGAGAATTATTAAAGACATTTTACAACTCATTGGAACAAATTTGACATCTTACATCACAAGTTAGAGAAATATTAGAAGTAAAAGTGAAGAATTAAGAAGCTTAGAAGTGAAGATTTTGACCACTGTTCAAAATTTTGATTATATCTCTAAATATATACATTGCATTGATATGATTCTTGTTGCATTAGAAAGTAGATTCAAAGAGCTTTCCAACGGTAGGTCATAAGCCTCGTGGAACGTCTTGTAGTAAAAGTTATAGCAATTTCAAAATGACGCTGGAATTCTGGAAGCTTCTGTTTCATGATGTGGGCGCATAGAACAAAATTCTTTTGTTCTATGTGGGCGCAGGTCACTCCTTTTTGGCTATTTTGCTGGGAGATCGACCTTTTGCGTAATTAATTATTAAAAAGCCCATTAGGCTTGTATTTAAGGCACGGTTTACTAGGAGCACGAGGGATACTTTTCATTATTAATTTTTCCAGTTTTAAAATCCTAATTAGCTCTCTTAATTACTTTCTCTCTCTAGATTAGGTTAGGTTAGTTTATTTTATTGAAGAATTTACTATTCAATTCAAGTTTCTTTTCCATTCAAGTTTGGTAATTTCTTTTCTCTTTCTTTGTCAATTACTTAGAATTCATGTTTATTAGTTTTATTAGTTCATGTTAATTAGTTTTTGTTTGTTAATTAGTTTATGATTGTTTATTTAGTTAATTATTGTTCTTATTTATTTATGATCATGAATTTAAATTTGTTTATTGTTTTAGTTTTATAATTATGAGTGAGTAATTTCTTTTCTACGGTTCAGGGGATCCATGAACACATTAATAGACTAGTTTAATCTTGATCAATTAGTTCCTGATTAGTAATTAAATTCCTATTATTGATTTCTATCGATTGCTATTAAATTGTGCGCAGATTTAGTTGTAAGTTTGGTAATTGTCGAAATTGAGGCCGAGAGATAAGATTACCACAATAAAACCACCGAGTAATAGGCAAAACGAATTTATGCGAGCGTGAGCCAGTAGAGGAGTTTTGAGGGAGTCAAAGTTCGAAAGAAAAAGTGTGCCCTAGTTTAATGAATTTTGTGGAATTGATTGGTTTATGTTTTATAAATTTGGTAATTGTTCATGGTGAACCGATTGCCCTAGGTTTTAGTCAATTTGAGTCAATTCTTAGTTTAATTTCGTTAATAGTTTTTTAATTAATAATTAATCATAACCAAGGCCCTTTTTACAGTTTACACTTTTTAGTACTAGTAGCGTTTCATTGCTTCCCTGTGGATTCGATCCTACTTCCCTAGCTATATTAGTTAGTGTTGTTTGGTTTATTTTTTAGAGGTGTGCGACAACCTGCATCAGCCCACTTTGAACTTTGGGGATTTTGTTTTTTGGTTTGTGAGCAAGATTTTCTTCACGTACTCCGACATTCCCCGCTGCCGTTTATCCAACATCTTCATCAAAATTACCAAAATGCCCCAGAAAGACGAATCGGCTCAAAAATTACCAAAATGCCCCCGAAAGACGAATCGGGTCAGAATTACCAAAATGCCCCCAAAAGAAGAATCAGGCCAAAAATTACCAAAGTACCCCCGAAAGAAGAATCGGGTAAAAAATTACCAAAATGCCCCCGAAAGACGAATCGGGTTAAAAATTACCAAAATGCCACCGAAAGTCAAATCGGGTCAAAAATTGCTAAAATGCCTCTGAAAGCCAAATCAGGTTAAACTAGTCATAAGACAACAAATAAAATTTCAACAATCTGCAACATCAATAAGTCTAAAGCGGAAATGTTCAGATCGTCAGATGATCAATCTTACTCTCAAACAATCTATCCCCGGATGGTACAGACGCCTTTAATAGAACCTCCTATACAATCACACAACATCTGAAGGAGAACTTTCTTCATCCTTAAGAAACGTAGCACTTTCCGAGGATATACCATCTTAGTGCAGGTAAAACTAACCCTTTAGTTTTGCAGGTACCAAGAACTTTGACTTTCGGACTAGTCATCTCTACAAACTCGGTCAAAGTGGGGGCTAACTGTAGACACCTATATTTGGTCCAACATAACGGCTAATGATTATTGTCCACCACGTCGCAGACATGTCCGATTCTTGAAAGTCGAGTGCTTGAAAATAAATAAAAAAAATAATAAAACCGTTGTCGATAGGGGTTAGCCGATGATAAGTTATTGCGGTTGAAATACGCATAAAATGATTTTCTTATTTTCATTTAATATTTTCATTTTATATTACAATTTTATTTTTCATTTTATTTTCACTTCATCATTTTAAATTCATTTTCGAAAATAAAATTAATTAATTTAAGCGTATGAATGTCACCAGATTCGACGAATTTTCTAGAAGGGTTTGTTCGGTTTATGGCAACTCTAGGTTATGGAAGTGTATAAATAATGTTATGGAAGTGAATTTCGTATATCGTCGTAATATATCGAAATATTTCGGTTTATGGAAGTAAATATGTGAAATAAGGAAGCATCAGAGATATTCCACGTAAAAATGGAAAATCAGTGATTTGAGCGCCATAGCGCAACGAGAGCGCCCAGACACCCATCCAGCGCCTAGGCGCCCAATGGACCTGCACTATATATACCCCTCTCCTTCGACCTTCCTAACAAAAAATTCATATATTCACAACTTCTTCTCTTCTCACACACTCTCTCTCTTACTCATCTCTTTCTCTCTCTAAACCTCTTTTGGTTTTCGTGCCTTACTTTGGAAACCGTGCCAAACACTTATTATTATTATTATTATTATTATTATTATTATTATTATTATTACTATTATTATTATTACTATTATTATTATTATTGTTGTTGTTGTTGTTGTTGTTGTTGTTGTTATTATTATTATTATTATTATTATTATTATTATTATTATTATTATTATTATTATTATTATTATTATTAATCAACTAAGGTTCTTCAAGCTCTCGGTTCTAAAGGATCGTCAACTTGCACGAAAGGTACTTTGAATGTGGCCAACAATGTCGAAATTACCGTCTTGAGTTCTTCAAATGAGTTAGTTTGTATGAATATGTGTTTTTAATGCTTTCTAGATAATCGACATGTTATAATTTAAATTCATGTAATCTTGATTAATTGATGATTCGATTTCAAATTAAAATTAATCTTAAGTAGAAACCTTGCTTTAGGTTTTATGTGATTCGTCCTAGATGTTTAATGCTTTCAATCACATAGAATTCATGTTTAGTTCAAAGACCTAAAAGCATGTTTCAACTAATACAAGATTAAAAACAATTTAGTCCTAAAGCGATCACCCATGCATGATAAAATGGAATTTATGTGTGCATTAACTAAAACCCGTCTAGCCTTATTTCCATCTGTGTTTGTAGGTTTAAATCGAAAATATTATTGTTGTAATTCAGTATTATGATTGTGAAATATACATGAGAAAAAGTGGAGGCCGCTATACGCGGGGAACACTATGACCTATTGTTGTCCTTACCCTCGTCCCCGGATCCAGAGATATGAGACCTTCTTATCCTTGGCTGTCATCTTGCCATTGGGCTATGACCTAATGAGGTTCCATTAGCTCCCGAATAGAGTATGGTGGCAACTTTTCTACTTGGGTTTTGAGATTCTAGACTCACCCCCAAGCTAAGCATACTCACACTATGCAATCAAACTAACATGACATTCAATGTCCTGTAAGCAAGGGCACATGGGCAAGTATGACCATCGGGACCTTCCATTCTGGGTGTGAGCCAGTCACTCCAACCTATGCGATCAGCCAGTTGGACCACTTGCTCCGTGATCCCGACCTTGTCACATGTGGCCCTGTCAAAGAACCATACATAATGGATTGTTTGCTTAGAAAGGAAATCTAATCGCCCTTGTTGTTGTTGTCGGTTGGCGGTGGTAGATTTGTGGTGGTTGAAGTAGTTACTTACTTGCCCTTGGAGGCAGAAGAATATGCCCATTTCTTTTGGGACTTTTAAGGTTCCCCCCTAGTTGATGCGCTCTTCTTCATTAGCACTACAAGGAAGAGGTAGAAGAGCAAAGAATGAGAATCGGGGCATCCATCTTAAAAACCACAAATATAGCAATGTCATGATACTCTTACACTAACCAGAAATCAAAAAAAATATGCTACTAAGCATGCTACTAAGCACATGAGCGAAATCTTGAAGAACCAAACCAACATATTTTTAAATTCAAACCCTTTGATTCTAACAACACTAACAATCATGAATTGAGCAAAAAATTCGACATGAAGTACTCACAATATTAACACACCCATCATAATCATCTTAAAAAAAAAAAAAAAAAAAAAAAAAAAAACAAAAAAANAAAAAAAAAAAAAAAAAAAACCTAATCATGGGAAGAGTTTAAGTACTAAAATTTGATAATAGTAGTTAAAAAAAACTCAAGAAGTAATTATTAACAACAAGTAAATAAACGTAAAATTAAAACGATCCCAACATTCATGATACATGAACCCTAGAATTTTAACAATAGGAAAACTTAATTTAATAGCATAAATTTGTTCAAAAAGGAGCCCTTACCTTACTAGAGAAGATGGAGAGAAAATAGAATAGTAAAAGGACCTAATAAAGCCGAGTCCCCTAAATCGTCACAAAAGAGTGAATTTTTATACAAATTTCTTGAGGGGTTTGGTGGAGGATAAGGAGGGAAATTTTGTGTTATAATTTTTCTGGTATTTGGTGAAGTATTGAGTGAGGTATGAGTGAATAGAATTTTGGGGTTTTGGTTTTAATAGAGGAAGCAAAGAGTAAGAGGGGAGTAGAAGTAGATTGATTTTTGAGAGGACAGAAAAGGAAGATAAGGAGGGTATTCGAACAAAAAGAAATAAAAAAGGAAAAAAAGAAAAATAAATAAATAGAAAAATTGACACAAAAGATTACTTGTGTCAGCAACTCACAAATTGTTGCGTCTGTAACCCGTTTTTTCATCAAAACACACCAGCTCCTGCCTTGACTTGTGTCCACAACCAGCTATTCGTTGCTTCTGCAAGGTTCGCGCGTCCTCTTTTTATTTTTGTTCTTTTTTTTTCGATAACCCTTTTCCCTCCTTTTTATTTGGAACTATACCTCCAGAATTCCTAATGACCCATAGTGACTTGTACTAGCCTAAAAGTACGCAAAAGTAGACAAAGGCACACACCAAAAAAAAAAAAAAAAGAAAACTATCAAAATGAACTAAAACACACAAAAAGCACAAAAATATAAATAAAAAGGGAAAAAGAGTTCGGGTTGTCTCCCGAGAAGCAGTCGTTTAAGGTCTTAAGCTAAATCGTAGCTATTCTTACGATTAATAAGAATTGGGATTATGGAAATGAACTTCTTCCACCGACCCAATCATGTCGCCTTTGTAGTAGAGACTGTGTCACTGTCCATTGACTTAGATTTTCTCACCATTATCGTTTTGAACCTCAACGAACCCGAATTTGCTCACCATTGTGATTGTGAATGGACCGCTCCACCTAACTTTAATCTTTCTCGGAAAAATTCTTAGTTGGGAATTGAATAGCAACACCTTATCCCCGATTTGGAACTCTCTTCTCATTATCCTCTTGTCATGCCATTTTTTCATCTTTTCCTTGTAGATTTTGGCACTATCATAGGCTCCTAACCGGAATCCATCTAGCTCATTGAATTAAAGAAGTCGCTTCTCCCTTACTAGCTTTTCATCCATGTTTATTTCTCTTATCACCCAATACACCTTGTATTCCAACTTAACCGGAAGGTGACATACCTTACTATAAACCAATCGATACGTTGAAGTACCAATTGGAGTCTTACACTAGTGGAAAAATCGCTAAATACTACACCCTTTTCGCTGCGGTTTGTGTAGCAAAAAAAAAAAAAAAAACGCAGCGAATAGCTTTGGAGCGAAAACCCAGAAGTGCAGCATTTGCTGCGGTCAGTAAAAGTCGCAGCAAAAAACTCAATTGATGCGGTTTTTGAAGTATTTGCTGCGGTTAGGTGTGACGCAGCAAAAGGTTTTTTTTAAAAACCTAACAAACTACACCTGGCCCTTTGCCATTCTTTGCACGCACAACAAACCAATTCTCTCTCACCTCACAAAAATTTCTTCTTCTCCCTCACCTCACTGCAGAAACTTCTTCTCCCTCACCTCACACAAACTTCTTCTTCTCCTTCACCTCACACAAACTTCTTCTTCTCCCTCACTTCACTTCACTGAAACTTCTTCTTCTCACCTCTTCCATTCGCTGCGTTGCATCTCATCTCGTTAATCCTTTAAATTTCTTCTCCCTCACCTCTTCGCTGCTGCATCTCAACTTCTTCCGGCGAACTTGGTCTGCTCTGGTGAACACTTGGTCTCATCTTTCGGTCCTCAGGTTTTTTTTCTGTTTTCTTTATGCGTGAACTGTTTTTTCTTGTTTTTTTCTTTAATGTCGAACTTCATGTTAGAATTTAAGTCCATTATAACTGTTTTTTTTAATGTCGATTTTTATTTGATTATTGCTCAAATGGGTTTTGTTTGAATTGCTTTTTTGTTGTTAAAGTCCATTCTGTAATTTTGGAGGCACGAAGTAGCGGCAGCGAAGGAGGCGAACTGCATGCGGCTGTTCTGGTCTTCATTGTAGTTAGTGAGTTAAAACTCTATAAACTATTTTATTTACCATTGATTTATGCCGGTTGAGGTTTGTTAGAATACATTATTCACTCTGTTAAAACTATTTTATTTGTTTCAGTAGTAGCAGTTTACGATTTGCTGTTGAGTAGTAATAATTGTCTTTTGTTTCTTTCAATTGTTTAATTTAGTTGTAGCTTTCTGGTGCAATGGAAACTGGGGGTAATGTCAGTAGAATTTTGTGGGAATTTGATTTGTTTATTGTTGAATTTGGTTGGTGGAATTAGAATTCTAATTAGTTAGGCAGGAGATTAGTAACTTAGTACTCTTCTTCGTCTTCTTTATTTTGATGCTTTGATGGTTTCAATAAGTATTCTTATTACTGCTATTCCAATTCTTAATATGTTAGGCTAAATTAGTTTAGGGTAGGGAGATATATTGAGTAGTGGATTAATTACTTTGTGAGAATGAGGAAGTTGTGATTTTTATTAGTATTGTTCATAATTAATTGGATTGATAATCTGTGTTTTTGCCCGAAACTTTCAAATTATATTTTTAGACCGGCCATCTTGGTATAATTGGATAGTTTTGTTGCTAGAATTTGACTCGTGATACGTAATTGTCCTTGTTATTTCCGTTAGTAGCGAATGGGTGTTTGATTAGTGACTGAAGCTTGTTGTAGAATTTGACTCGTGATACGTAATTGTAGAATTGTGTTTGTTGCAGGTTAATTTTTTGTGGGGTTTTGTTGTTTATGGCATTTATTTGGATTAATTTTAGCAGGAAATTGTGTTTTTGCAACTGTATTTTGTGTTAGTGTTGCAATGTGTGTGATGTAGGTTATTAGTGATGTGGTTTTTTTATTGTTTGAAGGTTTTTTATATGTTGGGATTTGTTAGAGTAAAATTGGCTGAATTTGAGATGGGGTTTAGTGTCTTTATATTGTAATCTTATGTTGTCATCAGATTAAAAAAAAACTTGATAAAAAATCCAGGAAAAAAGTTGAGAACTTGATAATATTCTTAATATGTTGATGATTAAGGTTGATTGAGAATAACAATAACCAGGAAATGAATGTCTGTTTAATTAACTTATGTCTATTTAAGAGCTTGATGTCATTAATGTCTGTTTAATTAACTTATGTTGTCATTTTCCGCACATGTTGTTGAAGTGATGGAAAAAGATCGTTCATGGATGTATGGTAGTAGGGAATGTCAAGCATTTTTGGATGGGGTTGAGGAATTATGTAACTCTGCCTTGGCCAGGAAAGCAGCTTATAAAGCGTTTGGTAAAGATGACATACAAGGCTTTTATTGCCCTTGTCTTAATTGCGCCAATGTTAATATTGTTGAAAGCATCACCAAGCTTAGGCAACACGTATTTTGTAAGGGTTTTCGATCTAATTACCATGTTTGAGTTTACCATGGTGAGGAGGGAGTTTATGTAAGCAATTCTGAGTCACATAATTACCATCATGAACAAGAAGAACCATTTGACTGCAATGATGATGTCTTTCTTAATGATGTAGCGGGAGACGATGAGGATGTAGATCGTGTGGATGAGATGATGGAGGGTATGGAGGATTCACGTTCCTTTGACTTCATTTCAGAGGCCTCTACTAAGCCTTTGTGGCTAGGTTGTACAAAATGGAGTAAACTGGCAGCCGTGTTAGACTTGTATAATATAAAGTCAAAGTACAACTTGTGTGACACTCGTTTTACTGAGTTGTTAAGTCTTTTGGCAAATATGTTTCTCGATGGGAATGAGCTTCCTAAGTCCAATTACTATGCCAAGAAATTGATGTGGCCTTTTGGATTGGAGTACCAGAAGATACATGCATGTCCTAATGATTGTGTATTGTATCGAAATGAGTATGAATCCTTGGACAAGTGACCAAAGTGCGCGTTGCCTAGGTATGAGAGGGAAGGGGCACGTGGTGCCAAAGGCCCACCTGCAAAAGTGTTGTGGTATCTTCCTATTATACCAAGATTCAAGCGGTTTTTTTCAATTAGTAAGGATGCCAAGAATTTAAGGTGGCATGCAGAAAGGAGGAAGAAGTCGTTGACTTTGCTCCAACATCCGTCCGATGCTCCTGAATGGAAGAATATTAACAGAAAATATCAGACATTTGGGGCGGACTATCGTAACCTAAGGCTAGGGTTATGCACTGATGGAATGAACCCTTTTGGCACTCTTAGTTCAAAGCATAGCTCATGGCCGGTCATTCTCACCATCTACAACCTTCCAAGCAGCCTGGTAATGACATTGATGTTTATCTTGCACCTCTTGTTGATGACTTGAAGAAGCTGTGGGATGAAGGTGTTGAAGTGTTTGATGCTCATGCAAGGGAGACGTTTACATTGCGTGTCATGCTTCTGTGCACTCTAAATGATTTCCCGGCTTATGGAAACTTATCTGGGTACAAGAATAAAGGGAAGAATGCTTGCCCTATTTGTATGGATGACATGGATGAAACATGGGTCGGTAAGTACGTCGATTGGTGTAACCGGAGGTTCTTACCTCCCAATCACCCNAAATCACCCTTATCGTAGGAAGAAGAAAGCATTCAACAGAAAGGTTGAAGATCTTGTTGCTCGCCGACCTTTAACTGGGTATGACGTTTATGAGCGTGTTAAGGGTGTTAAAACCATTATCGGTAAACCGAATAAGGAATGTAAATTATTGTGGAAAAAGGAGTCCATCTTTTGGCAGCTTCCATATTGGAAAGATTTACAAGTTCGCCATTGTGTTGACGTAATGCACGTTGAAAAAAATGNAAAAAAAATGTTTACGATGCCATACTTGGAACATTGTTTAACATTACAGGTAAGAGTAAGGACGGAAAAATGGCTCGCGATTTCTTAAAAAAAAAATTGCTGTGAGACCTGAGTTGTGGCCTCAGGTGAAGGGAAGTAGGAAAAGGAAGAAGCCTGTGAAAGACGGACATGCCTTTTCTAAAAAGGGAAAGGAAAAGGAAAATGAGGAGCAAGATAATTTCGAACAAGCGACCGTTTACTTTTAGCCACCAGCTTGCTACACTTTGTCCAAGGCTGAGAAAAAGCGTTTTTGTGAGACTTTGTACAACATAAAGGTACCGTCTGGTTACTCCTCGAACATGAAACGATTTGTGTCATTAGATGGTGAATTGATGTTGTCCGGCATGAAATCACACGATTGCCACGTTATGATGCAAGTTTTCTTACCAATTGCAATTCGTGGGATCCTACCTAAACATGTAAGGTACACTATAACTGCTTTGTGTTCGTTCTTTAATACAATTTGCAGTAAAGTGTTGGATCCCACAAAGTTGGACGCTCTTCAACAAGATGTTATTGTGACTCTATGCAAGTTTCAGATGTATTTTCCTCCTACTTTCTTTGACATAATGGTTCATCTAATTCTTCATCTTGTGCGTGAAATTAAGCTTTTGGGTCCTATGTATTTGAGATGGTTCTATCCATTTGAAAGGCAAATGGGGGTCTATGGAAATAAAGTAAGGAATACTGCAAAACCTGAAGCTAGTATGGTTCATGGCATTGTGGCTGATGAGATTAGTAATTTTGTAGCCGAGTATATATCAGGTGTGACACCTATTGGTCTTCCTAATTTGCGTCATGAAGGCAGGTTAGATGGTAAGGGGACAATTGGGTCAAAGACGGTCACTGTTTTCACACACATACTCCGACAAGCGCACTTGTATGTCTTACACCATGTGTCGGAAGTGCATCCATTTATAGATGAGCATATGCAAGTTTTGAGGGATGAAAACCCTAATTTAAAAGGGGAAAGGTCATTGATGTTATTGCATAATAAAACCTTCGTTGATTGGTTTTATAATCGAGTGATCGTTGGGCAACTGGAGGGTGTTTCTGAAACTGTTCGGTGGTTGGCTTTTGGTCCTCGGGATTCTGTTAATTGTTTTGAGGGATATGATGTCAACGGCTACACATTTTACACCATTTCTCAAGACGAAAAGTCTCGTTGTTTACAAAATAGTGGAGTTTGTGTAGTGGCATCCTCTACATTTTACGCAAGTGCTAAGGACCAATCTCCTGTAGATGCTAGAGTGTACAACGGCAAATAACAATACAAAGAATATGGGAAGCTAGATTACTCAACTTTCAAAGTTGGTCTTTTCAAATGCAAGTGGGTAGATTCAAGCCGCCGTGCAGTTAAGAAAGATGACTCTTGTGGGTTTACCCTCGTTGATCTTGCACGCATGCGCGATGGTGAAGAGCCTTTTATACTTGCATCACAAGCTAAGCAAGTGTTTTACATAGCTGACCCGGAAGATCGTAAATGGTCTATTGTAGTGCCTGGTAAAAGAAGTATACTTGGAGTAGGTGATGTAGATGATGAGGAAGAGTATGATGCCTTTGATGATTCATCACCGTTTTCGGGTCCCAAAGCAAATGTAGCTGACTCAATTGTAGATGATACAAACTACATGCGTGATGACCATACAGAAAGGATAGTTGTTGAGGGATGACAGTAGAAGATTTGTAATGTTGATTGTATTTGAGATTATATTTGAATCAAACTTGAATGTAATGTTGATTTTAAATGAAGTGTTCAATCGTTTTTTAATTTCTGAATTCAATTTATTATTAAATTTAGTGCATGTCAATTTATAAAAATCACTATTATTGATTGATCATAACTGCGATTGGATACTCATATATGCTTTTGATCCTATTCGTAATGTTGTTTGGATATCCGTATATGTTTGTTGAGAATTTATTAAATTCATTGCTAATTTTTTAATTCGGAATTCTTGAGTATGACTTTATTCTTTCGGTCCTATGTGTTGCAGGTATTCATTTGCTACGTTGGCTTGGCAATGGGTAGTGATGATGATGATACACGCACTTCTGACAGCCAATGCTCTGAATCTGACCCGTCGTTTGATGCCTCTAGAGAAGAGGATCAAGGGGAACCGGAAGATGTGGCTTATGACAAGTTACTTGATAAAATCGAGGAGCATGAACTCGCTGCTGAGAAAGCTAGCCTCCTTCCTGAACAACAAATAGTTTTACCCCCCGTAGTGAATCAAAATGTTGCAATTATACCATCAACAAGTCAAGGCTCTAAGTCCAAATTGCCGCAGAAGCGTCGAGGTCCATCTAAAGGCGTGCAAGCAAGTGAACCAATGCACTTGGAGTATGATGTATACGGGCAACCTACGGGAAAGTGGAGGACTAGGTATGGAACACATGTTGGGGTTTGTGTTCGAAAACTTTCGATCTTAGATAAATGGGAGGATGTAGATGAAGGTCTAAAGAAATCTTGTTGGGAAGATACAGTGGTAAATTTTTAAGAACTTATGCATATAGTATCCTTATTCTTTATATTTTTTTTAAAACATATAGTACTAACAACTTCCCTCTGAGCTATGCAGAATTTGTTTCACATTGAGCCCGATGAACAAAAGAAGAATGTTTTCTATTCGGCATTTGCTCAAAGGTTTAGAGATTTTAAATCAAAGTTAGTGAGTCGGTGGATCACAAAGAAGAGGAAGAGAGGAAACACAAGCAAGGGTGTGGAAGGTGAGGGAGACAAGGCGGAAAATGACAAAATGCCGTGGGATATTTACCCCCACTTGACCCTGGACATTTGGTCAGAATTTGTGGCACAAAAGATTACACCAAAAGAAGTTGTAATTGAACATATTTTATTTGATCTTTATTTTCCTTTGTTGTCATGTTCATACTTTGTTATTCGTTTTACAACGGTTATTACGTGCACATTATAACTTTGAATTCGATCGTACATGATAGGAAAAACATGCTAAGGCTTCTACAAGTGCAAAAAAAAACTAGCTTACCATCACATGGGTAGACGAACCTACAACCAATAAAAAAAGGTTTGGTATGACGAGGGATTCTATCAGAAGGTGGTGTCATGTGGTGCAACCACATCTGGTGGATCCTCCTCATCAATCACACTTGTTGGTGATAGGGTCGTTGATTGGTATTTCTCTCTACATGGTCGAGATTCATCCGGGAAAAGGACCATCTCAAATCCGTCCGTGAAGAAAATTGCTGATGCTGTGGTATGATTTCCGTATTTGCTTCCCAATTTCCGTTGGGAAAGATCACCAAGGTCGAGTAAGAGGATGAGGAGGTGTCCGTTTAGGCAGCAAGAAAGGTCTTGGTGTTTCCTCACAATCACGTAGTTCAAGCTCCACGATGGAATTGGAGATGGAGAAGAAAGTGCAAGAGTTGGTCGAACAGGAGGTGCAAAAGGTCACACATCAGATGTCTTGTCAATTTAATTCCTTCTTAGATAAGTTGGGGTTTAAGGACGTTGTGGAATTGAATATGGCTCAAGTTCCTGATAAGTCAAGCAAACATGGCACCTCTAAAATGACGAAGAGGACTCCTGATCCCCCATTACCTGATGTAAAGGTACTGATTCATTTCAATCATAGTCATTTAGTGATTTAAAACATGTTATGAANATGACGAAGAGGACTCCTGATCCCCCATTACCTGATGTAAAGGTACTGATTCATTTAAATCATAGTCATTTAGTGATTCAAAACATGTTATGAAGGTCTATTTCCACGCTTAGTTAACATATATGTTTATATGCACGTGGTAGGAGGAGACTCCATGCATTTTACTGCTTCCTATGGATTGGGATGAGGAATGTGGGGACTTAGTTGAGGTTACGTATGGATGTGTACAACCTCCAAACAATGATGGGGTCAGTCATTTCAAAAAAGTAGAAGATTAAGAATTTCGGGTCGCCGTTAATGAAGTTGTCAATGGAATGGAAGATTATGCACTCCCAGTGGCAAGGGTTGAATATGACATTAACACCGTAGCTCAAGCACAAGGTTCATTTGTTACATGGCCACGCGCTTGGGTGCGGTTTTCAGAGGAGGTATTTTCAATCTTTCAGTTCCCCAATACATATGGTTTATTTTGAACAAGAATGTTTGATTGTTTTTAATAAAGAAAGTATGAAGTATGGTTTATTTTAAGATTTTGAGGTATTATATAGGTTTTACAGAAGTTGTGTCCGAAGAAGCCGAAGCAAGATGGAGGGAACAAAGGAGACTGTAAGGGCAAAATGGTGGCATCTGCTAAGAACAAGGCAAACTCGATTGATAAACAAGAACCTCCAAAAAAGATTGAACGCCCACAAAAAAAAATCTCCTCCAAGGGTTCCACTCCCGGGGAAGCACAACAGTTAGTTAATGATGAAGTGGTTGGAAGTTTGACGGAAGAGTGTACTTGGCTGTACACATGTTTGAAGGACGAGCCCGCAAATGTGTCTCTCAAAGTGGTGTTGAATAAGACACAATTTCACTACTTTGAAGACACCGATACTTGGATTACACGAGGAGACGTTGCTAACTTCCTGGCCGGAGATATGCTATCGATTGGTATATTACCAGCTTTCATGAGGTAAGTAGTTACAATGACTTTAATTACATTACTCACATGTTTCTGTTGTAATTAATCTTTGTGCATGAACGTCTTTAATCGGCCTAAGTGACTCACATTTTTTTGTAATAGCGCATTGTATGTGGATTTGGATGGGTGCCAGACAATTTTGAAGGTCGGTTGGTTATGTCCGTATGAGATTCATGATCAACGATGCTTAAAGATTCCAGCAGAAGTAAAAGATTACCTAGAGCGCGGTGTTGTTGAAGCAATGCGATCCAAGAGAAAGTTTGTTCTTGCACCGTACCTAGAGAGGTATGCGAATCTTAACTACTTAATAGTAGTAAAGTATATCCATACTGTATACTGTAATCGGGAACAAAGTGTCATTTTTACATACTGGCATTGTTCTTGTAGAATGCATTGGGTCCTTCTACTCATTTCTCCTTGGACGCACACGGTGTATATCTTTGACTCGTGTCGTACTGAACCACCAAAGAAATATATGATCATGACATGGTTGAATAGGTAAATAAGTAATAAATGTTTGTTTGTGTATATGTGTCTAAAGTGCTTATAAGTTACTAACAAATTTGTCAAATGCTATTCTTTATGGTTATGTAGTGTTATGAGGAAGATTGGTATTACCCCAAGTGGCTCAATTCCTAAGTTGATAAATGTCGAGGTATTTTTAGTAGTTTCATTCAATAGATGAATTTTGAAAATTTCCTAAGTGTTGTGAGGTTTATAATGCTAATTTATCATTGTTTATAGTGTGTACAACAACAAAACGGCGTCGATTGTGGCTACTATGTCATGAGGTATATGCTAGATATCATTTCAAGTTGCACGGCATCAGATGACTTGACCACGGTGAGTATGTAAGCTTTCTTTATTTGATGTTAGAAACAATAATTTGTGTGGTTGAGCATGAATATGGGGTACTCCTTTAACTTGGGCACATCTTGCCTGATTCGGCCAAGTTTTGGCCGATGTGGGTAACTATCGGCCGATTCGGGCAAGTCTAGGCCGATTCGGGCAAGTCTCGGTCGATTCGGGTAAGTCGAGGCCGATTCGGGCAAGTGTAGGCCGATTCNGCCGATTTGGGCAAGTCTCGGCCGATTCGGGCAAGTCTCTGCCGAGTCGGTCAAGTCGAGGCCGATTCGGGCAAGTCTCGGCCGATTTGGGCGAGTCTCGGCCGATTTGGGCGAGTCTCGGCCGATTCAGGCAAGTCTTGGCCGATTTGGGCAAGTCTCGGCCGATTCGGGCAAGTCTCTGCCGAGTCGGTCAAGTCGAGGCCGATTCGGGCAAGTCTCGGCCGATTTGGGCGAGTCTCGGCCGATTTGGGCGAGTCTCGGCCGATTCAGGCAAGTCTTGGCCGATTTGGGCAAGTCTCGGCCGATTCGGGCAAGTCTCTGCCAAGTCGGTCAAGTTGAGGCCGATTCGGGCAAGTCTCGGCCGATTCGGGCAAGTGTAGGCCGATTCGGGCATGCTTTTTCTACGTCTGTCCCACCCCGAACCTGTTTTTGCTTGCTGTTTCTGTTTCTGCTGCTGATTCTGTTTCTGTTTCAATTTGAACCCGAACTGCTCCAATCACAAAGAGTCAAACCTCACTGATAGAGATTTAATCACCACAACCACCTTAATTGCATGATCAGTCCCCACAGAACCAACACCCCAAACCACTCAAAACCCTGCCCCACCACAACAGTACAGACAGCAACACAACCACAAGCAGCAACTCTAAAACAAAAACAACCTAGGCAGCTAGAAAGAACAGCCTGCACCCAAAACTGCAAACCACCCTAATCAGCCCCTAGAAACCCTGCACAGCCTCCAACCACTGCCTGCAACACCCTGCAGCAACATCCCAAAACCACTACACCACCCCAAAACAAACTGTTGTTCACAAAACACAACTCAGGCAACAAAAACTACACTCTGCACATAACAGCCAACTGACAAAAGCAACTCTAACCCACTGCAAAGCTGTAATGCCAAAACAAAGACCTACAGACTGCAAGAAACAAGCAACAACACCCACAACCTAACACAAAGCCACTACCATGACAGCCATACACAACAACCCCAGCACCAAAGAACCTCAGCCAGCAACTGCGCCAAATAACAAGACCCATGACCAACACAAACCTACTAAACCTGATAAAAGTGCAGCAACAAATCAGCCTATCCTGAGCCCACTAAACCTGACTCAGCAGTAACCAAACCATGGCTGATCCCACCTCTCTGGATCAGGCCATGACTGATCAGCAGCTACTGCCAGCTACTGCAACCCTGCAACTTCTGAAGCAGCAAACCAAAACAGCCCCAACCCTTCTGCTGTTGTGGTTGCTTGTTGTTTGTGCTGTTCTAGTTCTGCATTCAATCTGGTTGCTAGCTTGCTGTTCTGCTGTAGTTCTGCTGTTGTGGTTGCTTGTTGTTGTGCTTTTGCTTTCTGCATTTATGGCTGTTCTTCATGCATGGTTACTTGCTGCTTGCTGCTTTCTGCTTTCTTGCTTGCTGCTGTTGCATTTATGATGTTTGTTGTGTTTGTGGTTTTTAATTTTCTTTTTAATTCGTTCTATTTTCGTAACTCAATACTAATACCTGTAAATTTTGAATTTACTTATTTAAGGTTGTCGGCTCATTAGCTCGGCGAGGCCCGTTCACTGTTGAAGAAATTACACAAGTTCGAGAGAAGGTAGCTAGTTTCATTACATTATATTGTTTGTAAGCTAAGGATACGTTTGATACATTATATTGTAATTTTAAGTTGTAATTATATTATTAGTTTAATAATTGTTCTAGATCTTTTGACGAGATATTGTGTTATTAATATTGTCGATATTGTTATATATAATTATTGTCTCTATCATTTTTTAAAGTATATTTTAATTTATTGTTATTGTTATCGTTAAGCTAGTAATTATTAAACAATATATGTGATAGGTTACCTTAATTGATTATTAATAATTATGTTTAATTAATAATATAAAATTAAAAAAAAGCGGGAAAACCAACTATTTGTTGCGGTTATTAAAGAAGAAAGAAGCAAAAAATAGCTATAAATTTGGTGGGAAACCAACTATTTGCTGCGGTCAAGCATAGGAAACGCAGCCAATACTAGTAAAAATTTGGTGGGAAATTGAGGTATTTGCTGCGTCTTTCAACCTAACCACAGCAAATACTTACCCTTTTGCTGCGCCCAAAACCGCAACAAATAGCTTCTAGTTATTTTCTTCTCCTACATTTGCTGCGGCCAAAAAGCGCAGCAAAAAGGGGGTATTTGACCGCAGCAAATAGGGTGTTTTCCACTAGTGTTAGTTGTTTGATGTGCCCACAAGGTGTCATTAAGCTTGTTACTCAAATCCTTCCTTGATTTGACAACCGTCTTTTCCACGATGGATTAATCTCCCTATTGGACACCTCAACTTGACCGCTCATCTGTGGAAGATAGGGCAATACGGTTCGATGATACAATTCATACTTCTTAAGCAATTTATCGAGTATTTTCTCATGGAAATGCAATCCCCCATCACTGATGATAGCTCTAGGGACTCCAAACCTAGGGAAAATAACCTACCTAAAAAGTTTCAAAACCGTATTAGAATCACAATGTGGGATGGCAATTGCTTCCACCAACTTAGAAACATAATCCACAGCTACTAAAATATAACGGTTTCCGTTAGAAGAGGGGAAGGGACCCATATAGTCAATGCCCTATACATCAAAGATTGCAACTTCTAGTATACCTGTTTTAGGAATTTTGTGCCTTTTGAGATAATTACCTGTTCGTTGGAAAGCATCACAAGATATAATGAGAGGCTCTGGCGTTCGGAACTATATTAGGCCAAAAACAACTTGATTCGAAGAATTTAAACATCGTCTTCGAAGGTCCAACATAACCGCCATATGGGGATGAATGGTAAAGCCAAAGTATGCCATAAACCTCCTAATCAGGGACACATTTGCGATATAAGCCATTCTCACACCCATGAAACAAGTTAGGATCATCCCAAAAATATCTTTTGACATCATGTAAAAACTTCTTTTTCTGCTGATAAGTTAAATCAGGGGGTATGATATTTGATATACATGTTTTATATAGTGTTCTTCCCTCATTTTCGGTTGATTTTTGTGTTTAATAATTGAGTTTGTGGATTTATTTCCTTGGTGATAATTTGTGATTAAGATGGCTTTAAGTGGTTTTCGTTGTTTTTTATTTCTTTTAATGTTAATTGTATGCTTAAATTGTTATTACACGTGGTTTTCAGTTTAATTTGATTCATGTGTTTTAGGTGCGTAAATAAGGAGTTATGAAGTCAACATGAGCTTAAACAAGTCAATTCGATTTTGCCTCGAGATGCGTGCCAAGGAACGAGAAGCTACGAGCATCAACCAAAGGAATCCAGTAACGAAACTAAAAGATCGCAAGAAAAAGTCTTTTGAAGACACATGCGAGCGCAACCTTCAATCCAAGCCTTATTCTATGCGCTTGAAACATAAAACAGGCCCTTCACAGAAGCCAAGCGGGCAGTCAGGGCGCAGGGAGCAAAGTGATTTTGTTCTATGCGGGCGTAGGAAGCTGGGTTTGCAGTCCGAAGTTTAGCTTCATGATTTTACTCATAGGCCTTAGTAATCTTAGCCTAATGTTAGTATATATAGGCCTATGTTCATAAGGACTGATTTACCTTCTCGTTTAGAAATTTTTAGAAAATAATTTCGAGTTTAGAATCCTAATTGCTCTAATTACTTTCTCTCTCTATAATAATTAGATTAGTTTGTCAATTACTCTCAATCCATTTCAATTCAATTCAAGTTTATTCTTGGTATTTTCTTTTCCTGTTTCTCTTTTCTTTTTAGTTTCACTATTTTAGTTTTATGTCTTTATTTTAGTTTATTGATTTTTTTTTTTTGATTTGTTTAGTTTAGTTTCTAATAATTCTTGTTTTTTGATTTGTTAATTGCTTTAGTTTATGTTTATGAATTATGATTTATTATCTGACTTTTTTTATTGTTTTTATAATTATGTACTGTGTGAGTAATTAGTTTTTAAGGGTTAGGGGGATCTATGAATATGCTATGAATTAGTTTAATATTAACTAATTAATTCTTAATTAGTAATAATTTCCATTGTTTGCAATTAAATTGTGGTCATATTAAGTGGTAAATTAGGTAATTGTCGAAATCGAGGCCGAGAGGTAAGATTACCACAATAAGACCATTGAATAATATGCAAAATGAATTTATGCGAGCAAGAGTCGGTAAAGGAGCTTTGAGGGAGTCTAAGTTCAAGAGAATTAGTGTGCCCTAATTTAATGAACGTTAGTGAAATAACTAATTTTTGTTTTATGAGTTTGTTGATTGAATTGTTCATGGTGAACCGATTGCCCTAGGTTTTTATAATCTGAGTTTAATTCATATTTTATGTTGTTTTGCTAGTTGGTAGTCGATTAGTTAGAAATTCAACTAAGGCTTATTACGCAGCTTTTACTTTTTAGAATTAATAGAATTTAATAGATTCCCTATGGATTCGATCCCTACTTCCCTATCTATATTAGTTAGTGTTGTTTGGTATATTTTTGAGAGGTGCGCGATAGCCTGTTTCAATATTCCCAACAACGTAATTAGCAACCCAAGGAGAATTTACACACACAGCAAGGAGATGATCATCGGGAAACAATTCATCGATGGGGGTTGAGATCTCCCCATCACCATATTGGATTCTCGAAAGGTGGTTAGCCACCATATTCTCTACTCCTTTTTGTCATGGATTGCTAAATCAAATTCTTAGAGCAATAGAATCCATCTAATAAGCCTTGGCTTGGCTTCCTTCTTAGCAAGTAAGTACTTGAGAGATGCATGGTCAGTACAAATGATAACGTTCGAACCCACAAGGTAAGCACAGAATCTATCTAAATCATACACAATAGCAAGCAATTGTTTTTTCTATACGTAGTGACAGGGATAGTCGTATACCTATCAAAAATAAACCTACAACTCTAACTAGTGCAGATAGGGAAGTAGGGATCGAATCCACAGGGAAACAATGAATTTCTACTAATTCTAAACAACTATTATGTTGTAAAGGGCCTTTGAGTCAATTGTAACTAAGAAAATAATTACTACTAAAACAGAATTTAAACACGAAAATATATCAATAAACTAGGTCTAGGACATCGGTTCACCATAAACCAACAATCAATTGATTAACAATCAATTGAAAAGTAAATGATGGATTAAGGCACACTAATTCTCTCGAATCTAGACTCCTTCAAAACTCCTCTAACGACTCTCGCTTACTTAGTCTCGTCTTGCCTATTATCTCTGTGATTTAATTGTTGTAATTTTACCTCTCGACATTAATTTCGACAATTATCAAACTAACAATTAAACCTGGCCACAATTTAATTGCAAGCAATATAAGTTAATATTAGGAATTCAGAAACTACAAGAATTACGTCAATCAATCATCAAACTAATTCAATGGGATGGCTCATGGATCCCCTAGCCCTAAAAATTAAACTAGTCACACATACCAAAAATCACAGGAATCAAATTAATATTAAAAACTAAAACTAAAAACATGATTAAATTAACAAAACCAAACAACATAAAAATTAGGGCATAAAAAAAATCTACCAATATTAAAAACAAAAACTAAAAGAATAAACTAAATAAAACAATCAAACTAACAAAAATAAAGAAGAATTGAATGAAACCTAAATTGTATTGATTGAATGAATGAATTAAATTGCATAGAAGTATCTTTTCGAGAGAGAAAACTTGATGAAAACTAGGCTCTCATAATAATAATAAGTCGTACATAAGACTAGTATTGAAACCCTATTTATACAAAGCCAAAACAAGTTGGAAAATCTCAAAAAAATGCAAAATAATCAATCCACCCGGGCACCCGGGCATAGTGCACTCGAACTGGGCACACTGCACATAACACGGGCACACTGCACAGTGTGCAGTATCTTTCGTACTTGCTCGTTTGCTTCAAAAACCGACTTCTTTGCTTCCAAAGGCTTCTAACTCGCATCCTATCCCTCTTGTGGCTCCTTAAAGTGATCAAAACTTCTACTAACTTTTCAAGTGCCTAAACTAATGCGAAAATGGATAAGAATGCACCAATTCGTGCAATGCATAGCAAAAGGAAACATAAAGCACTAGAAGCAACTAAATTAGTAGAATTAGGCCCAAAAGAGCCTTGTTAGAGCCAAAAACTATATAATACGAGGGTAAATAATAAACATAAAATGCACTTATCAAATTCCCCCAAGCCAAACCTTTGCTTGTCCTCAAGCTAACAAATCAAATAGACAATGACTTCACCCCTAAAGCTTTGTAAACAAAATCAACTCAAGCAATTTCGAGCATGTAACTTCCTATACCGATATATCAAAATCCCCTGATCGCTATCCATTTAAATCAGTATCATAGAGCCAACCATGAAAGAAATAGAAATCTATATATAGCTAGAGCCTCACGAATGTCACAGCACACATTTATGTTGAGCATATAAACAATGTAGCTCACACTCACTTCCCAATCAAAATCAATATGTAATGCAATACAAAATGTGTTTAAATGCAATTTTGAGAAACGCAATCCCACATCTCACACCTCATGCATGTGTTTAAGGGTATTCACTCAACCTAATGTAAAGGTCGACTCAAAATGCAAGTAATACTCATTGGCTTTGGCAATTGACTCACTTCATAAGAACTAAAAAATGTACATGCCGATCAAAAAGGTCTTTAATGACATCATCAACAACTCAACCTAATGTGGTGGAAAATGCGGGTTATATGCATATGAAATCGAAGAACATCATCAACAACTCCAACATCAACTCCATCAGACCAAATCTTATGAAATTCACATCACACCATAAAACTTTCCTTCAACAATACTTACAATATTCACAAGCTTTCTTCTTTCTTTTATTCTTTTGGTTCCAAAATTTTTCTCTCTTTTTTCAATTCATCATTTTTTTCATTCTTTTTCAATTCTTTCAAAAACAATTCAACTTTTTCAAATATTTAGGTTCACGACTCTTAATGAAATGTCATAGACAAAATCATCACACATACATAACTGGGCTAAATATAAGATATAAACTTTTCAATTTCTTTATTGCAAAAACTAGCCCAAACATTGTTATGTAGAGCCTTATTGTGAAACCTATCATTAAAAGTTTAACAAACATTGATTTCAACATAGTTTTCCAACATCCTCCAAAACCTTCATCAAATGCACAACAACAACACAACAACTCCACAACTCCCCCAAGCCAAGCTTGGGCATATATCAAACAATGAAGCACGACCAAAAAGGGTTGTAATGTGGCTAAAATGCCAATGAAGGTTAAAAAGCTCAAAACAGGGATCAAGGGAAAATATATGATGGAATGCCTAGAATTGAAAAATCTGAAAGCTACAAAAAGAAATGAATGCCTTCTATCATACGCGACATGAAACATACCAACGCCAAGTTACAAAATTCAAAAGCCAAAATATGGATCATACAAGCACCAGAGCACGAAAAACTAAGCACACAAGAAAAGAAATAAGCATATAATAATGTATGCGGCTCAAATCCTCCCGTTATCTAGCTAAATCCTCTACTCTATACATGGCTATATTGGCTAACTAAGAAATGGCTTCAAGCTAAATCAAGTTCAAGTCCAATTTGGCAATTCCCTAAACATAGCTCATCACTTGCCCAAATCAACCAAAAATATTTTAAGAAAAATGCGGGGCACAGGGAAGTCACAATCTATCCAATTATACACATTCATCATCATTCAATCAACTAAAAACTAAGAAATAAAAAAATAAACTAATCTATGAAAGCAGTACATTTTTTTTGTCACGTGTAAACTCCTACTCCTAACGAGTAGTACAAACCATGCAACAATTCTAATAAAGAAATAAAATCACACCAAAAAGAAACAATAATCTAAGCCAACAAAGCAAATAAAACTTACCTCCCCCAAGTCGGACTCAGCAAGGAGGAGGAGAGTCAAACTAGTCCACAAGCCCAAGGAGGTTCCATGAGAGAGAAGGGAAAGTGAGAGAGTTTTTGTGAGGTTATTAAAGTTGGGGAAAGTGTTTGAGGGCAAGGAATGAAGCGGTGAAGGAAAGAAAGAGAGTGTGGGCTCTAGAGGAAAGCCTGAGTAGCATTCACGTATTAGAATTTGACCACTTCTCACTCTTTCGATCATATGTCACAATATAGCACCCAGATGAACCTGATTCTTGATTCATTTGAAAGTAGACTCATAGAGCTTACTGACTGTAGGTCGTACGCCCCATACAACGTCTTATATAAAAAGTTATGACCGTTTCAAAATGACATTTTTGCACAGTTTAAACCCGAGCAGTTCGCCCAGCCTCTATTGCACTGTGCCCAGGTCAAGTGCATTTCGCCGTGGCACCTAGGCAGATTAAATGTCTTAAATTTTTTTTCTAAGTGTTGGAAATCATGCTGCGCGCCTGGTATAATTTCCATTCGCTCGGACCCTCTTCATTTCACGCGGCCACCCGGGCATAATGCAAAATAGGCTTTTTCCTTTTTTTTGTTCCATGCACGTTCACACAAGCCTAAAAAATGCTTAAAAACAGTTCACCATGTTCGTTAGTTCCTCACTCTCACTCACTAAAAAGCAAACCAAAGCTAAAAAACTGCAAAACTATGAAAATAAACTAAACTACTTACGGGTTGCCTCATGCAAAGCGCTTGTTTAAGGTCATTAGCTTGACCATATTACGTCATACCTCATGGAGGATCAAAGAGTAAACATGAACCCCATTTAGTTAGATAATTAAAGCAATTCGGGGTTATTTTTTGTTAAAATGGCTTACGTTCCTTGTAAAAAACCTCGTCATTTGTTGCATTCACCTTACAAGCATGAGAAGATTGTTTTCGAGGTTTTCGGCGTTTCTTGGGATGGGATTTCCTTTTCTTTTGATCCTGAAATAGCTCTTTATTGTCACCATCTCCGTCACCTAAAATAGTATCCAAGCACAGAGGGACCTCCAAAAGATCCTTATTAAGGGATCGAGGCAAGTCATTATGAACAATCTCATTAACTGTAAAAATTGCAAGACATGATTGTTCTATCATGGCACATTTTAATTAATCATTAAGGTTAAAAGTAACCTTGTCATCACCTACAATAAGAGTTAAGCTACCATTTTTCACATCAATCACAGCACCTGCAGTATTCAAAAATGGTCTACCTAATATAATGGGGATATGAGCATCCTCATCCATGTCTAGAACCACAAAGTCTACGGGGATAAAGAACTTCCCTCCTCTTACCGATACATCCTCTAAAATACCCTTGGGGTACTTAATTATTCTGTTAGCCAACTGCAAGGTAATGTTAGTAAACTATAAAGACCCATATTCAATTCTTGCAAACAGACAATGGCATTACACTAACACTGGCTCCTAAATCACATAATGCTTTATCAATGACAAATTGGCCAATGTTACAAGGAATAGAAAAACTTCCTGGATCCTTGAGTTTTGGTGGAGACTTATTCTACAAAATTGCACTACATTCTTCAGTTAAAGCTACAGTCTCTACTGTAGGGGCCCCGGATTTTAGGGTCCCAAATTTTTTGGTAACCTTTCCCAAACCGTCCATAGGTCAAGTTAGACCTAAAAATTGGCTTAAGGAAAGGTGAAATGGACTTTTTTACAAGTATTTTGAAGAAAATATAATAAATCCACTTATTTATTACTATTTTAGTAAATTCGCTTATTTGCTAAAAATATTTGAAGAAAAAGGTAATAAATTCGCTTATTTATTACTATTTTTAGTAAATTCGCTTATTACTAACAATATTTGAAGAAAAGGTAATAAATTCGCTTATTTATTACTATTTTTAGTAAATTCGCTTATTTACTAAGAATATTTGAAGAAAAGGTAATAAATTCGCTCATTTATTACTTTTTGCGTAAATTCGCTTATTTATTGAATTTGTTGAAAAAAAATAATAAATTCGCTCACTATTACTATTTGGAGTAAATTCGCTTATATACCGAAATCATTGAAAAATATGTAATAAATTCGCTCATTTATTACTATTTTGAGTAAATTCGCTTATTTTCTGAAATTATTGAAAAAATGTAATAAATTCGCTCATTTATTACTATTTTGAGTAAATTCGCTTATTTACTAAAATTATTGACAAAAATGTAATAAATTCACTTATTTATTACTATTTTGAGTAAATTCGCTTATTTACTGAAATTATTGAAAAAATGTAATAAATTCACTTATTTGTTACTATTTTGAGTAAATTCGATTATTTACTGACATTATTGAAAAAATGTAATAAATTCGTTTATTTATTACTATTTTGAATAAATTCGCTTATTTACTGAGATTATTGAAAAAAAATGTAACAAATTCACTTACTTACTACTATTTTGAGTAAATTCGCTTATTTACTAAAATTATTGAAAAACTGTAATAAATTCGCTTATTTATTACTATTTTGGGTAAATTTGCTTATTTAGCGAAATTATTGAAAAAGTGTAATAAATTCGCTCATTTATTACTTTTTCGAGTAAATTCGCTTATTTACTAAAATTATTGAAAAATGTAATAAATTAGCTTATTTATTACTATTTTAAGTAAATTTGCTTATTTACTAGAATTGTTGACAAAAGCTAATGATGTTGTCATATAATCACAAACCTTAACTCAATGTATTTTTTTCTTTTGAGTATTTGGATAAAGGAGTGAGAAAAGGGATTAACATCAAAAACAAACTCAAAGCACTTGAAAAATACAGCAAAACACAGTCAAGAACGCTAGCCTTGTAGCGTCACAAAGCCAACCACGATGATGCGTCAGCTTGACAATAGAAAAGGCGCTAAGACCTTCAGCGTGGTTGCGGCTATCACGCTCCCAAGTGAGCGTTTCTTCATTTGTTGTGTTTGAAATGTTGCTCAAATTACAAAAGTTGATGTTCAATTGATAATACATGGTAGTGTTGTAGGGACATTGGCATGGTTTCATTACTGGGCTTGAGTGATGGCGCTGCATATTTAGTCGCGCTACATGCTGTAGCGTGGTAGAGTTAGTCGCGCTACTGAGGCAGCGTGTTTAGGTTTGTGACGCTGAGGTGTTAGCGTAGTACATTGTCTTGCGCTACTCTGCTCTTTCCTTTAAGTGCTTCTTCTTTTGTAATGTAAGTGCTTCTATCTCAAACATTCTTTAATTAAGATAATTTTGAGAAATATGAGATGAATTTGTGCTTACATGTTGATTTAGAGAATTATTTGTCATAACTTATTCAAATGTAGTCATACAAATGTTCAAGCATATGAAATAAGTTTGTTTCATAACGATTATTGAAGAATGCTCCAAGCATCGTAAAAGTAGTATGCTTTTATTTTATTAAATAAAAGTGCTTTGGCAAATGATTCTCTAAATGATGTTATAGAATGAAGTATAATGCTTCATGAACTATTGAGAAGTGCTCTTGATTAGTTTATTATAAGAGTAATGGGCTCTTAATTAATAATCAAAAAGTGAAAATGCTCTTGATTAATATATTTTAATTGTAAGAGTAATGAGCTCTTAATTTATAACCAAAAATGAAAATGCTCTTAATATTTATGATGCAACGTGCTCCAAGAATAAGAAATCAATTATCCCATCATTTGGTATGATAAAAGTAAAAATGCTCTTAATTTTACCTCAAATAACATAGCGCAAGAAAATTANACCTCAAATGACATAGCGCAAGAAAATTAGTTGCGCTGCTGTTGTAGCGTGACAAACTTTGTTGCGCTACGCTATGGAGCGCTGAAAATTTGTGGCGCTCTTCATTTAGCGCTACAAAGTCTGTGATGCTACGCCTTTTTAATTTTCTAGCCCTTTTTTTTGTGTGAAAGCTTTTCAAGTTTAACTTCATTAATTGTTCTTGTTTTATTGATTAGACCTTGGGCCTTTTACTTTTGACATATAACTAATGAGCTATATTTTGAGATCAAGGGTCTGGGTAGGGGGGAATGGCAATAGTTTGTGGAGGGTTATCCGACTTACTCCCAAAAAATAATCGCCAAAATGAAGTTTCAATTGAGACAACTTCTATGTTTTTTTTTTTCATAAGGGGAAACAAGAAAATGTCATAAGCTTAATGAGATTTTGAAGCAAGTGGCTTCATAACTAATTTTGAAAAGAACGTAGCCCCCAGGGTGTATAAGGTGGTGTATGTATGGAGACTTGTAGCAACAAGAAAGGTAACAAATATGTATGCAAAGCTAGGTAGAAGAGTATGTACAAGCTAGTTATAATGTAAGTATACTCAACTTAGCTACAAATAAGCATGAGGAAAACAACAAAACAAATATGCAAAAATGAGCACGGAGGTGCCATAGCATGAGTTAGTAGGAAGCAAGGGATGGGGGTATCTCAACTTTCCCTAAATCGATATTTTTTTCTTTTGAAAACAAATGATTATTTTTTTTGTGCGAGGAGAATGAGGAAGAAAGAATAGTAGAAGTTAAGGATCCAAAATTGATTACAGTTTGTCACACTGACTGTGCAGCGCTACAAAGTTTGTCACGCTGCAGGTGTAGCGCAGCAAACTTTGTGACGCTACGACGTTAGCGTGATAAAGTCTGTCGCGCTACGCTATTTTAGTGTTTTTTTGTTTTTTTTTAATTATCTTTTTTTGAGTGAGATAATATCAACGAATACGGACGATGCTAGTAAGGAGTCGCCAATGAGTTTTAGGAATTAAACTCATAAACCGTGTATTTAGATTGATTACGAATGGGACACGAATACGGGACGATAATCTAAATTGCACGAATAACCCTTTCGATCCCATGGGGATGACTCCAAGTTATGATCTTACGAACCAAAGGTTGGATTCGGGGGTGAAGGTACTAATATGGCGGAGTGCATCATATTAGCCCGTAGGCGGCCATTACTAGTTTTCTCTCAATTATACACAAGTTATATAAAGAACCGCAAAATAATAATTTACAACCTAACATAAAATTACTATTATTATGGTGAAATCATATAAAACTAATTAACTTAGTCAAATCGTCGTTAAGATTAATTCAAGGTTCCTAGCATGATACAATTTGTCCAAAAATTATCTTAGTTTAATGTGATAAATTAATTCAAATTAAGTCCTTTAACAAAAACATTGTGAAAATTGAAATAAATATACGAATAAATAAATACAACAATTAATACATAAAGTTTAATTTAAGACTCTCAAAAAACTTACACTTCTCGCTTGATTATTGTTTCTTCGAGTATTAATTTGGACAAAGATTCGGATTTAATTCGTAATAATAAGAAATTAACAAACTTTATTAGAAATGAAAGAAAAAAAATAATTTGATGGAGAAAAGTTTAAGTGTAAAGACAATAAGGAGAAAAAGAGAGAGAAAGTAGGTTTAGGAGAATGAGAGAATGTCGGTTTTGGAATTGTGAGAATGGGTAGAAAAAATCAAGAAAGTCAAGAGACCCGTTTTAGAGGAGAAAAAAGGGTATTTATAAGAAAAATGTGTATCGCGATAGGTTTTATCACGCTGGCCAGGTAGCGTTACAAGTTTTGTAACGTTGACAAGCCAGCGTGACACAAGCTGTCACGCTGCGCAGCTAGCGCTGGTTTGCTTGTCACGCTGCTGCGTCAGCGTGACTTGCTGAGCCGCGCTATGCTAAAACTCGTATTTTTTTAAAAAAAAAATCAAATATTGGGCTTATATAAAAATCCAATAATGTAAATGGGCTTTTTTTAAATTATTTTGTAATTTAAGAAAAATAGTAAAATTAAGTCCAATAACATCAATTGTCCAATAATCTACAGAAGTGGGTTTTATTGTTCATCATGGAGTCTTACCACGGGACCGAGGACTTAATTAGGTGTCTACATCTACCAAACTCAATTCACGTTTCCTACTCAATATATCCTTCAAAAACTTAGGATAAGTGGATACCTACGTGATTAGATCACTAAAAGGCACAGTAACTTGTAGATTTTTGACAATATCGAGAAATTTACAGAAATAGTTGTCATTCTTGCTCCTGTCTACCCTATGAGGGAAGGGTAGTGGAACCTTAGGAGGTGTCAATGTGTCAGTGGGCATGTCGGCTACAGATCCCTCTTTATAGTAGCTTCATCCTCTTTTACAGGAGTCGGCTCCACAATCTCTTCAATCATCTTAATATTAGACTTCCTAATTCGGACTACAGGATTAGAATCAACATCACTAGTTAGCATCTTCAGGCCCTCGCAGTGGGTCCTGCTCCTAATAGTAATGGCGTTGCAATGGTCCGTCGGTGGAGGGTTCGGCGGTGCATGTTGTGGGGGAAGATGACTGTAATACCCTAGATTTTCCTTAAATTCCTACTTACTATTTTTCCGGAAAATATAATAAAATTATTATGAAAGATATTTGTTAACTTCTAAATACGGAAAACCAAAGCATTACCGCCACCGTGATAACGGCTAAGGCATTTTATCAAAGTACTACAGCGGAAGTCTTAAAAACCAAAACAATTTAAAACTAAACTTCAAACAACTTTAAAATAAAATCAACTTGAAACTTATTACACTTCGAAACCATATTAATGGCCCTTTAAAAACCAAAACCAAAACTACTAATCAGAAGTCTTTTGAGGTCCACAAAACCAAAATAAATGTTAGTCTTCATAAGCATTTAAAATAAAGCGAAACTACACCAGAGCAAGCGCTCTCACTCCATCCCATCATGAAATGAATTATGCCCACTTGTACCTACAGCTTTTCTTTTACTAGACAACTACTCACCACAAGTGGGTCATCGTAGGGCCAAGTCCAAAACAAAGCCATGCACACAAAACAAATAGTCAGCAAAGCTAAGTACATAACTACTAAAGACTATGCAAAGCAATAAGAAATAAAACATGCACTCAACTTACCTTTGACAACCTTCTTACCTGTACATGGACTCAATCAGATTATTATTATATTTAACTCTTGGATTCGGCATCGAACGGGTTTTCTTTCCTTTAAAATCGCCCTATTGGGCACCAACTAGGGAGCAAGTCCAAGGAGGTATTACCTATGTCACACGAGGTGACGGATATCCAGCGCATTTATAATATAAAAGAGTACATCTTGTACTCCAATTAGAAGTCATAGATCACTATTCCATATGACTCCCCCCATTGTCCATACTCAAGGTATATACGTTCCAAGAGTTTTGGTGCGAATCCTCTTACACTTTACGTGATTTTCTGGCTTAACAATGTCATAACTCTCATGCAACATCACATAAAGACATGTATACAAACAAGCAACCATATTCATTATCTTTGCTTAAAGGTGATTCCAAATTAACTTATGTGAGTCCTTTAATTAAACTGGATCTCCTGTACAAAACATTAGCTGTGAGTGACTAACAACTTACTTTCTTCTTGACCACACATTAAACTGTGAGTGGTATTATATATAAAATAATTGCTCATTACTTCTATTAATTAGGTGAACAAAATTCACGACTACCTTTCTTGTTGATTAAGTATCTAATCAACTTTAAAATTAACTTCTTTCCTTTATTCATATAACTGTTGGACAAACTATATTGTTCAGAACATTCCAATTCAAGCTTATGAAAATTAAACTTTCTATTTAACATGGAATGTCATTAAACAATAAGAACATGCTACTAACAACTTGTCATGCATATAAATTCATGATCCAGAACAAGCATACAAGATTCATGTAAACAAGAATTTCTCAAGCATGCATTCTAACTCCTATGTTTGCCTTTAGTACTTACGTACCTTGTATAATAGTTGTGCTCCGCCACAACTTCTAGAAGTGGACTAATTCAAAGTCACCTACACAAGGAAAACCGAACTAAATTAAAACCTAGTTGACTAAATTCTACAACAACCTTAACCAACTTCTAAATTTGGACACTTTGTCCAAAACATTCCTTATTTGGTCTCTATTCAATTCCAAACTTCACTTTTCTTTTCTATTGCAATTCTACTTAGTTTTCGGGACTTAATTATACTTTATAAAACCTTAATAAAATATTCATGCCACTTTAGAAAAGTGGACAGCAATCTAAATTTATCAAAACTCCTTGAAAACTTCCAAAAATGACACATATCGATCATATAATGTGTTACTTAACTTACATGATCAATTAATGCTAATTAGATACTTTAAAAGACTTATTAATTAATTTATAAAATCTGGACAGCATGTTAAACATGCTTAAAACCACTCTTAAACATCATGAAACATACTAAAATTTATATATTTCATCATAGAATTGATGTGTGATCATACTAGTGCAATTTGGACACTTAAATCTCAATTTAACTTGTTTTTATTAAAATTTCAGATTTATTTCTAAACTTTGAAGTCATGAAAAACTTATGAAAACATCATGATTTCATGGCAAAACACTTCTACAATCTACTAACATGTTTTGAAGTCAATCTAGGCTTTAGAACAATTTTTCATATATTAAAACATGTTTGTAATTCTTATTCAACTCAATTTCATGATTATAAAATTTGGACAGCTTTATAAAACAAGTTTAAAACCCTTAAAAATCAATCTAAACTTAATAACATCATCGTAAATTCACCCAAAAATAATCTATGATCATAACATTAAAGTTTGGAACACAAAAATTCATAAAAATCATAACTTTATAAATTTTCAAACCCTAATTTATAATTTCATGCTCTCCAAAATTAATTCATGCCTTAAAAACAATTCATACTTATATAAAAACATAATTAAACTTATAAATACATGATTAACATAATTATAATCATAAATTTGCAAGATTGAATAAAAAAAAATAAAGAAGTAAATTTTTTTTTATAAAAGATTCGAAATATACCAAAATAGGGGAGGAAGTCCGGCGGTGCAGCAGGTGGCCGGCGGTGGCTGCCGCGGTGATGCAGTGGCCGGCGGTGGATCCGGCTGGGCGCGGATCCTGAGGCACAACCCCAAATTTTTTTTCAAACTTCCGAATTTTTTTTTTGTTCGTAAATTGCAATCCCCTTTTTTTTCTTTTCTCTCTAATTTTTTTTGGAATCCTAATTGACTAGTATGATCGGGAAAAGTTGAAATTTTAGGTTTTGTAGGGTATTTATAGGCCCCAAAGTAGGATTTTGGTGAGGCCCATAAATACTCCTAAGTAAATTAGGAAACCTTTAAAATCTATTTTTAGAAGCTTTTAAAATATTTTTAATCATAAAAATATTATTTAAGAACACAAATAATTACTTTTAACCAAAACTATATTTTTATTGATTTCTTTTTATTTAATACTTCTATTGAACATAATTTCCAAATAAAATATTAAAATTATATGAATAAAATACGCTTAATATACAAAATACTTTGTTTAAAAACGTGAAAATGTGGGGTATTACGATGACCTTGCTGGCTTTGAGCTGTAGACTAAGCAATCTAAGCAATCTAAGTCTCAAGTAGCTTGTTAAAAGTTCCTTGTTGACTGAACTGAGTCTACATTGCCTCCATGTTCTTCTGCATCTGTAGCATCATATTCTTCAACTCTGAGATCTCGTTGCTTGGTTGGGGTGGTGGTGGTAGTGATGGTGGTCTTTTGAAACCCGGTAGTTGAGGTGGTGCAAACCACTGCATCTACTAATGTGGTTGTTGTGGCATGAATGGCTGTGGATTCTGCACATTGTTGCTCTTGTAGGAGATGTATAGATGATCCTTCCAACCTGGGTTGTATATGTTAGAGAACGAGTTGTTATTGTTGGCTTGGGAAGCGCACACTTGATCCATAGAACTATGACATGACTGGGCATTATGACCAAATGATCCATAGGAGTTGCAGAAAGGCTCAGTATATCCAGAAAGTGTGGTTGTTGCAGCTACAGATGATGGTGGAGGAGATGCAATACTAATCTTGTCGAGCTTTTAACTTGTGGCATTAATCTGTGAAGTTAAACTCTCATACTTATTATCAACTACATGCTTTCCACCTCTCTTCGATTATCCTCTGAGATTGCCAAACTGTGAGTTGTGAATGGCAATTTCTTCAATTAACTCGTAAGCAGCATTAACTTCCTAGTTCATGAATCGACCACTAGCAGCTGAATCAAGCATGTACGGCTCTCATTCCCTAAACCATTATAAAACGACTGGACCAGGAACCACTTTTCAAGATCGTGATGTGGACATAGGGGCAAACATTAATAAATCGTTGAACCTATCCCATGCTTCATACAATGTTTCATCCGTCTCCTGGTTGAAGTTTGTGATCATGCTTAGAAGGGTTATAGTTCGCTTTGGAGGGTAGTACTTCTTTTGTAATGCAATGTAACACCCTGAAAAACCCTACCTATTTCCGGAAATTATTTATTAAACAAACTACTAATTTAGGGAAATCCAAAGTGTTACCGCCACCGTGATAACGGCTAAGGCTATTATCAAAGTACTACAGCGGAAGACTTTTACATTTAAAATATTTGAAATTAAAATAAACTTTCAAAACACCTCCAACTAAAAATACTTTATTACAATTTGGAACCAACAATAGCCCTTCCAAAACCAATCAAGTTTTATAAATTTCAAAACCCAACAAAAGTATCATGATCTTAAAACCAAGTTAGTTCAACAACGGCATCATAATAAATAAAGCTGCAAAGAGAATATAAATAGAAAAAATCGAAAGCAATAGAGCTAAACTCAGCAACAACGAACACTCTCCACTCAGTCCCAGCATGATTGACTAAGCCCACCTGAAACAGTTGCTTTCTCTTTATTCTAGACTTCTACTCGCCATCAAAATGGGTCATAGAAGGGCTAAATAAAGATAGGCCATGTACACAAAACACGTAATCAGCAAAGTTGAGTACATAAATACTATAGACTATGCAAAACATGATTAATATTAAAATAAAAGAAAACTATAACACACATACTTCTTACCGTTGAAATCTGTTCAAACCTGTGCATAGACTCATCACATACTAATTATTAATTATATTTAATCTTTGGATTTCACATTGAACGGGTTATCTTTCCTTTAAAATCGCCGTATTGGCCTGGGCACCAACTTGGGAGCAACTCCAAGAAGGTATTACCTATGTCACATATAGTGACGGGATTCCAGCGCATTAAAAATATAAAAGAGCACAACGTCTTGTACTACAATTATAAGTCATAGATCATTGTTCCATACGACTTCCCCCATTGTTCATACTCAAGGTATATACGTTCCAAGAGTTTTGGTGCAAATCCTCTTTCACATTACGTGAGTAACAAGTTTAATAATATTATGACTCACACATAACAATACATAGAGCATGCATGACGTCAAACAAAACCATATTAATTATCTTGTCAATAAGTGATCATATTATTACTAATTTTTTTGCCTTTATTTCCTTTCTTAATCCACACATAAACTGTGAGTGGATTACTTCCCTCTCTTTTTCACACTAAACTGTGAGTGGATCATTTATTTCATTGTGCATTTGCTACGAATCATGTGAATAACTATTCACTATTACCTTTCTTTTGCTCAAGTTGATTAACAACATAATTCTCCTTTTCCCTTTCTATTTTTGGCCCTCCCTCTTTCTTTCCTTGACTCTTGGTAACTACTGTTCAATTCCTTTTAATCAATACATTCCAAGATCCATGATGTATTAACAATACTATAAGATAGAATGCATAAAGTAGTAGTCAACTCATGAAATATCATGTAATCATGCATAACTTGAAACTTGTTCATATAAGTCAACATAAGTCAACACAACATACTTTTCACAACATGAAGCTTCTATCATGAAACTTATGTAATTAAACTACTTCTAGCATGATCCTATACTCATGAGAAACCTTTAATACTTGCGTACCTCATATAATAGTGATGAGTCGCCACTACTACTAAATTCTACTTAGCTCGAAGCCTCCTACAAAATACAATTCAGAGACTAATTAAAAACTTACTTTGACTAAACTTTACAGCAACTCTAAACTAACTTTTAAGGTTGAAAAATCAACCAAAATCCTTCCCTATATTGTCTCTATTCAATTCCATACTTTTCCTTTTAACTTCCTTTTCAAAAACTCTTGTTTTTCCTACTTTACCAAAAATGGCAGCTTTGAAAACTTACTTAAAAATTATTTCGAACCTTTCTAAACATCATAATTTGACCATAAAACAAAACATATCTATGTTCTGTGATCACCCTATGATAGTTTCATACATTTAAAATACTTATAGAATACTTCTAGCATGAAACTACTATTTTTATTATTCTTAGAAACACTTAAATAAATTTTACAGCAATATTACATTGCTTAAAACCTCTTAAAAAAACCTTTATAAATCAATACTTGGAGCATAAAATATTATATTAACATCAAGGGGTCTTTATATATTGGTTTTGAACATGAAAACCCTTTTTCATACTTAATCACATAAGAAAATCATCACCAGGCCACTACTAGTATTCACCATTATAATTAAATTACAGCAATATTAAATTAGTATAAACTCCACTAAAGCCCTTATAAACCTCATGAATCATGCATAAAACAATGTAATAACATTACAAGATCATTATACTTTGCTTTCATGCATTAAAAACTATTTTTCATACTTAAAACCATGATTGAAATACCACTATTATTTTTATTCACACTTATAAAAATTTACATCAATAATATTTTATTAAAACCCTCCTAAAAACATCATAAACATTATTGTTTGATCATAAAACATTACTATAGCATATTATGATCATATTGAATTAATTTAAAACATAGAAATCATAAAACTTAATTTTTTTTCATGAACTTAAAAACCCTAAATTATTAATTCATGAACAACTTTTTAAAACATGGTTATATATTATAAAACTTGATCATAAATTATAAAAACATGAAAACATAATTATAAACATGATTGAATTAAATTAAAAAGAAGAAGAGAATTTTTTTAAACTTACAAAACCGAAAAACAAAAGGGGAGGGAGGCCGGTGGCCGGCTACTGCCTGTTGGGCGTCGGCTGGCAGCCGCTGGTCCCCGTGGTGTTTGCCGGCGAAAAGGGGGTCGGTCACGTGGTGGCCGGGTTTAGGGTTAGGGTTTTGATTTTGGCTTTGTATTTCTTTTTCTTTCCTTTTTTTTTGTAAATCCTAAAACGTAAACCAAATTCTTACTTCTGACGATTTTGATTTAAAAGGGTATTTATAGACCCCAAAAATCACTTTGTGAAATTACTAAATTACCCTTAATGAATAAAATTACTTGTTTTAAAATAATTTAGGAAACCTTTAAAAAAATCCAAATTTGAAAACTTTTATAAAACTTAAATAATTATTCAGCCTTTATAAAGATATATTATAACTTTATAAACTTAGTATAAATATTTAACTCATTAATTATTTAAATTTCTTCAAATAATTAATTCGTTAGGCTTATTATTCCAAATATACTAAAAATACATTTACAAACATTAAAATGTATTTATAAATATTTATTTTTAATTATACACATGCCTAAAAATACGGGGTATTACATGCAAGAGCCAATTCATCCCAACTATTGATATTGTCCATATTAAAAATGTTCAACCAAGTACGAGCTTTGTCCTTCAATGAAAATGGGAACATCATCCTTCTAATGTAGTCCTGAGAAACCCCATGTTTCTTGATCATACCACAATACTGGAGGAAATTGTTCAAATGCATATTTGGATCCTCTATAAATGTTCCTGCAAACTGGTGCATTTCCACCATATTTACCAAAGCTGGCTTCACTTCAAAGTTAAGAACCTCCGTTTCAGGAAACTGAAAATAACCTCCTACTATTGCATAACTAGGTTGGGAATAATCCCTCAATGATCGTGTTATTGGCGGCGGCACGTTATTTTCATTATACTCAAAACCCGGCATATCTTCCTTATCAGAAATATCCAAATCAGCCAAAAGTTGTGACAAATCGAATAGTGTTCGTTCAGAAAGATAAGGCCTCAACAATCTCCACTTCCGTCTACGAGTCTGCTTATGGAATGATCTCTCTGATTTAGGATCAATCCAAACTGGCATACAAACCTAGTGTAATACCCCGTAATTTTATACACGTTATAAAATTAAAATAGTATTTATACGTACATTTTACGTATTTTAAAGGAATAAAAGTATTTGAAAATAATTAATTAAAGGAATTTAATTAATTACGGAGTTTTATTTACTTTATTTTAAAGAAATAAATTTTTATAAGGTCATAAAATAATTTTTATGAAGGTCTTAAAATGTGTGAAAATATTTTGTAAGGCTTTTAAAAGTGTTTTTAATGGGTTGCCATGATTAGTTTAATTATGGGCCCAAAACTAATCCCACTTCAATTAGACCTTTTGGGCTTTTCCTAAACCAACTCTAAATCCTTTTGGGGCTTTAAATACCCCCTTTTAAACCAAAAATTCAGAATTTCCCAATCCAAGCATTCAAGTTAGATTTCCAAAAGCAAAAGAGAGAAAGAGAGAAAAAAAAAAAAAAAAAAAAAAAAAAAAAAAAAAAAAAAAAAAAACCGAAGGGAAAGCGACGAAGAGGACCGATTCGCCGGCCACCTCCTCCGCCGCTGCTGCCCCTCGCCGCCGCCGTGCCCCCACCTCCTCCCCCTTTGCCTTCTCGATTTTCGTAGGTACAAAAAAAAAAAAAAAAATTTTCTTCTAATTTAATTTAATCTTAAGCATGTTTTATAAATTATGTTTTATGATCATGTTTTAGTATGTTTTATGATTTATAATAATGTGTTTATGATTTGTAATTATAGATTTAAAAAAGTTGATCATGAAATTTTAATTAGGGTTTGAGAAAGTATGAGTTTTATTTTTTTAAATTTTTTTTGATCTAGGGAAGTGGTATGATCATCGTTAATTATATCCGATTGTATGAATTAATTATGATGTTTAGATTGGTTTTTAACCTTTAGTATTAAAACAAATCTGAATTTATTCTACATGTTAAAACAGTTTTAAGTGTTCATATTCGCTAGTAGATCATCTATGAAATCTATGTCACTCCATATCTTTTTTAGTATGATTTATGAAGTTTAAGATGATTTTAAGTATGATTTTAAGCTGTCCATTTATAAAATTCTAATTAATGTTTTAAGATGTAATTAGCATGAATTAATCATATAAGTTAAGTAATTACTATATATTGATCAATCCATGTTGTTTTTAGGGCTTTTCATGAAGTTTAGAGAGGTCTAAAAGAGTTTTAATTAATAAAAATCTGTAATTTTTATTAAGGCATGTTTATAAGAAGTAAAATTAAGTGTTATTACTTACAAGTTTCCAAATTAAATTCTAATGCATAAATCGAACCTAAACCATAGGATATTATATGGTGTTTTTATGCAAAAATAAGTGTTTTAAAGAGGTTTTAAGAGGCTTGAATAATTAAAGTAACTGCCATTTTGGAAAGTAATGACAAATGAAGTTTTCGAAAAAAATAAAGAGACAAGTTATGGAATTGATAGAGACATAGTAAGGAAGGTTGGATGTTTATCCACTAGTAAAAAGTAGTTTAGAGTTGCTGTAAAGTTTAGTCAAAGAGGTTTTCTTATATAGTTTTCCTCTTATGTTTTAGGAGGATTCGAATCAAGTGAGTTCTAGAAGTAGTGGCGAATCACCGCTATTATACAAGTACGTAAGTACTAAAGATTCATGATAGAATATCAGCTAGGATCATGCTATTAGTAGATTGAATATAAGTTTCATGTTAGAAACTATATGATATGAAGTATGTTATGTGACTCCTTGTTGACTTTTGTTGACTTATATGAGCTGTTCAAGTATGCATGATTACATGATAATCCATGAGTATTTATTATGCATTCTATTATATATATATATTATAAATAATAACATCAAGGATGTTTTGGAATGCATGTTTAATAAAAGAAGTTGACTATTAGTCAAAATGAGCATGAAAGATTATGTTTTAAATATTTTGAGCAAAGAAGAGTTAGTGAATTTTATTCCATGATTAGTAGTATGAGCAATTTATTATTATATCCCTCACAGTTTATATGTGGACTGTAAAGGAAGTTATCACTACAAGTTTATGGTGTGACTGTTACGGAAGTATTAACCACACACCGTTAATGTTGGCTAGAAGGATTAATAAATACGGATAAATATGTTCACTTATCAATATGAGCAATAGTAGTGGTGTTCATGTCATTTTATTTATAAATGTTGTGTGATGTATGCAGTTATTATGTTTGTTATGTGAGAGTCATCACAAGTTATAAAATGGTAATCCGTAAGTGAAAGAGGCTTCCACCAAAACTCTTGGAACGTATATACCTTGTATGAACATGGGGAGTTTTGTCAACAGAGGATTCAACTCCTAGTTAGGGGACAAGACGTTGTACTTCTATTTTTTTTAGATTTTTATCTTATATCGCTGTAATTCGCCACTATGTGGCATAGTAATACCTTCTTGGAGTTGCTCCCAGTTGGTGCCCTTTGGGCAATTATTTATTTATAGTAAGAGAGCCCGTTCGAGTGCGAATCAATTATTAATAATAATTTCTAACGTAAGATTCTTAGAGTCTATGATGTTGCAATTGTGGTAAAGGTAATGGTTGATGTTTTACTTGGATGGCTCCTGCCTAGGATTACCATGCAGTTGTTGCATTGTTCTTAAATGCTTATGTACTCAGCCTTTGCTGTTACTTGCTGTTGTTGCATGCTAATCTTTGTTTGGGCCCATACGACGACCCATTTATTAATGGCGAGTAGAAAAGTCTTGAATAAAGAGTAAGCAACAGTTTTCAGGTGGTGCATCCTCGTCGATCATGCGGGATTGAGTGAAGAGTTTCATGTTGTTTTAGTATTTTGCTTAAAAATAAGTGACTATTATGCTATATCTTTTATTATATATGATGGATTAACGTTGTTTTTAAGATATTAAACTATTATTTGTTTGAATGGGCCGTTATGTCGGTTCGCAAGTTGTATAAGTATCATGGGATTTTGATTTTGAAGTTTTTTTATTAATTTTTTTGGTTGTTTTTTTTTTTAAATTAAGCCTTCCGCTGTAGACGTTTGTAAATGCCTTAGCCTTTTTCACGTGGCGTTATGCTTTGGTTTTCTAACAGTTTTGGGGGCCTCGCTATTATTTTATAAATGTTTTCCGGAAATGTTTAGTAGTTTTATGGAAGGAGAAAACCAGGTGTTACACCCCTAGTACCCTTCACAAACACCGAACTAAACAAATAACGGTACGAAACGTCTCAACGAACACTGTTCCTGAGACAAAAGAAACACAATTAAAAGAAACAAACTAACCCGATAACAGAAATAAAACAATTGCCTCCAACGCACCTCTGCCAAAATTTGACCAGGAAATTCCGTATACCTACAAAAATAACCTACAACTCTAACTACTGCTGATAGGGAAGTAAGGAGATTGATCCTAAGGGAAATGAATTTCTACTAATTCTAACCGTTATTCTATTGTCAAGGGCCTTTGATTCAATTGTAACTTAGAACTATTACTACTAAAACACAATTTAAACACGAAAATATATCGATAAAACTAAGCCTAGACATCAGTTCACCCTAAACCAACATCATTTGATAACAACAATCGTTGACCATAAACGACAAATTAAGGCACACTAATTCCGCTCGAACTAGACTCCTTCAAAACTCCTTATCGTTCTTCGCAAATCGCTTCACTCGTTTTTTCCTTTATCCTTGTCACTAATATTTGTGGTAATTGTACCTCTCCAGGCATCATTTCGACAATTATTCTTAGACTAACAATTAAACCTTGCCACAATTTATTGCGAGCAATATAAGTTTTGATAATAGGAATTCAGAAACGTCATTAATTACATTAATCAATCATCAACCAAATTCATTGGGATGGCTCATGGATCCCCTATCCCGAGCAATTAAACTATTCACAACATACTGAAAATCACAGCACTCAAATACTATTAAAAACTACAACTAAACATGATCCATTAACAAACCAACACATATAAATTAGGCGCATAAAATACATCTACCAATATTAAAATCAAAACTACAACCATAAACTAAATAAAACAATTAAACTCCAAGAATAAAGAAGAGTTTGAATAATACCTGTATTACTATATTGATTGAATGAATGAATGACTAATTGTCCAAAAATATCTTTTCTAGAGAGAAACTATGTAAAACTAGGCTCTAATAATGATATAAGTTGTACAATAAGCCTCGAATAGAACCCATTTCTACAAAGCCAAAACAATTCGGAAAACTTGAAAACGCAAAAATATCAATTGCAACAGCACACTACACATACCCGGGCCAACCTGAACTTTGGCCCCCAGTCTTTCATACGTACTCGTTTGCCTTGAAACTCGACTTTCTTTGCTTCCCAAAGCTTCTAACTCACATCCTAGCCCTCTTGTGGCTCCTTATAGTGATCAAGACTTCTAACTAACTTGTCAAGTCCCAAATAATGCAAAAATGGATATACGAATGCTCAAATTCCTACAATACATAACAAACAGAAACACAAAGCACTAGAGCAACCACATTAGTAGATTAGGCATCAAAAAGAGCCTTGTAAACCAAAAACTATATAATAAAGGGTAAATCATAAAGATAAAATGGCACTTTCACGTGTGGCATAATTAACCTGAACAAATATAGATCTAAATTCTTACTGTCTAATAAATAGCATGCAAAACTTTATCTTTTCTCTTGATTAAAAACTACAAACACCGACTGCATAATCACTAGCATTTACTATGATCCCTAAAAGCTAAATACATCGAGAGATTAGTGATGAATGCTGAAATTAGCGCCTATTTAATCAATTAAAGGAACTCAAGACATTAGTTCGCGATTTAAACTCAAC
>PYUH01004010.1:243468-290812 GCA_016808085.1 Suaeda aralocaspica
CATGCTTGATTCCATCAACCTTGACTCATAAACTAATCAAGAAAATAACAAAACACCATATGGTAAAACCCTATCAAATGACGTGGGAAGAAAACCCATATAGCTCAACACTTCTAAACTACTAACTATACTTGCTTTGCATTTACGTGGGGAAGCTTGTACATGTTACCATGCACACGTAAAAATCCACCCTAGCCAACCCAAGAAGCCTTGTGTCTCCATAAGCCACTAACTCCCCCAAGGTTGCATCTTGTTTTCCACCTTCAATCAAACCCAAACCCTCGAAGTTTTGCTCATTGACATTCGTATCAAGTTGTTGTTGGTGTTATTATTGTTATTGTTGTTGTTGTCACTGTTGTGGGTGTTGTTGCTATTGTTGGTGTTGTTGCTATTGTTGGTGTTGTTGTTGTTTTCGTTTTCGTTGTTGTTGTTGTTGATGTTGTTTACGTAACTTTTGCTGTTGTTGTTTTTGTTGTAGCTGTTGCTGTTTTTGTTGTAGCTGTTGGTTCGTTGGTGTTGGTGTTGGTGTTGGTGTTGTTGTTGTTGTTGTTATTTTTGGTGTATTTCTTTGTGCTGTTGTTGTTGTTGCTGTTGTTGTTATTGTTGTTGTTGGTGGTGTTGTTGTTGTTGTTGCTATTGTTGTTGTTGGTGTTCTTGTTGTAGTTGTTGTTGTCGTTGTTATTATTGCTGTTATTGTTGTTGCTATTGTTATTATTGTTGTTCTTGTTGTTGTTTTGGTGTTGTTGCTATTGTTGTTGTCGTCGTTGTTGTTGTTGTTGTTATTGTTGTTGTTGTTGGTGGTGGTGTTGTTTTTGCTGATGTTGTTGTTGGTGGTGGTGGTGTTATTGTTGCTGTTTTTGTTGTTGTTGGTGTTGTTGTTGTTGTTGTTGTTGTTCTTTTAGGTGTTGTTGTTGTTGTTGTTGTTGGTGTTGTTATAGCTGTTGTTGTTGTTGTTGATGTTGTCGCTGTTGTAGTAGTAGTAGTAGTAGTAGTAGTAGTAGTAGTAGTAGTAGTAGTAGTAGTAGTAGTAGTAGTAGTAGTNAACGTTGTTTTAAAGATATTAAATATTATTTGGTTTGAAGGGCCGTTATGTCGGTTCCAAGTTGTTATAAAGTATCATGGGATTTGATTTTGAAGTTTATTTTAATTAAGTTGTTTTGGTTTGTTTTTTTTTTAAAGTTAAGCCTTCCGCTGTAGTACTTTGGTAAATGCCTTAGCCGTTTTCACGGTGGCGGTAATGCTTTGGTTTTCTAAAGTAGTTGGGGCTCGATTATTTTATAAATGTTTTCCGGAAATGTTAGTAGTTTTAGGAAGGAGAAAACCAGGGTGTTACACCTAGTACCTGCACAAACACCGAAACTACAAATAACGGTAAGAACTTTCTCAAAGAACAACTAGTTCCTTGAGACAAAAGAAAAACAATTAAAAGAAACAAAATAACCCGATTAACAGAAATAAAACAATTGCCTCCAACGCAACGCTGCCAAAATTTGACAAGGACAGTCGTATACCTATCAAAAATAACCTACAACTCTAACTACTGCTGATAGGGAAGTAGGGATTGAATCCTAAGGGAAAAAATGAATTTCTACTAATTCTAAACAGTTATTCTATTGTAAAGGGCCTTTGATTCAATTGTAACTTAGAAACTAATTACTACTAAAACAGAATTTAAACACGAAAATATATCGATAAACTAAGCCTAGGACATCAGTTCACCATAAACCAACAATCATTTGATTAACAATCGATTGACCAATAAACGACAAATTAAGGCACACTAATTCTCTCGAATCTAGACTCCTTCAAAACTCCTTTATCGTCTCTCGCTCGCTTCATCTCGTTTTTCCTATTATCCTTGTCATCTAATTGTGGTAATTGTACCTCTCGGCATCAATTTCGACAATTATTAGACTAACAATTAAACCTGGCCACAATTTAATTGCGAGCAATATAAGTTGATAATAGGAATTCAGAAACGACATGAATTACATTAATCAATCATCAACCAAATTCATTGGGATGGCTCATGGATCCCCTAGCCCTAGAAATTAAACTAGTCACACATACTGAAAATCACAGCAATCAAATTAATATTAAAAACTAAAACTAAAAACATGATCAAATTAACAAAACCAAACAACATATAAATTAGGGCATAAAATAAATCTACCAATATTAAAATCAAAAACTAAAACCATAAACTAAATAAAACAATTAAACTAACAAGAATAAAGAAGAGTTGAATAATACCTGTATTACTATATTGATTGAATGAATGAATGAATAAATTGCACAAAAATATCTTTTCTAGAGAGAAAACTAGGTGAAAACTAGGCTCTAATAATGATAATAAGTTGTACATAAGCCTAGAATAGAAACCCTATTTATACAAAGCCAAAACAAGTCGGAAAATCTTGAAAAAACGCAAAATAATCAATTTGCACGAGCACACTACACATAACCCGGGCACACTGAACTTTGGCCCCCAAGTCTTTCATACTTACTCGTTTGCTTGAAAACTCGACTTCTTTGCTTCCCAAAGGCTTATAACTCACATCCTAGCCCTCTTGTGGCTCCTTATAGTGATCAAGACTTCTACTAACTTGTCAAGTTCCCAAATAATGCAAAAATGGATACGAATGCTCCAATTCCTACAATACATAACAAACCGAAACACAAAGCACTAGAAGCAACCACATTAGTAGAATTAGGCTCAAAAGAGCCTTGTAAGAGCCAAAAACTATATAATATGAGGGTAAATAATAAAGATAAAATGCACTTATCACGTAGTGGCATAATTAACCTGATATAGATCTAAATTCTTACTGTCTAATAAATAGCATGCAAAACTTTATCTTTTCTTTGAGTAAAAACTACACCGACTGCATAATCACTAGCATTACATATGATCTCAAAAGCTAAATACCAATCGAGAGATTACGTGATGAATGCTGAAATTAGCGCCTATTTAATCAAATTAAAGGACTCAAGACATTAGTTAGCGAATTTAAACTCAACATCTTTTAGCAAAAATTGGTCAAAGGTCTTGCAATTTTAGAAAAATCTTTAATAAAAACTTGCATGATACAAAAAGCTTCTGACTTCTTTAACCATCACTGGAGGAGATAGTTGTTTTATAACCTATATTTTAGCCTTATCTACCTCAATGCCACGTTCAGAAATGACACTTCTCCCTATTTAGAAACAAATTTACCTGCTCACATCTTCTAAGCACTTTAGTCAAGTTAGTCAAACATGAAATAAAATCAGTACCATAGACACTAATTTCATCCATGAAGACTTCCATAATAGACTCTATATACTCAGAAGATGTGCTCATCATGTAACATTGAAAGGTGGCAGGTGCATTACATTAACCAAAAGGCATTCTACGTTAAGCAAAAGTACCATATGTAATAGTCGTTTTCTCTCTATCATCAGGATGGATAGGAATCTAAAAGAAACTTGAATAGCTATCAAGATAATAGGAATATTTATTCTTAGCTAACCTTTCCAACATTTGATCAATAAAAGGGAGGGGAAGTGATCCTTTTTGGTGGTAGCATTTGATTTTCTGTAATCATTACACATACGCCAACATGTGATAACTCAAGTAGGAAATCGCCCATTCTTATCACTGCGCACAACATTTGTTCCTCCTTTTTTAGGGACTACCTGTATCAGACTTACCCATTGGGAATCGGGTACCGCATATATGATACCTGCATCAAGGAGTTATAGGACTTCCTTTTTCATCACTTCTTGCATGTTAGGATTCAGTCTGCGTTGTCCCTGTACGCAAGGCTTATGGCCCTCCTCTAAACTTATATATGTCCGGGTCTTTAATTTTAGGTCCAAGACTGGACCAGACCAGAAACCCAAATTTAATACTTTAGCTATACCGAAGACTGGACCGGAGTCTCAGGTCTGGTCTGATGGTGGTCTAGATTCAAGTCTGGTCCAGGTCCGATTGTGGTCTAGACAGAATTTTGCACAGCCCAAGGATTAGTAGCTTTGATTTATGAGGTTGCCGGTTTTATCAAGATGGATTGGAACATTGATATCAACCACATTATAAGGGAGGCCAACAAAGTGGCACACATCCTTGCTAACTACTCATATGGAATAGTCGATACTCAAGAACTCTTCACTAGCATGTCAATGAATGTTCGTTTTGCCTTCCGTAAGGATTTGGGTTCTATCAATAGTCCTTCCCTTGGGCCTACCTAGTAGGATGTTTGCTCTATCACTATAGCGGTTTCTTGGTTACTATGTCAAGTCTTTTGTTCTTTTTATTAGCTCCTACTACTACTCTTAGTTATATTGCTCTTAATGTCACTACTCACTATGGTTTTGCTGATTTTTTAGGCCATAGTTTGGCTTTCTTTTTTACTTACACTCCCTTGTTAGAGAGTCAGATGAGTAGCAAATGTTGCTACAATTTCGCAAATCATATATACCAGCTGTACATATGTTCTACTCTTCCACATTATAGTCTTTTTTGAGTTGCTGAGTTGTTTTCTTTCTAAATAGAGTGCTTTGTTTTGTAGTGTAAAAAAATATTACATACTAAAAATAATATTATTTCGTTATTACATACTAACAATAATATTATTTCGTAAAATAATTAAACAATATCCGTGTAACATACCGGACAACGAGGTCCAAAACTAGGAATTATATCACCCAAACATTTTTGGTGATATAAATGCCTACATGTGGGGAGAATACAGACCGTCTCCCCAATTTCAAACTCCTCTAAGCAAATAGTGCATTCGTCCCCATAACCGACATTTTTCTTAGCCGAGAATGACGTGGAGAGGAGCTGGTCTACCCTCATTAACGGTTGCGGTGGAGGTGGCGATGATGGAATTGGAAGTACCGGTAGAGACAGAGATGGAATTGGTGGAATTGCTAGTAGAGGTAGCGGCGAAGGTGGCGATCCACTTGTTATCATTGTGGGTATAAGTGAAATAATCCTCTTAAACAAACAATGTAATATTTTTTGACAGGAACAATGTAATGCTACTAAACAAAAAACTATGGTAAAAATAATACCAACTACATGTATATATTTTAGGACAAATTTCATGATAGTGTCATGGCTATTGTTGGGAGTCTTGGCCAAAAATTTAGGAGTCGGATCGACAAAGGGTATTGATGGTGGAATAATTGAAGAGCCCATGTGGCCTGTAAAAGGGGGGAATAAAATAAAATTAGCAATATGTAATATTCTCTCCCAAAACTTTATTTAAAAAAATATATAGAAAAAGAATATTTTACTTTAGAAGTGCAATATAATAATAATAACTTATAAAAGGTATTAACGGGATAATAGAAATAGAAAAGATTAATGATAGAAGAATGGAAATTTAGATAAACTACTAAAGAGGCAAATGTGCATTATATATGGGTAGAATAAAACGTAGAATATATACTCATCAATACTCACCAAGAGAAAGTCTATAAATTTCGCAACGTAACAATAGACACCGAAATTTATTAAATTCAAATAATTTAAAATAAATTAATTATTTGAGTTAAAATAAATATCATATAATTGATTTAGCATTTTAAATTAAATGTCCAAATTCAATAAAAATGGTTTGGATCATAAAGTATTTGGGCTAATTGCATTATTAGTTCAAATAAAAGGTTATTGGGTCAAAAAGACTACAAGACTTTCAAGTCTCCAAAATGGTTCAAAGCCCACACCCTTCAGGTCTAAGATGGAGGTAAAACTCTCCTATATATACCCATGATCACCTCAAATTCAAAAAGGAGAAAGATTTAGTTGGAAAAAAATTAATTGAAGATCATCCAAAAAATTAACAAATTCTCTTTGCCAACAATCAACAAGCACTACCAAATTGGGCTATTGTTCAGGGAGACTCAAACACATTAAAAATGAGATTGATGCTGGTCAGCCTTTACTAAATTATTTTCAACCAAATTTTGTTGACGTCGACAGGTGTCATCCAACAATAGTGGAATAGAATCAAAATACTTGGTTTATTTCATATAAATTGTTTACAAAGATTGTACTTACATTCAAAGCATTGACAAAATATCATTAGTTTACTCAATTGCTTGTCGTTGACTTTGATTTAAAATTTTGTAGCAACAAATTTCTAGCATGCTCGGTAGGATCATCTTCACTTCTCATCTCAGTTTCTCAAAACACTCAGAAAAAAAACTTGAGAAATGCCTCCCAACAAGAACTTTCAAAGTTTGTTCAGAAAAAGAAGTCTGTTAATGCTCTAAGACAGTCAGCATACAATGTTGAAATCATTGGAAATCCAAATAATGGCATATTCACTAGGGGAATGAAGAAAGTTGTAGTTACATCTGCTGCAACAAGTTTACGGGCAGCTGTGGTGCCTACTAAAGTGCGTATGACTGGCACTACTGAGGCTATTTTGGGGTCGCTTAACACACCTTATAGGGCACACGAGTCTCCTATTTTTAGTTCAATCTCTACTACTGAATACATAAGTTCATGTTCCCTTGCTGGACAGAAACGATTGTCCTTAACTTCTTTTAGGTCGCCAAGGCAAATTGATGCTGATAAGGAAAAATACTTGGTCATTCACATTAGTCCCCTTTACAAGCCAAATGTAGAGGTGGACTCTGAAACTGATTGTAGTTTTCCTCTATCATATCCTCTTAGGCCTTTTGTGCTTAAGGAATCGAGTGAATCACCGCAGCTGGACACTTCCTTTGTCATGGTGATTCATGAAAACAAAAGTGTGGAGGAACAAGTTGCTGACATGAACATTCTCATTAGCAAGTTGATAAAGGATCTTGAAGAAAAACATGTTGCAATTAAGAAGAAAAACGAACAAATTGCTAAACTGACGAAGAAGACTGGGAAGAGATCAATAAATCATCTGAAAGCGAGGAGGATAATTTTGAGTCTGATGACAATTTAAAAAATAAGAAAGACAAGTCTCATGATCCTAAGACCTCCTCAGTTAGTGCTCAACAAATTAACGAAATTATAGCTGAAGCAGTCAAGAATCAGATGAGTGTAAGTGGTAAGGAGGATCACCGTTATGTGAAGACCTTATGCTATGAGGATTAATAAGTTTTGCATGCCACCCGGTTATCAACCACCAAAGTTCAACCACTTTGATGGTAAAGGTAACCCTAAACAACATGTCCCACACTTCATTGACACCTGTAACAACGCTGGCTCTACCAATGACTGGTGATTGACTATACCCATTTTCAAAAGAATTTTGAAAATATATTTGACTTTTTTTGGACGAAATCTGCGACGGAAATTGCGTGGGATTTTCCGAAGAAATCTGGTCCGTTAGAAATAAGTTTAGGTCACACAAATCTTGTTCAAAGCCTAGATATAAATAGCACTACCCTCCCTCTTTTTTTCCTCAACTCTCTCTCCCACTTCCTCTCCTGTCCTCTTGTTACTCTCCTTTTCCTCCTTTGTTTTTTCTTTTCTTTGTGAAACCGCATAACCACCCAATTTAACCCACAAAACCACCCGATTTAACCCACGAAACCACCCTCAAAAACCCCTCACAACCCACAAAACCACACAAAACTACCCTAAAAACCCCCAAAACCCATGTAACCACTGTCACCCACAAAGCTTCAATTTGTTTGGTCAAATTTGATAATAGATCGATGATAGTTGATTATCAAGGTATGCTCTCTTTTTTTTAATTTTTTTTATTTGAAAGTGTGATTTTATTTGTTGTTTTTTCTCTTCTATTTTTTGATTTTTCCGATCGAAATTTGTTAGTGGTTGTTTTCAATTTTGTTGGTGGTTGGTTAATGGTTGTATTTTCACATTTTTTGGTGGTTGGTGGGTGATTTTGTTCTCAATTTTGTTGATGGGTGGTGAGTGGTGTTGTGTTTGGTTGGTTGGTGGTGGGTAGTGTTGTGCTGTCTAGGATCTATGTGAGGGTTGGTGGGTGGGTTTCCGGGTCCGGTTTTGGGTTGGTGGGTGGATTTCTGGGTCTGAGTTTAGGTTGTGGGTTGGTTAGTTAGGTGTTCGTGGGGTTATGGGTGAGAGCTAGTGGGGTGTTCGTGGGTCTGCGTGAGGGTTTCTAGGGTTCTGGTAGGGTGTTGGTGGGGTCCTAGTGGGTGTTGGTAGGGGTGGCGGGGTTTTGGTGGCGGTGGTTAAGGGTTCTAGGTGGACTGTTTGTGGATCTGGTGAGTGGGGTGGTGGGTATTGGTGGATTTGGTGAGTGGGGTGGTGGTGGGGTGGCCTTATGCTGCCTCACTACCGTTTTTTTTATAATGTGGGTGGTCAATTTCCGACGGAAATTTGTGATGGATTATCATCTGTCGGGAATTTTCGACGGGAAATTCCGTCAGAAACTTTTTTTGACTTTTCATAGCTAATTCTTCGGAAATTATTTTTCGACGAAAATTCCGTCGCAAACTTCTGCATTTCCAACGACTTGTTTTCCGATTGACATTTTCCGACACAATTCCGTCAGAAACAATATTTGCAACGGATTTTGGGCATTTTCCGATGGAAAATTTTCGTTAAAAATCAGCATTTTTCTTGTAGTGAAGATGATTTTAACGTGAAAAACTTCATTTGTCAAAAGGAAGAAAAACTCCACTATTACAATAGGCTTGTAAAACCCTTTACATCCTAAATTCTCTACTTGGCCTCGTAAGTACCTCTAGAAACTTACTTCTCAATGCTCACTCTCGTCCTTTCTTTATCACTTCCCCCTTTCTCAAGTACTACAACTCAAAACAAAACTCTAGTATATATGTTGCAACAACTAGAAAACTGGCCGGACAGGATTACATACTAGAACTTAGACCAAACACTTGATGACTTCTCTCTGATTTTTTCTCTTAAAATGCTAAAGCGTTGTGTATTAAAAAATTGAAGTGATAAAGTATTTATAGGAAGTTAAGACATGAAGAACAAGCAAAAAACGTCCATTAAACAACTTCATGAAGCCCATAATTTACCCCACTAATCCACAACTTTGACTCCTAAATGTTACCCACCACTAACAAACTTTAATGTAGAAATAAAACCCTAAAAAGACCATTTCAAAACTGCTGATTTTTTGTTTCTTTTCAAACAACTTAAAAGTTTGTTATTTATTCCTAAAAACATGGCATTACTTATATAATTATTTTGACCGGCTTTTTATAATAATTAAATTATATCCAAAAGGGGGATAATTAACTTTGACTTGTAGACCCAAAGTTCATGTTAAGACGGACTTAAACTCCTATAGAAACTAGACTCATGTTTTAACCATACTCGAGATTCCAACATATGTACAAATATCCTAGAAAATTACCCAATGTTCTCTTCTCTAGAATAAGTAGCTTGGTTGGAATTCCTTGATGTGCTTCTATGTTCCTTTAGAAGATGCTCCTCAAGAACTTCTTGTTTCTCTTCTCTTGGAGCTTGGCTATAAATCCAATATGATCCTTTTGCTGAATCTCTATTGGATCTTCACTTTATTCCACAAATTTTACTTTGCGAACCTGTTGAATCTCATAAGAGCTCAAAGCTTTTATTAGATAAGTTTGCTTGTGGAAGCCATCATCATAACTTATACACATGGGTTAATAGATACATACTTCGTGGCATAATGCCTAAGACATTCAAGAGTTAGCAGTACGAGCTCATGATATGGATCTTACCGTTGCTAGCAAAAGTAAAGGAAAATAAAATTATGAGCCTAAGGAAAAGAAAGAATTCAATATAAGGAATAACTATTCCAAAAGTTGTGCAAAGGAGTCAATGTTGATAACTACCACTCCTTCGCCTGTCAATATCTTAGGAAAGGCTAACAAGGAGAAGAATACTTCATACTCAAGAGTCTATAGAGGTGACAAGCCCACCTTGAAAGATCTGCAGGCAAAGAAGTATATCTATTCCCTGACTCTAATTTATTGAGGAAGTTAGATGAATTATTGGAGAAGAAGATTTTTGAGCTCTCTAAATCTAAAAACGCCCAAAAGACATGAATAAAATGTGGGATTCGAATTACTGTCAATATCGTAGATTGGTGAATCACCCCATTGAAAAGTGTGTGACCTTGAAAGAGAGGATCATGCATCTTACTTAAGAGGGGAAGATTGTGCTTGTTATTGATGAAGCTGTTGGAACTAATCATGCTGCAGTAGTTACTAATGAGCCTTCTCCTCAATTTGAATTAATACAATTTGGGTTTTTGGAGCCTGTTTTGGTACAAGTCTAATTAGCAACCCAATGTTCAAAGTGAAGTGGAGACACATATTGAAAATGTTCAAAGTAAAGTGCAGACACATGTTGAAAAGTGCGTGTCGAATGACGACGACAATGATGAAGGATGAGCTCTAGTGACAAGGAGGTGTCCTAGGTAGAAAATGACTCCAAAGTCACAACATCATCATATAAAAACAACAAAAAATGAAAGCTCTTAACGTATAAAGGGGAGGAAGAAATCAAAAGGATTTAGAAAGGTGATATCAGTTGAATTGCTTGAGCAAGAAATTACGACTCCTATAGCACTGAATTCTTTCCTATAGAATATTTTGATGTTATGGCTGTCAACACAGTCTCCTTCAAAGTAGAGGAAAATGATGAAGAAGAGGAGGATGAGCAAGTTAATGAACATGAAGTTGCAGTGAAGTTAACTCTTCGACATTCGGGGTCGTCAATGGATCAAAAACTATTGGTTATCCTTGATGGTATCCCCTCGCGTATCGGAAGGAGGGAAATGTGTTAACAATTGGCTTTTTCACTTCAATATGCGGAGTTGTACGCCAACAAGGTGGAAGATGTAGGTGAAGTTAAAGAAAATTCTGACAGGTGTGCATCATGCAATACCGCCATAGTTTTTACTGATGATGATTTGCACATGGGATCTAAATCCCACAATCGACCATTGTTTATGACAGAATTCATTTGGGTTAAAAGGCTGGTCGTATTCTAGTATATGGTGAGTCATCTGTGAACATCATGTCTAAGACTACAATGTATGGATTGGAGATCATTGTAGCAAAACTATCCCAAAGTCGAATTGTGATCCAAGGATTCAACCTATAGAGTCAACATGCAATTGGCATAATTTGTGTCAATCTCACCATGGGTGAACTAACAACGCCTACTCTTTTTCATGTGATTGACGCCAAGACTTCTTATAAAATGTTGCCTGGATGTCCTTGACAAGGCTGGCCCTAAGGCGGGGCGAGCAGGGCCCACGCCCAGGGCCCAATAATGTAAGATCCATATAATAGGTAAAAAAGGTTTATATACTATAGTGATGTAAATATATCATTTAGAAAAACATGGCTTAGTGGGAACTAAGCTGATTGAAGCACTTCACGTGCAAGGCAATCGGGGTTCAATTCCCAAGACTAATAATTTTTTTCCTAAATTTATATTCCAATCTAAAACTACTACAAGTAATAATTCATTTTTATCAATTTGGAAATTTAAAAAAATTTCTAATCCTCTTATTAGTCCAACCAATTATTCTTCCATATTAATTCTCTATCAATACATTTTATTATTAATAATTTCATCAATAAAATGTATATCCTTTTTTTACATACCTTCAAAGTTTTTTATAAAGGGTATTATCTATCTATTTATTGTTTTTACTGGATTCAAGCTTTGCTTAGGCTCTATAATAGATAAATAAATAATAAAACGATTTACTTACATTGATTTGTTTTTAAAAAACAAATAGTAATATGCATTTGTTTTTTAATATATTTTGTAGCCCCCTACAGAGTATATGAGAACTTTACATCTAATTTTTTTTCTTTGTAAAGTTATAAAAAATAAAACTTGAAATAAAAAATATGTAGCTAGTACTAGTACTTATATTAACGTAAGAAATTTCTTTTTAAGACACTTCTTATAATATTTATAAGAATCAATTACATACTTAAAGTATTATGCAATTTTAATGCATATATACTTGTCTTCAAATGAAATTATTTTTACACAATAATAATTTAAGATTCTTTTAAGCATTACATGATGAATCTCATTTTTTTACATGTCGCATACTTATAACTACTTTATAGGGCCTATAATTAACAATTCGCTCCGGGCCATTATATTCTCATAAACGGCCCTGGCCCTTGATTGCATAAAAATGGTGTGGTTGTAACTATCCTTCATCAATGCTTAAAGTACTATCATGAAGGAGCACTATGAAGTGAGACTACATATAAATTGATAAGCTGAAACGCTAAACACCGCCCGTAAAATCCTTATTATCGTCCGTATTTTCACACAAATTTCCAACTTTGCCCTTTCTTCTTCAAATCACTTTCTCTCATTAAAAAATCCTGCATCACCACCACCACCACCACCCCACACCTGCTCCACCACGCACTTACTTAATTCTTTTTTTTTCAAATTTTTTAATTTTTTTTTCAATTTTTGAGACATGCGTCTCAATTAGACGAAGGTATGTTGATACCTTCGTCTAATTGAGACGCAGGTCTCATAAATTTATTTTTTTAATTTTTTTTCAATTTTTGAGACATGCGTCTCAATTAGACAAAGGTATGTTGATACCTTCGTCTAATTGAGACGCAGGTCTCACAATTTTTTTTTTCAATTTTTTTTGTTGATACCTTCGTGTAATTGAGACGCATGTCTCAAAAATTGAAAAAAAAAATTAAGAGTTGACCTTCGTCTACCTTGGACGAAGGTATCACAAATTTTTTTTTTCTGTTTTTTTTTTTTGTCTTGTTATTTAATTTAACTAATTAACTAATTAAATAATTATAGTTTATTGTTGTTAATCTACTTAGCATTATTATTTAAATTTTTTTTAAGTGTTGTAAAGCTTAGAGCTTATAATTAATTAAATTATTAATTTTATAATTATTCAACTAAAGTGTTTGTGAGATGTGTTTAGAGAGAAGTGTTGAAAATGGTGGTGGTTTAGAGTGAAAAAGGTAAGGGTGAGTATTAGATGGAGGAAATAAGGTCAAGGGCGAATTTGGAAATTTGCGGTAAAATACGGGCGACACTAAGGATTTCGCGGACGATGAATAGCATTCCCAATTAATAAGGAGTGTTTAGTTCAACAACATATAATGGGAGTTGCATATTAATTAAGATCATGAAATTTTGATTTAGATAATTTCACAAGTTGATGAGTGAAATTCTCGAATGTATTTTCAATAAATGTTTAATGGAATATATATAATCATATTTGTTTACAGTTTATACTTCTGAAAATGCAATAGTGCAAATTCATTAAACTATTACTTAATAAAGTATGGCCTGTGGGAAATTAAATACTACGTAATTACAACCACGTTTCAAAAACTGATTTTTTACGATGAGGTTTACGTATGGTCATAAATTTTGATCACTATGGGACCCATTTCCTAGAATTGACAATCTGAATTGACATCCCAAATGTATGTTCATAAACTTGTACCTGAATTGGACACTCTAATTGTATGGTCATTAACTTGTACATAAAATTAAATTTTGGTCGCTAAGGTTTACGCCGCCAACCCGAAATTAATTCTCCCAGTGATGCATGATGATCGTTCAAGTTTGGACAAAGAACGGAATTTTTAATTAAAGTTTCCTTTTTTCCAAAAAAAAAAAAAAGAAAAAGAAAACTCCATAATTTAGACATTTACTAAATTAATTACGTTATGCATTAAGACTACAATTCCATTACAAAATTGCTATTAGCTAGTTCTAGTATAAAAATTGTTATGATCGATGTTTAGACTCATGTAGGATGAGTAATTAACATGGTAGAATTTCCTTTCTTTTTTATTTATTTATTTTTTTTTGAGATGGTTATTATTGTACGCCTTATTTAATACTTCTAAAAGCTTCATTAATTTGAAAATTATGTATTTCTTATCCATCTTAATTTTGTTTGATGATATTAAAATTATAATCATTGACATTATTTGATATCATATGTTTGATAATTTCCATTTGATGAGTTTCATCCTTTGTCAGCCGTGTAGTCACATTATGATACAAAAGAAAGAATCAAAGCTAATGCTTGTCGATTTAATTAAATATGAGCAATCTTGATATATATAAAAAAATAAAAGGGAGGAATATACTTACTAATGATGTCATGTATGTCAAAGGGAACTCCATGTCAGGCATTAAGCAAAACAATAATAAGGAAAGAAAAATATAATAAAGAAAAAAAAAAAGGAGAAAGAGCATGCCTGCAAATTATTAATGGCGCCAAAGGTAATTGCAAGTTGGCAAGCTGCGGACTTGCGGTATGGTAAATTGCAATATGACACAACTTATACAGCCCTTTTTGTTTTATATAAGAGAGAAAAAAAATGATTTTGACGTATTCGTTACAATTAAAATTTTTTTTAAACCCGTTAATTTATTTTTGCTGGTGTAAAGTTATTTTTATTTTATTGAAATCATTAGCAACTTATTAAGAATTGAAATTAATTTTTGCTGAACTTAACTTATTTTTGTTGGTCTAAACTTATTTTTGTTGAAAATAAGTAAGAATAAGTCGAGTAGAATAGGGCCTAAGTTTTATCTTTTGATTCAAAAATAAAGTAATGTGTTACAGGTAAATTTTGACCGACTTCCAAGTCCCAAGAATGACTCACTCACAAGGACACGCTTAAAATTGCTAATGTGAGGTAGTCTAAAAAAATTTTCAAAATTCGATTATCAAGTCAACAGGGTTGGAACCTTCTCATGAGCAAACACTTTGACTTGTGTACTGTACATGACATGAACAAAAAAAAAAGATGACTTCTCGGTCGAACAGACCCTATCATGAGTACACACTTCAAATCTTGTACGTGACATAGTCTCGAGGGAGCAATTTGTAGTCACCAAAATTTTATTAAAGTGTCAAAAATTATATAATTAATTATTTGAGTTAAATAAAATAAATATTTGCTCAATTTAATTAATTTAGCCTTTTAAATTAAATATCCAAATTATTATATTATTAGTCCAAATAAAATGTCTATTGGGCCGAAAATGACTACAAGACTTCCAAGTAATCAAAGGAGTCCAATCCCACATCTCCTGGTTCAAGATGGAGGTCAAACTCACCTATAAATAAAGGGGGAAAAGAAGGGAGAAATTCAGTTGGGAAAAGTCAATGGAAGATCATCCAAAAGAATTTAGAAATTCACACTCTCAACGTTTAACAACTACTACCAAATTGTGCAAATTGTTTAGGTCGCATTCAAATACATTTAAAGTGAGATTGAAGGTGGTCAGCCCTCACTTGAACATTGTCATACAAATTTGATTGACGTCAACAACTGTCAAATTTGGCTGACATTGACAGGTGTCATCCAACAGCAGGGAAGCAGAATCAAAAGAGTTAGTTTATTTTCTAAAAATTGTTCACAGAGATTGTATCTACATCCAAATTATTAATAAAATATCACTTGTTTACTTAACTGCTAGTCGTTGACTTTGGTTTGAAGTTTTGTGGCAACAAATTTCTGGCACACCCGGTGGGACGATTATCACTCTTCATCCCCAATCTCTAAGATGTCAAGTTCAAGTTTCAGATTATGCGTCAAAAGTTTAAACAATGGTGCATTCGACATCAAGTCTCCACAACAAGTCTCGAGGGGGCATTTGTTGACACCGAAATTTTAATATTTTTAGGTATCAAATATATCCAATAACTAGAACAAAAAATTTTAGATGATATGATTTGTTGAGATTTAGGAAATTAAATTATATTGTTATTTTATTCTTAAAGCATGTATTATTTTCTCTATAAATAGGGGAGTAGTTTAGGGTTTTTAGAAGTAAGAGATGGAATAAGTCACAAAGACTCCATTATCTCCTACTAGCAAATTGTAGGTAAATAGTACGGAATAAGTCGATAAGACCCCGGTATTATAAGAAAACCAATCTAAATCCCCCGCTTTATAGAAAAGAATCAAAAGAGTAACGACAGTCGCAATCCATAAATTATCAATTTAATTATTATTTATCTTTATTATTATTAATTTGCAGGTTGATAGATTTTATGGTTTACAGTAATGTATCATAGGTCCACTTACATGTACTAAAATGTTTTGGCGCTTTATCTACTGCCATTACCATAACTATACTTCGTATATACTATATATAGTGCAAGCAATATCATCAAGTTATTCAAATAAAAGTATTAACAACATTATTGTCAAGATTAGTCCACAAAATGTAGAAATGACTTTGGTAATAGGCTAGTATCAAAATGATAAATTATAAAAGATGGAAGCACGTTGGATATATCTCTTGAAGGCTTCACGCCAAAAGTAATTACCATATTTAGATAGATATTTAAAAAAATTTGTATTTACTCTAAGCTTCTTATTCACATTTCCTTTAATTAAACACAAAGTATTGTATACATTTTTTATACTAAATACAAAATATATGTACTATACTCCATCACTGTCAAAAGGCTTCAATAACCTGCGGCCTTGGAGGTCTTGTTCTTCAAATTTTGAATTTCAAATCAGAAACTGCAGTCGTGATCATCACAAAAACATGCCTTGATTGTACGAAAAGTAGTGACACAATTCATAAACACGTTTATCTATAAATATAAGAAATTTAAGATTTAGAAAATAAGGATCAATCCAATCTCAGCCTTATGCTTACTTCGCTGTAAAATTCTTTGGAGTCTTAATTCAATATATTAAGTACAATTATTTATTACAAATTCAATTCAAACTTGTCTATGTTGGGTGTAAAAATCGTTAGTGAAGTAATTGATGAAGAAGACGCATTACGCATTACCCCCACAATCGTTTTTTATGCAATCCAATTTGCATTGTGTAATGCAAGGAAGATACGACACACAATCATTTGGCAGAAGGCATTATATTGGATGATGCGATTGTAACGATTGAAATAAGACACAATTCCTTGTATTTAATCTTCCATTGTTTGATCTCCCGTCACGCATTACATTGGTGATTTAACAAAACAAAATTTTGAACCTTCGATAATTCCACAAAAATAATATCAAGAAAAAAAATGATAGATAGAATTTTTTCCTAAAATTTTATATACCATATATGCACAGGAAATTCTATACCTTTATAAAAAATTTTCCACAAAAAAATGATATACCTTTATCTCATTTATAAATTTTTTTTCCCTAAAATGATAGATAGAACCTTTTCCTTTATAAAATTTTTTCCATAAAAATGATATACCTTCTATCTCACCAGAAATATGCACACGAAATTCTTGAACGTGCGGGTATGGCTAATTGTAAACCTGCAGCGACTCATGTTGAAACAAAGTCAAAACTTAGTGCTAATTCTGGTCCTCCTATTAAGGACCCTAGTAAGTATCGTAGTCTTGCCGATGCACTTCAATACCTCACTTTTACTCGTCCTGATAATGCATATGCCATCCAGCAGGTCTGTTTGTTTATGCAGGACCCACAGGAGTCTCATTATGGTGCTTTACAACGTATCCTCTGCTACGTTCAAGGCACTATTGATCATGGGTTACATTTATATCCCTCTGCTAGTACTAGATTGATTACTTATACTGATGCTGATTAGGCTGGTTGTCCAGATACTCGTCGGTCAACTTCTGGTTATTGTTGTTTTCTTGTTGATAATCTTATTTCTTGGTCTTCTAAACGTCAGCATACTTTGTCAAAATCTAGTGCCGAAGCAGAGTATAGAGGTGTCGCTAATGTAGTCTCTGAAGCAGGTTGGCTCCGTAATCTTTTACTTGAGTTTCATTGTCCTCTTCGACAAGCCACCATAGTTTATTGTGATAATATTAGCGCAATTTATTTGACTACCAATCCAGTCCAACATCAACGCACTAAACATGTTGAGTTGGATATCAATTTTATTAAGGAAAAGGTTGCACTAGGCCAGGTGCGTGTCTTATATATTCCGTCACGTCACCAGTTTGCCGATATTTTTACAAAAGGCTTGTCTCAAGATTTTTTTTTTTTGGATTTAAAATCCAGTCTTAGCGTCCGACCTCCTCCCGCTGTGACTGCGGGGTGTGAATATTTTCCTAAAATTTTGTATACCATATATTTTGTATATTACCTAATATTGGTGATTTTGATACCCTTGTAACCTATATATATTGATCAATGAATTTACTCCAACTCAAGGGAGTTTTCACAATCTCACAAAAAGGGACTGAATAAGTTTTTTGAAATACATAGAACTTTTGTGACAATAAATCTTATATGAAGACGTAAAAGTTGTGTGTACAAATTTTCACCGCATTAGGATATATTAGAGGACTAACTCAACTAAAAGCTTAAGCAGATGGTTGAGGCATAGGAATAGTTTATATACTCTATCACGCACCCTCACACGAGAGCCCGTTGGGTTTGAACTGTGGATGCAACATGGGCCCCTTCATACCATGCGCTTAATAATTCCACTTAGAAGGGAGGGGTGGATGAGATTCGAACCCAAGACTTGTGTCACGCTGGCTCCGATACCATATTAGAGGATCAACTCAACCAAAAGCTTAAGCTGATGGTTGAGGCCCAGGAATAGTTTATATACTCTATTAGGAGAAGAATTAAGCCTACGTAATATACCAATTATAAATATGAGTCAATTACGAAACCATAAAGTTGAAAAAATTAACCATCAAACAAGTTTAACATCAAGCTAGAGGATTAATTAGAAAGAAAATTGCAACTTTGTCTAACTAAAAAATATATATCTAATTATAATTCGTATTAATAAAATTGAAAACTTAGTTATTCCCTCCATCAACTTATTGATGGCCATCGATTAAAAAGGAATAAATGAAATTTAGATGTAAGTGCATAAATAATGAAACAAGAAATACTAAGGTTTGACGAGTATCAAATATGAACAAAATAATACTACTACTTGAATAAGTGAAAAATAAAGAGAAATTCAAAGAGGCAATAAGGAAATGAAAAAAAAAAATTAAAAACTAGCTTATGAGGGAATGGAACCTGCGATGCCATGCCATGCCAAGTAAAAACATGGGTGATAACTTGAGCCACATAATTTTACCACTAGTCCAAATACTTTTTAGTGTATTAGTCTATTAGATTGTTTTCAAATTGTATATATTGCATGGTAGTGCTGAATTGTTTTTTTTAAACGTCAAAATTTTTTTTGAGTTGGGGGACTGTGGTCCCCCGTGTCCCTACTGTGGCTCCGCCATTAACAACTTTGTATATGCCATGCTATGTTTGAAAATGATTCTACATAGTTCGCTCACCTTCATGGCTTCATGGATGAACACCATTAAAGGTAGGTTGAAGGTTTCATTCATCAGACCGAGTAATCTAATATAGTATACGGTATATTGTGTTAACATAACTTGTAATGTGGTATTAAAATTGTATTACTAATATATAAATACTTGTACATATACTAAATAATTTATATTGTATATAAAAAAGATAAGTTAAATAATATCATTTATGAGGAGGTAAAATCCTATTGGTGTGAGTGCATGACCTTGCTTGTTTGACTTTGGTGGCCAACTAAGATAAACTTTGGTCTAATGCCAAGTTTGCCAACTCAATATTGAGCGTATCTCCACTACTGTTAAATTTCATGTTAAAGATAAATGGGCCTGGGTAATTCAACAAGGAGGAGGAGAGTCAAACTAGTCCACAAGCCAAAGGAGGTTCCATCCTAAAACCAATTGGTAATAGGAGGAGTAATTCCTAGGCCTATAAACTAGTTCAATATCTCCTCTTTCTCCGATATGGGACAACTCACTAGTGTAAATCACATGGGGTTCAACACTCCCCATCACTAGTGAGCGTCCTTAGAATTAGAGCACACCAGAAGGCACAATATAATCCTCATTGGGAATGAACATCCAACAGAGGCTCTTAACCAGTGGCTTAGACAAATACCCAGTTTTTAGAAGAGGCCTGAATAACCTGGGCTCTGATACCATGTTAAATTTCATGTTATAGATAAATGGGCCTGGGTAACCCAACAAGGAGGAGGAGAGTCAAACCGGTCCATAAGGCCAAGGAGGTTCCATCCTAAAACCAATTGGTAATAGGAGGAGTAATTCCTAGGCCTATAAACTAGTTCAATATCTCCTCTTTCTCCGATATGGGACAACTCACTAGTGTAAATCACATGGGGTTCAACACTCCCCATCACTAGTGAGCGTCCTTAGAATTAGAGCACACCAGAAGGCACAATATAATCCTCGTTGGAAATGAACATCCAACAGAGGCCCTTAACCAGTGGCTTAGACAAATACCCAGTTTTTTTTAGAAGAGGCCTGAATAACCTGGGCTCTGATACCATGTTAGATTTCATGTTAAAGATAAATGGGCCTGGGTAACCCAACAAGGAGGAGGAGAGTCAAACCGGTCCATAAGGCCAAGGAGGTTCCATCCTAAAACCAATTGGCAATAGGAGGAGTAATTCCTAGGTCTATAAACAAGTTCAACATCTCCTCTTTCTCCGATATGGGACAACTCACTAGTGTAAATCACATGGGGTTCAACACTCCCCCTCACTAGTGAGTGTCCTTAGAATTAGAGCACACCAGAAGGCACAATATAATCCTCGTTGGGAATGAACATCCTACAGAGACCTTTAACCAGTGGCGTAGACAAATACCCAGTTTTTAGAAGAGGCCCGAATAACCTGGGCTCTGATACCATGTTAGAATTCGGGGTTATGGTGGAAGAAAGTGAAAGGTGGTAGACATGGGAGTAGCTTGGGATTATTATTTATTACTCTTTGAAATGAGCTAGCTAATTCCTTTTTATACTTGGGATTATTACAAGCAATGCTTACATCATCTTTGTAACTAACTTCTAACAAACCTATGCTTACATCATCAATTTGTAACAAACTTATAACAAACTAACAAACTCATAACAAACTATTTCTGTACAATACTAGTATAAATACACTATACACCAACACCCCCCCCCCCCTCTCAAACTAGGATCCATGAATCCTAGTTTGGATAACAAGTGATGAAAACGTGGAGAAGATAGAGGCTTGATAAACAAATCAACTATCTGTTCTTCAGTAGGCAAATAAACCAATTTAAGCAATCCATCCAAAACCTTGTCTCTAGTGAAATGAATATCTATCTCAATATGCTTTGTTCGCTCATGATGAACTGGATTCTTTGCTATATGAATGGCTGATTGATTGTCACAATGAAGAGTGACAGGAGCTAAGTTGGATACACCCAACTCATGTAGCAAATTAACTACCCAAGTTATTTCACTTGCTGCTGCTGCTAGAGCTCTATACTCAGACTCAGAGGAAGACTTTGACACAACTGATTGCTTCTTACTTTTCCATGCAATAAGGGAGTTACCAAGTAAAAGCAAATATCCAGTGACTGACCTTCTAGTATTAGGACAGGATGCCCAGTCTGCATCTGAGAAAGCTGATAAAGATAACTCTGAACCACCTTTCAAAAGAATTCCTTGTCCAATTGAGCCTGCCACATATCTAAGAACATGATGGAGTGCATGCATATGTGATGTTCTGGGTGAATGAAGAAATTGACTAAGTGTTTGTACGGCATAGGAAAGGTCTGGTCTTGTGTTACTAAGAAAATTCAATTTGCCAACCAAGGATCTGTACAAAACTAGGTCTGTGCAAAGTTCTCCTTCACTTTCAAGCAGTTTCAAGTTAAGTGGCAGGGGAGCAGGGGCAGGATGAGTCAAATCCATGTTACTATAAGCTAACAATTCCTGAGTAAATTTCTTTTGTGTTACAACCAATCCAGGAGACAGCCTTGTAACTTCCATGCCAAGGAAAAAACTTAGCTCACCCAAATCTTTGACGCTAAAAACACTATGGAGATGATTCTTCAAATGTGTTATGATGTCTAGATCATCACCAGTGACAATGATATCATCAACATAAACTGCTGCCAAAGTAACATGACTTGCAGTTCTAAGAATGAAAAGTGAGTGATCATATTTAGATTGTGTAAAGCCTTGAGAAAGTAATTCAGTGGTTAGCTTAGAGTACCATTGTCTACTAGCCTGTTTAAGGCCATAAAGGGACTTAGTAAGCTTGCAAACCTTGTTCTCAGGATTAGGAACCCCTTTTGGCATAGACATATAAACCTCTTCCTTTAAATCTCCATGTAAGAAAGCATTGTTAACATCTAGCTGATGTAAATGCCAATTGTGATGAGCTGCTAATGCCAAGATGCACCTTATTGTGGTCATTTTAACCACTGGTGAGAATGTTTCTTCAAAATCAATGCCATATTGTTGTGTGAACCCTTGAGCAATTAATCTGGCCTTATACCTCTCTACAGTCCCATCTTGCTTTAGCTTAACTTTATAAACCCATTTGCAACCAATAGGCCTTTTGTGAGGAGGCAAATCAACCACTTCCCAAGTATGATTCTTCTCCAAAGCTGTTAGCTCAGCATTCATTGCATCTACCCAAACTGAGATTTTAGAAGCTTGTGCATAGGTAGTAGGTTCAGGAATGTATTGTTGATGAATGTTTTGTGCAGCAGAAGGTAAAGCATTGTAAGAGACTAGGTTACACCAATGTGAATCTGCTGAATGACGCTGATAATCTTGTAAATAACTAGGTTGTTTGTGAGGCCTTGAAGATCTTCTAATAGAATCATGTGGGAAAAATGGCAGATCAACAATTAATTTTGATGGATCAGAAACTGCGTGTGTTATAGAAGGAGATGAAGTGGAAGAAGTAGAAGAATCTAAAGTAGAAGAAGAAATGAGAGGATCAAGAGAAAAGGCTGATTCAGAGGAAACTGGACAAGAGAGGAATATATCAGGAATTTCATAAGTGTAAGCAGAAGTATAAGAGTTGAAAGAAAGCAAATAAGTGGAATTATTAGCAGAAGAATGAGAAGAAGAAATATGAAAAGGAAAATGAGATTCATAAAAGACTACATCTCTGGAAATAATGATAGAATTGGAGTGAAGACTTAACACTTTATACCCTTTCTGTCCTGCAGGATAACCTAGAAATACACAAGGTTCTGGTCTGGGTTGAAATTTAGTTCTTCCTACAGAAGAGGTTGCAACATAACACAAACAACCGAAAGATTTCAAGAGATGCAAGTTTGGTTTTACTTTGTGTAATAGCTCATAAGGAGTTTTGTTTTGTATGGGCTTTAAAGGCATTCTATTTAACAAGAAAGTAGCACAAAGAATAGCTTCTTCCAATATTAAGGTGGCAGTTTAGCTTGGAAAAACAAAGCTCTAGCAGTTTCTAAGAGATGCCTATGTTTTCTCTCAACCACAGCATTCTGCTGAGGTGTGTTTGCACAACTTGTTTCATGAAAGATCCCTTTGACTGCCAAATAATGCTTTAAAGGCCCCTCAGTTAGTTCTTTAGCATTATTAGTTCTGATACATAAAACATGAGCCTGAAACTGTGTTTCCACATAGGCAACAAAATTTTGAATCACAGTAACTGCATCTGATTTGTACTTAAGTAAATGAGTCCAAGTAGACCTAGTGTAGTCATCAACAATGGTTACAAACTGATTATATCCATTGTGAGTTAAAACTTTGTATGGACCCCAAAGATCAATATGTGACAACTGAAAAGGCTTAATAGTTTTGATTGAACTAGAAAGAAAGGGCAGTCTAGATTGTCTAGCTGCAGGGCACACATTACAAATCAAATGATGAGTGAAATCATCTACAAAATCAGCTGGAAATAGAAGTTTTAACTGTGAAACTGGTAAATGTCCTAATCTGAGATGCCATAATCGAAGAGATTCTAGACTTGGCTTAGTAACAGCAAGGATTGAATGAGAAGAAGAGACAAGTTGAAGTTGAGCTGCATGATAAAGTCCTCCATCAATCTTACCAAGTAGAAGTGGAGGCTTTGTCATTGTGAGCTCCTGAAGAAAACAAGCATTGTGAGTGAAAGAGATTGTACAATGCAAATCTGAACATAATTTGTGAATGGAAATAAGGTTGAAATGAAAATCAAGAACATGTAACACATTCCACAGTTTCAAACCATTATTTAAAACTACAGTGCCTTTGTGTTTGATTTGAATTGATTTACCAGTGGGAATAGTGATAGTGCTATGCTCATCATTCAAGGTGGAATATGAGGAAAACATGGCAAGTGAATTGCAGTTATGATCAGTGGCTCCACTGTCTAAAATCCAAGAAGTGCTAGCACAATTAAGGACACAATAAATACCTGCAAAACTGTTGTTCTGTGATGCTGAACCAGAATCAAGCTGTGCACTAGAAGACTGAGATGCTGCAGATTGTTGCTTAGACATCAATTCTATCAAGTAATTATACTGCTCAATGGTTATAGCTCCTTGTGGTGGTATATCCAGTTCATCAGTCACAACAGTTGCCTGAGACTGTTCTTCAGTAGATTGTGAATGAGTTGTAGCTGCAACTCTTTTGTCCTTGAAACCAGTGAATCCAGGTGGAAATCCATGCACCTTGAAGCATCTAGAATAAGAATGGCTTGGTTTTTGACAATGTGTGCAAAAATAAACTGTATTTGCAGGTCTTTTATAACCTCCTCTAAAACCAGAATAACCTCTCCCTGCACTATATCCTCCACCAACTGTATTACTAGTATTTACACTAGTATTTCCTCTGCCTACAGTGGTGAATGATGAACTTGGTCTAAAGCCCTTAGGATGAGTAAAATCTGGTTTAGGCAATGCTTGATTAGCTGCTAAAGCAATGGTATCAACATGAGCATTTTGAGTTGTAATTGCAGCAACTTCCTTATGCCTTTCTTCTTGCAAGAATAACCTATATGCTTGTGAAAGATTAGGCAAAGGTTGCATGAGCAATATACTTCCTCTCACAGTGGTAAACTGCTCATGTAGCTTCATCATAAATTGCATAAGCCTTTGATCTTGTTGAAGTTTGTAAATCCTCTTTGTTAGATTACAAGTACACTGATTACATGTACAAGTTGGTAAAGGATTTACAATACTTATTTCATCCCAAATTACCTTCATCTTGGTGAAAAACTCATAAACACTCATTGTTCCTTGGGTTAGATCAGCCAACTGTTGTTCCAAGGCAAATAAATTTGCTCCTGAAACATAACCATATCTATCTTCTAAATCCTTCCAGATTTCAGCAGCAGTAGTAAAGTATAGGACACTTTTAGCTATGCTAGTGTCTAGGTTATTCAATATCCAAGAGATCACATTATCATTGCAACGTTTCCAAATAGGATAAAGAGGATCAGAAGTAGAAGGTGTTGTGATCTCACCAGTGACAAAAACAAGCTTATTCTTAGCAGAAAGAGCTATAAGCATTGATCGTTTCCAATCACCAAAACCACTTCCATTGAATTTTCCAGTAGTAATCTGTTGAGCTGTGTGATCTGAAGGATGAATGTAATATACACTCGAAGGATCTTGATAATGAAGCTGTGAAGAAGAAAAACTTGGAATTTGATCTTCAATTGACATTTTAATGAAGAAAATTTGAAGAATTTAGGCTAAAAAACACCAGAAAATGAAATGTAAAAACCAGAAAACAGAACAAAATCTGGAAATTTCAAGCTAAAATGAGCTTTGATGATACGAAGAAGATGAAGATTAATGTGATGGCTCTGATACCATGAAGAAAGATTAGTTTAGTTGTAAGAATAACAGAAGAAATTATGAGAGAAAAATGAATGAAGAAGATTATTATTTCTTACTCTTTGAAATGAGCTAGCTAATTCCCTTTTATACTTGGGATTATTACAAGCAATGCTTACATCATCTTTGTAACTAACTTCTAATAAACCTATGCTTACATCATCAATTTGTAACAAACTTATAACAAACTAACAAACTCATAACAAACTATTTTTGTACAATACTAGTATAAATACACTATACACCAACACACATATCTATACTAGTATTGTGCTCAACGAGATGGCTTCTCGCCACAGGGTTCGTGCTCCCTTGAATGGTGCTGTTGAACACATGTACAACGAGGATTATATTGTGCCTTCTGTTGTGCTCTAATTCTAAGGACGCTCACTAGTGAGGGGGAGTGTTGAACCCTATGTGATTTACACTAGTGAGTTGTCCCATATCGGAGAAAGATGAGATGTTGAACTAGTTTATAGGCCTAGGAGTTACTCCTCCTATTACCAATTGGTTTTAGGATGGAACCTCCTTGGGCTTGTGGACTGGTTTGACTCTCCTCCTCCTTGTTGGGTTACCCAGGCCCATTTATCTTTAACATAAAATTTAACATGGTATCAGAGCCCAGGTTATTCGGGCCTCTTCTAAAAAATTGGGTATTTGTCTAAGCCACTGGTTAAGGGTCTCTGTTGGATGTTCATTCCCAACGAGGATTATATTGTGCCTTCTGGTGTGCTCTAATTCTAAGGACACTCACTAGTGAGGGGGTGTGTTGAACCTCATGTGATTTACACTAGTGAGTTGTCCCATATCGGAGAAAGAGGAGATGTTGAACTAGTTTATAGGCCTAGGAGTTACTCCTCCTATTACCAATTGGTTTTAGGATGGAACCTCCTTGGGCTTGTGGACTGGTTTGACTCTCCTCCTCCTTGTTGGGTTACCCAGGCCCATTTATCTTTAACATAAAATTTAACATGGTATCAGAGCCCAGGTTATTCGGGCCTCTTCTAAAAAATTGGGTATTTGTCTAAGCCACTGGTTAAGGGTCTCTGTTGGATGTTCATTCCCAACGAGGATTATATTGTGCCTTCTGGTGTGCTCTAATTCTAAGGACACTCACTAGTGAGGGGGTGTGTTGAACCTCATGTGATTTACACTAGTGAGTTGTCCCATATCGGAGAAAGAGGAGATGTTAAACTAGTTTATAGGCCTAGGAGTTACTCCTCCTATTACCAATTGGTTTTAGGAGGGAACCTCCTTGGGCTTGTGGACCGGTTTGACTCTCCTCCTCCTTGTTGGGTTACCCAGGTCCATTTATCTTTAACATGAAATTTAACAACTACAAAGACCAAATTTCATGACGTAGACTCAACATTAAGTTAATTAATGGAAATCATTAAGAAAATAAAGAAAATTTTCGTTTATCAGATTTCTTGATTTGAGGCTAATTATTTACATGAAAATATGAAATGAAATGGTAATTATTTGAGGCTAATTACTCTTCATACATAGCTATGGTGCTTAAGCTTTGTGGTGGAATTAATTGAGTCTTCGTTCTCTGATGGGCCCTGGCTAAGAAATTTAGTCATTTGCCGCCAGCAAGTACTCCGCATCTTGAAGTTGCGTTTGAATGCATGTATTATTTGCTCTTTCGCTTGGGAGATTGAGATCAACAATTGAGAATGTTCACCACCGGTGGACAAAATAATAATAATAATAATAATAATAATAATAATAATAATAATAAAAATAATAATAATAATAATAATAATAATAATAATAATAATGCTTGTGTATTTAGTGATTGTAATAAGGTGGCAGTTGAGTTATGCAAGGTACAATAACGAACCTTCGTGCTAATCTAATCCATATATGCAGGAAGCACCACCGGATGCGATGCCAATATGTAACCCGATAGAATGTGAGAGCCGAGGCCGGACCATCAAGCCAGCTGCTAGAGGATCCAATAATTAATAAAGTCTTAGCTCTTTAGCAGATTAAGTAAGGCACAACCCCAAAGAACATTACTTATGTACTCCGTAATATGTATGGACATGTAACTATATGGTAAGTTGTTGGAGTATGGGGCAACACTACCTCCCTCGGGATTTTAATATTATTAATTAGTACCTTGTATGAACAAACTAATTTAACTCAATCTATTTAGCTCCATTAAGGCAATTATCTATTATCCAAAAAAAAAAAACATAATTAAACGAAATCTAATTGCTATCCTAGGTCCACGTACAAGCATTAGAATGTTTTGGCATCTATCAATGTTCATCACTTTATTAGTGAGCCATGTGAAATTTAATTGCTTATGTAAATTTTGGCATTAATTCATCAGGTGAATTTAAAATAATAAAATAATAGGCAATACTCATACCGTGTACGGATTTATAAACTATGTTGCGTTTATAAAGTATTAGCCCCTGTTCTCCTCATCTTATTTTTGCTTATTTTTGTTGAATTGAACTTATTTTTACTGATATGAACTTATTTTTGCTGATCTGAACTTATTTTTGCTGAACTAAACTTATTTTTGCTGAATTTGTTTTATACTAATTAAAAATTATAGGGCAATTATATAGTATATATAATTGAAATTTTATTTAGGTGAAAATAATTGATTTATTATAATCTCTAAATTATATATAATCTGATTTTTTTCATCAAATTTCAAGAATCTTATGGACAAAGAAATGCACAATATTTTATCATCTTCTTTTTAGTATCATATAGTTTTCATGTATTATAATATTATCATATCTATATTAACATATATTTATTTTCATATAAAATAATATATTTCCAATTTTCCATCAAAAATATAAAATCATATGTAAATATTTTTTTTACATATTATTTCCATACAATACATATTCTCTTCGAAAATGCTACCTAAATATTTTTAGAATATTCTACTGTTTTTATACCATAATTTCTCATTTAAAAAGATGTGCACATATAAATATCCATGTACAAATTAATTTGCATAATACATATAGAATTTTGTTTTTTTTTTTAACTGAACTTATTTTTGCTGAACTGAACTTATTTTTGCTGATCTGAACTTATTTTTGCTGAACTAAACTTATTTTTGCTGAAAATAAGTAAAAATAAGACGAGGAGAACATGGCCTTAGTCATCATTAAACTTTTATGTCTTGAATTAAAGTTTGTGGTATGTATTTAGAACAGGGCCTTAGTCATCATTAAACTTTTATGTCTTGAATTAAAGTTTGTGGTATGTATTTTATATATTACATTGTTATACATTCTTTATATAAATTAAAATATGAATTTCAAATATTAAATGTGCTTCCTCCATTGTGTTTTAGATTATATCAAAATACATTTTATTACTACACATGGGAAAGATTTCATGTGTGGTAACCGTATACATGTGAAAATAAAAAAAATTTAAAAAAAAAAACATAAATAATTAAGTACTTATAAAAAAATTCTCCAAAAACAATATTAGCAACGAAATAAACAAAAATGAAGTTAAAAAATTACATGATTGATAATAAAGAACATGGAAGCAAGTGACTCACGGAGTAATTAAACCCTCGCTTCCCAGATAAAGCATATGATACAGTATATAAATATTCCTGAGCCTCAACCATGAGCTTAAGTTTTTGGTTGATCAGCATCAATCTCATGTATTTAAAATACATTTATTAGAATATAGTTTTGTTTTGTTGCCAAATTAGAGAGACCACTCATGAGATTAAGAATAAAGTTGATATATCAGTAAATTAAAGCAAATAAAACAACACTGATTTAGGCCTTATTCTCCTCGTCTTATTTTACTTATTTTCAGCAAAAATAAGTTCAGTTCAGCAAAAATAAGGCCTTGTTCTCCTCGTCTTATTTTTGCTGAACTGAACTTATTTTTGCTGATCTGAACTTATTTTTGCTGAACTGAACTTATTTTTGCTGAACTGAACTTATTTTTGCTGAATTTGTTTTATACTAATTAAAAATTATAGGGCAATTATATACTATAATTGAATTTTATTTAGGTGAAAATAATTGATTTATTATAATCTCTAAATTATATATAATCTGATTTTTTCTCTCAAATTTCAAGAATCTTATGGACAAAGGAATGCACAATATTTTATCATCTTCATTTTAGTATCATAAAGTTTCCATGTATTATAATATTATCATATTGTAGGGGCCCCGGATTTTAGGGTCCCAAATTTTTTGGTCACCTTTCCCAATTTGTCCGTACGTAGGTCGAGTTAGACCAAAAAATTTGGCTTAAAGAAAGGTGAAACGAATTAATTAAACCTTCTTTTCAACTGAAATGGAGTGCTGGAACATGTATCACGTTACAAGCGTAGCGCTACAACGTTTCTCACGCTGACCCTGCAGCGTTACAAGTTCTGTGACGCTACAGTGTCAGCGCAGGAAAGTTTGTAACGCTACGAAGGTAGCGCAGTTAACTTTCAAGCGTTGCTCTTTTTTCCCTTTTTTCCTTCTTTTCAACAGAAATGGAGCGCTGGAACTTGTACCACGCTACAGGCGTAGCGCTACAAGATTTCCCACGCTAACCCTGCAGCGTTACAAGTTATGTGACGCTACAGTGTCAGCGCAGGAAGGTTTGTAACGCTACGAAGGTAGCGTCGTTAACTTTCTAGCGCTGCTCTTTTTTTTCTTTTAAACCCAATTTTAAATCATCTTATTTGGAGAAACTTCAATACCGATACCAAAAATGCTAATAAGAAGTCGCCAATGAGTTTTAGGAAATAAACTCATAAACCGTGTATTTAGATTAGATACGAATGGGACTCAAATAAGGGACGTTTGTCTAAATTGCACGGAAATCCTCTCCGATCCCATGGGGATGACTCCAAGTTGTGGTCGAGCGAACCAAAGATTGGACTCGGGGGCGAAGGTACTAACATGACGGAGTGCGTCGGGTTAGCCCATAGGCGGCCATTACTAGTTTCCTCTTAACCATACAGAAATTACATTTAGAATCACACAAAATTATCAATTTACAAAATTAACAAAAAAAGCATTAAATTGTAAGTGATAACACAAAAAACTAATTAATTTAACTCAAACCGTTATTAAAATTAATTTAGGGAGCCTAACATGATTAGATTTGTCCGAAAGAATTATCTTGATTAAGCGTTGCAAACAATCAATTTAAGTCCTTTAACAATAATTAGGTGATAAAGCAGTAAATAAATAGTGAAACGACAACTTAAAAGTCCATAAACATGATTTTTAGGGCTCTCAGGAAACGTACCACTTCTCCTTTGAAGATTGTCTTCGTCGAGTATTAATTTGGGCGGAGTTTCGAATTATTGTTTCGATATTATTAAAATTTGTAGCCACTTTTTAGTAAAATAAATAGCAAATAAATAATAAATAATTATTAAAAAAAATAAGGTTGTTAAAAGCAATAATTGGATTAATTAAGTATGAGGGAGAGAGTGAGTAAAAAAAAGGTGTCGAGAAATAAAAGAAATGAAGGTTTTTATAACAGCGTGGGAACCCTAATCGCGCTGGCCCAATAGCGCAGGAAACCCTACAACGCTACTAGGGTAGCGATGTTAACTTAGTCATGTTGAGTTGTCAGCGTTACTAAATTAAGCACGCTACATTTTATTTTATTTTATTTTTTGAAAGATTTTTATTTTTTATTTTTATTTACTTATTTATTATTATTATTATTATTATTATTATTATTATTATTATTATTATCATTTTATTTTATTCATTTATTTAAAATAAAAGAGGCGTTGGGATAAAACAAGTCTGTTAAATAAGAATGGAAATTTTATAATATCCGAAATGTATTTTTATGCCCAAGTATACTCGATTATCCAATTTTCCAGAGAAATGAGTTTTTAAATCATCATAGAGTCCTGTCGCGAGACAGGGGAACTAAATTAGGTGTCTACACATATATCTATATTAACATATATTTATTTTCATATAAAATAATATATTTCCAATTTTCCATCAAAAATATAAAATCATATGTAAATATTTTTTTACATATTATTTCCATACAATACATATTCTCTTCGAAAATTCTACCTAAATATTTTCAAAATTATATTCTACTGTTTTTATACCATATTTTCTCATTTAAAAAGATGTGCACATATAAATATCCATGTACAAATTAATTTGCATAATACATATAGATTTTTGTTTTTTTTTTTTAACTGAACTTATTTTTGCTGAAGATAAGTAAAAATAAGACGAGGAGAACAGGGCCTAAGTTCAGATCAGCAAAAATAAGTTCAGTTCAGCAAAAATAAGTTCAGGTCAGCAAAAATAAGTTTAGATCAGCAAAAATAAGTTAAGTTCAGCAAAAATAAGTTCAGATCAGCAAAAATAAGTTCAGATCAGCAAAAATAAGTCCAGTACAAAAAAAACAAAAATCTATATGTATTATACAAATTCATTTGTAAATGGATATTTATATGTGCACATCTTTTTAAATGAGAAATTATGGTATAAAAACAGTAGAATATAATTTTAAAAATATTTAGGTAGCATTTTCGAAGAGAATATGTATTGTATGGAAATAATATGTAAAAAAAAATATTTACATATGATTTTATATTTTTGATGGAAAATTGGAAATATATTATTTTATATGAAAATAAATATATGTTAATATAGATATATGATAATATTATAATACATAGAAACTATATGATACTAAAAAGAAGATGATAAAATATTATGCATTCCTTTGTCCATAAAATTCTTGAAATTTGAGGGAAAAAATTAGATTATATATAATTTAGAGATTATAATAAATCAATTATTTTCACCTAAATAAAATTCAATTATAGTATATAATTGCCCTATAATTTTTAATTAGTATAAAACAAATTCAGCGAAAATAAGTTCAGCTCAGCAAAAATAAGTTCAGTTCAGCAAAAATAAGTTCAGATCAGGAAAAATAAGTTCAGTTCAGCAAAAATAAGGCCATGTTCATTCTCCTCGTCTTATTTTTGCTTATCTGAACTTATTTTTGCTGAACTGAACTTATTTTTGCTGATCTGAACTTATTTTTGCTGAACTGAACTTATTTTTGCTGAACTGAATTTATTTTTGNTTTTGCTGAATTGAACTTATTTTTGCTGATTTGTTTTATTCTAATTAAAAATTATAGGGCAATTATATACTATAATTGATTTTATTTAGGTGAAAATAATTGATTTATTATAATCTCTAAATTATATATAATCTGAATTTTTCCCTCAAATTTCAAGAATCTTATGGACAAAGGGATGCACAATATTTTATCATCTTCATTTTAATATCATATAATTTCCATGTATTATAATATTATCATATATCAATATTAACATATATTTATTTTCATATAAAATAATATATTTTCAATTTTTCATCAAAAATATAAAATCATATGTAAATATTTTTTTCCATATTATTTCCGTACAATACATATTCTCTTCGAAAATGCTACCTAAATATTTTTAAAATTATATTCTACTTTTTTTATACCATAATTTTTCATTTACAAAGATGTTTACATATAAATATTCATGTACAAATTAATTTGTATAATACATATAATTTTTGTTTTTTTATTTGAACTGAACTTATTTTTGCTGAACTGAACTTATTTTTGCTGATCTGAACTTATTTTTGTTGATCTAGACTTTTTTTGCCGAACTGAACTTATTTTTGTTGAACTGAACTTATTTTTGCTGAAAATAAGTAAAAATAAAACGAGGAGAACATGGCCTAAGGCCCTCTTCTCCTCGTCTTATTTTTGCTTATCTGAACTTATTTTTGCTGATCTGAACTTATTTTTGCTGATCTGAACCTATTTTTGCTGAACTGAACTTATTTTTGTTGAACTGGACTTATTTTTGCTGAAAATAAGTAAAAATAAGACGAGGAGAACAGGGCGTAAGTTCAGATCAGCAAAAATAAGTTCAGTTCAGCAAAAATAAGTTCAGATAAGCAAAAATAAGACGAGGAGAATAGGGCCTTATACTGTTAAAAAATTAGATGGGAATGAATTCTACCTGTAATCAAGAATATACATAAATGCATTTTCATTTTGTTATTCTATTATTTATATCTATGTATAATATCATCTATTATTATCTTTATATATCATAAAATTATTGAAAATGCAAGATTAACATTTAACTATTTAAGTATCATCCAATTTAATGTTTAACGTAAAAATGCAAGATTTATATAACAATTGAATATGTATATATTATCTATCTAATCTAAATATCTAGTTGTTATTATTGTTAATATTTAATAATCCAATTATGTGATTAATATCTATCTAATCTAGTTTTAATAATCTAATATTCAAGTTCTAGAATATTGTAGTCAGAATATTCTAATCCAGATTTTTTAGATAGATAGATTGGTAGTTGCATCGGATCACTTATGCACATAGCAAAGTATTTTTTTTTTTCCACTCTTTCTGATCTGTTTTACTCGTATGATTCATTAAAAAAAATTAAAAAAAAAATAATAATAATAACTTAATATTTATTAGATTAAGCGTCAATAATATATATTAATAAATACATATGAAAGTTTGTTGTAAATTTTATTTCTTTGGTCTAATGTGAAAAATGTCAAATCTTTGTTATAGGAATATATATAGGGTTTGAACTTTGAACTCTTCCCTACAAATAGTCATTTTATTAAGGGAATGAGGGTAGACCAAGTTCATTGTATCTAAAATCGAATATTATCTAAATTACATACTAGTGCTTTGACTTTAAAACCCTAATATACTCATAAAAAGCTATAAATACCCGCCTCAAACTTCATCTCACCAAAACAACACACCAGCCAAACATACAAGAGAAAAAACAAAAGTAACAACAAACAACAACAACAAAAAAAAATGAAGATCATCATTCATGCAATTTTGGCAACTCTTCTAGTGGCAAACATTGCATTTGCCCAACAACAACAACAACAACAACAACAATCACAGCATCATCCTAGTTTTTCTTTCCCCGGGCTTCCACCATTGCCTTCGAAACCGGAGCTTCCACCACTTCCAACACTTCCACCATTGCCTTCTAAACCGGAACTTCCACCACTTCCAAAGCTTCCACCACTTCCTCCATTGCCTTCGAAACCGGAGCTTCCACCACTTCCAAAGTTTCCACCCCTCCCTCCATTGCCTTCTAAACCCGACCTTCCACCACTACCAAAGCTTCCACCACTTCCACCATTGCCTTCGAAGCCAGATCTTCCACCACTACCAAAGCTTCCACCACTTCCTCCACTTCCTTCATTCCCACACCCACCACCCGCCGCGGACCAAACTCCCGTTGGTGCTTGACAGTATTATCAAGAATTCACGATGGCATGAGTCATTAGATATCGGATTTAGGGTATTTTAGGACGAAGGTAATTAACCTAGCTAGCATATATGTTAGGTTAAGTTTTCAATAAATAGTAATAGTAGATGATTATTAGCTAGTATTAGATTTTTTATGCTGTTAAACTGAAGTACGTAGGATTAGTATTATGCTAGTTTTCTCTTTTGCGATGTTTGTTAATTAGGCCTAATTTAATAAATAAATAAAATCCATTAGTTTGAAAATTTGTGTTTTGTACCTATCTTCATTTTGCTTGATCTTGATGATATTATAGACGCTTTATCATTTGTTTTGTTATTATTATTTTAATAACTTTTATTCATCCTTTATGATAAAAAAAAATCCATAATATTGAAAAACGGAACTACCTACTCCGTATATACGAGCAATCAAACCAACAATATTCAAATACTTTTACGTGCTATATTATCTATTTTACAATAAATAATTATATTTAGTATAGATAGAGACGAATCAAACAAGTCTCATGACTTTTATTTGATATGTTTGCAACGGAGGAAGAATATGTTGTTAACAAAAAAAATGACAATAGATCAATGAATGACTAAATAGCAATTCAACAATGAGTTACGTTGACATCATCACGCACACTTCACAGACTGGTTTTAAAAATATGGTTTATTAGACTCTTTACATATTCTGTTATTTGTAAGTCCTTAATAATTGGAATTTTAGTTGAAATAGTATTGGAATATATATATTTACAGAATTAAACTTAAGTAAATAAATATACAGCCCCTACTAAGGTACAGTAATAAACAATAGTCGAGTATATTTACGTACATATAACTTAATAAATAATGTACAAATTAACATATCACACTATACATTAATTAGTGTATCTAGGGCTTCAATTTTCCACTAAGAATATCAGCAAGTTTTTTTTGAAGCCTTTTAAGCTCGGCATCTACTGCTCGACTGCGTACTATTGTGTGGTTTGTCTCCAAATCCAATATTTTCCTTTTCAAACTTTGCACCTGCCACAATATATATAGTTGTAAATTAGCGTGACTAAAATTGTCAAATTATAATTTGGGGTGTGCTAGACATTAATTGATCATGTAACTCGAATTAATAAATTTTTAGAGAGCGAGGAGCTTAACCTTTCGATAAGGCCATCGAGAAATGTTATAAGAACGGAGTTTTTTCTTCAAAACTGTAGCACATAGCCGTAGAACTTCACTTGCATCGGTTATGCGCATATCAAAGTATTTGGCAATGTCTTCTAATTTCATTTTTTTCACCCTTTCTCTCTGTAATTTTGATTTCATGCAACAAAACAAAATTAATTATTACTTAATAGATTAAGTGTCAAGATAAATAGATGAAAGGAAGTGCAAAAGTATGGTGCAAAATAGAATAATGCAACCTGTATTGCAAGCTCAGACTTCATTGTTATTGGCAGTGGTTCTTTGGTCCAATGTGGAACCTTTGTTATAGGGTTTGAAGTTTCCCCTACGAATTGTCCTGCTATTATGAAAAAAAAAAAAAAAAATGAACAACAATAATAATGGTTAATTAATTCAAGTTACTTAAATTTGCTAATATTTGAGGTTAGGTAGCTAGAGTCCAAGTTATGGGATCGAATCTCATCGTCGTCCTTAATTTTGTTAAAAGACGATAAATTGATGATATTGAGTCGCGAACCTGAGTTATTGATCCCTTCAAGGTTAAGCCAATCATAGCCGACACACACAGCTTCATAAAATAAGGAAAGGTGATCTTGCAAAAAAGTATATCCATTTCCTTGGTGTTCCTTAAGGTAGTCCTTTAAGTAATTCTTGATATCTATTAGTTGTTGGTCGGAAAAACTGTAGTAAAATGCACACCAAATATGAGATATTGACCATTCACAAAAATTAAAATATCACATTGTAGATTAAATGTTAAGTGCACTTGTTTACTTACTCTAGCATTTGACTCTTTTGAAAATCATAGGTTGCTAACCCTTCATAGGACCCGAATATTGCATGAGATATCGAACCTACTTCCCCATGAATCTCTAACTTGATAGAATATGTGCCTTGCAACAAAAATTACAACATATCATTAGGGAAAATATCAAGGAATTTGCCAATTATATAACTACACTTTCATGATAAAAAGAGAATATATGCTAAATAATGAAATTTTGAGAACAACTTAATCGTATTCAATTCATTTTATTAATCTTCTATAATAAATAAATCCAAAAATGAACCCAAATTATTTAAAGAAATATGTTACATAATTTTCCAATCCTTTGCATGCATTCATACAATTTTAAAAGTCATTTTTTATTGTTAACCGCATTAATCATGTAATATTGTTAATTCTACTTTGAGAAAAGTTGAATTTTTTTTTTTTTCTTCTTTTTGGTTTCCAAAATGAGGAATATGATGGTGAAATATCCAAATGACATTGTAATTGTAAGACAGAGGACAAAAAATAGAGTAACAAATTAATTGGATTATCTCATACATATGTAAATGGGCCTTACATTATACAAAAAATTACCGCTTCAAATCTTGTGTTTAATCACACACAATGTCACTATATTATAATTATAACAATATAAAATTACTATGAAATACAAAAATTCAATGATAAAAGAACAAATACCCTTTGTATGAATAATTTCCCTAAGCACTTTACAAGAAGAACATGAACCAGAAACAGGTGCACTAGGCCACAGTATTCGCGACAATAAGTCGTCTTCAACGCACTGATCCCCTGCGTCACACTGATTATCCAACCCATGATCACCGCCTTCGATTCCAACACCACTACCACCAACAACAACTTCCTTTCCCTTTGCACCATGATCATGGTTATGTTCATCATGATCATGATGACTATCTACATTATGTTGATGGTCATCATCACGGTGCATTTGTGGAGAATCATTTAACCAAGAATCAACAATGTCCCAAACATGCTGATTAGTTTCATCTGGACCATCGTCGATGTTGGGTTGACCATACATATTGTAGGAATATTCATGGTAATGAGATGATGATGTGTATGTGTTGTTGGGATCATGACCATCCATTGTTATTGACTATAGATCGATGATGTAATGATATGAGAATGAAATTGTGGTTGCAATGTGTGCAAAGAAACTCGAGCGCCGTCGCCGCCGGAATTAGAGAGGATGATGGCGCTTGAGAAGGTACGATTGTTGAGAGAGATGACAAGTGAAATTTGGAAGGGGGGTTACTTATTTATAGAGGAATAGAGGATGGAGGGAGTTAGTTATTTCTGTTAACCGCCATTTTCTAAATTTTATTTTTCCTTCCCAAAGTCATAATGTTGCTAACTTTATTTGATTATTACGGTAAAGTAAGAAAAATCAACACGGTAAAGAATGAAAGTTATTTTATAAACTCTTCAATGCCGGTCCTCAGATTTTAGGGGTCCTAGGCAAAATAATTTAATAAGGCCCTTACAAAAAATACAAGTAATAAATAGTTGTATTTCATATTTTATGTTTGTGCTACTACGACTTATAGACTAGCACTTACGGTCCTCAAAAACTATCCCAAAAATTATGGACCATGGAGTATTTGAGAATATAAATTATCGATTTGTCGATCGTTTGATAATCAAACTAGCTCACACCAAGAAAATTATAAAGTTTTTGTCAAAATTATGCAACTCATGAGAACTAATTTCAATGTTAAAAATATATGTACTCCATATATAACATTACCCATGATAAAAATTAAAATTACTTATATGTAAAGTTAAATTTAAACATAAATAAATAAATTTTTACATAAAATCTAAAAACACTAGAACAAATTGACTTTTAAATGCTTGTAATTAAAACAACTAATGAAGAGTTAGACAATGTGCTAGTTAGAATTTTTATTTAATTGCTTACATTCCCAAATTTAAGTGCTATGGAGTAGTCTTTTACTTTCTATCCTTATTTAAAAGACTTTAATTTTTTGTGAATTAAAATTGGAAAAAGAACAGAAAATTAGGGATGTCAATCAATCAATGCAGACAATTAATTTTTAGTTTTTCCAAAATAAATATAATCGTTCCTTAGTGTTCCTCTAGAATATATATAGTTTAAAGTATTATTTCTAATTCTATCCTTCAACCTTCTCCAACCCAAGTTATATAATCAGCCTTTTCAACCTCCGGAAGGCACAGAAGCTTAAAAAAAAATATGTATGGGCCCCTACCAATCGTGGGCCCTAGGCGGCCGTACTCTCGGGCGGCCCTGAAACTCTGTAGAGGAAAATAGCGAGTAAGAGCTAGGTTATGAAATACCTTCTAGAATAAGGAGAGAAGTTTTAATCAATTGAATTAGATCCGAGAGGAAATCTCTAACCAACTGCATTATTTCTTACTCTGAAAAGATATAGAAAGTTGAATAAAGCTACAAATTGATTGACATGGTTTATTACTCAAAAAGTCAACACATTGGATTCATGTGTCACTATATTAATCCTAGTACTCTCCGAAACTCTAAATTTTTAAGAGGTGACATCTTCGACACTTAACTAACTAAGAGTCTTATTAGGTAACTGGCTAACAAAATTTTGATAATTAAGTTAAATGTCTAAATATATCAATGATGAGGGTTATTTATTAATATTAATCTCTTTTATACTCATTATAAATGCATTTATGGATTACAATTTTTAATTTTTTGAAAATTATTTTTAAATTATTACCTAATATTTGTTGTGTTATGGAATGATATAAAAAAATTTTAAAAACAAAAAAATATTATTTTTTTGGAAAATAATACTTTAATACGTACCCAGTATTTTCCGTACTTTAAAATTATATTTAAAGCTTCTAGTGTATTTTTTTACGCTTTAATTTATATTATGAATAATTTTAATAACTTTAGAATATGGATTTTTATTTGAAATAAAAATTTCTGAGCTATTTATATTTAATTTTAGAAGTGAAAATATTTTTACCGCAATTTTTATTCCAAAGAAGAGTATCGTGTTTTTCTTGTGCATTGTGTGTGGGTCGTTTGTTTTGTGTGTTCTTGTGTGTTTAATTGAGCTTAGTTGCTGCTATATGAATGAAATACATGTACATGCATTTTATTTAATTGTCGTGATTTATTTTTGTCGCAAAAACATTTTTGTGCATTCAAATACACTCCCCTTTCTTCCCTCTTTTTCCACACTATCCAACTCACCTTCCACCCTCATTCTTACCCCCTTTGGACAACCTTTCCCCCTCACCAATCCCACCTTTGACTTCTGACAAGGCTAGTCGCGTACCTATCAAAAATAAACATACAACTTCAACTAATGCAGTTAGGGAAGCAGGGATCGAATCCACATAGAGACACCAAATTTCTACTAATTCTAAAAAGTTATTTTGTTGTAAAGGGCCTTTGAGAGTGAAATTAAATAAGACACAAATAGACACTGAAAACAAAAATTGTCACGGAGATAACTCTGAATTAAGGCACACTAAGGCTCTGTTCTCCTCGTCTTATTTTTACTTATTTTCAGCAAAAATAAGTTCAGTTCAGCAAAAATAAGTTCAGTCCAGCAAAAATCAGTTTCAATCCTTAATAAATTTTTAATGATTTCAGCAAAAATAAGTTCAGTTCAGCAAAAATAAGTTCAGATAAGTAAAAATAAGTTCAATTCAGCAAAAATAAGTTCAGTTCAGTAAAAATAAGTTCAGATCAGCAAAAATAAGTTGAGGAGAACAGAGCCTAATTCTCTCGAATCTATACTCCTTCAAAACTCCTCTAACGGCTCTCACTCGCTTAGACTCGTTTTGTCTATTATCCATATGATCTAAATGTGGTAATCTTACCTCCCCATCAATTTCGAGTTTTCGATAATTATCACGCTAACAATCAAACCTGGCCAATATTTAATTGCAAGAAATATAAATTGATAATAGAAATTCAGGAACAACATAAATTATATTAATCAATCATTAATCAAATTCATTAGGATGGCTCATGGATCCCCTAGCCCTAGAAATTAAACAACTCACACATGTTGTAAATTGCAGAGATCAAATCGATATTGATAATTAAAACTAAAACTATAATCAAATTCATAAAACCATTTACATAGAAATTAGGGCATAAACAAACTAATCTAAAACTAATAACAAAAACTAAACAAAACAGTAAAACTAAATTAACAAGAATAAGAAAAGAATTGAATAAAACCTTAATTGTATTGAACGGTTGAATGAATGAATTAACACCAGAATATTTTCTAGAGAGAGAAACTATGTAAACTTAAGCTCTAAAAATTATGAAAATTCCGTACATAGTCCTAGGATAGAATCCCTATATATTAGCCAAAACAAGTCTGAAAATCTCGAAAGATGCATAAAATGCAATCCACCCGCTTATCCAGGCACAGTGCACTCGAGTCGGGCACATTGCACCCAACCCGGGCGCATTGCTGCTTGGCTCCCAGGGCCTTCTCACTCGCTTGTTTACTTCGAAGCTCGACTTCTTTGCTTTCTATATGCTTCTAATTCACATCATAACTCTCTTGTGGCTTCTCAAAATAGTGCGTCAAGGCTTCCTACTAACTCGTCAAGTGCCAAACATAATGCAAAAACCAACATAAATGCACCAATTCCTGCAATATATAACAAACCGAAACACAAGGCACTAAAATTAAAGCAACCAAATTATAGAATTAGGCTCAAAAGAGCCTTGTTAGAGCCAATAACCAATGTATATCGAGGGTAAATAATGAACATAAAATGCACTTATCAAACTCCCCCATGCCAAACCTTTGCCTGTCCTCAAGCAAACAAATCAAATAGACAATGACTTCACCCCATTAAACTTTGCAAAATAAAATCAACTCAAGAGCAATTCCGAGTATGTAAGTTCCTATATCAACCTATCAAAATTTCTTGATCGCCATCCACTTAAATCAATTCATAAAGCCGACCATGTAAGAAATAGAAGTTGATGACTAGAGTAGCTCACGGCGTGTCACTCCACACGTTTTGTTGAGCATATAGCTTACCGTCACCTCCCGACCAAAAAACAATATATAGTGCAAATGCAGAAAGTGTAAATGTAAGTGTTTAAAGGTATTCACTCAACCTAACGCAAAGTCGACTCGAAATGCAAGTAGTACTCACTAGCCTTGGCAATTAACACACTTCACAAGAACTAAAAATATGCACATGCCGATTAAAAAGGACTTTATTAGGCTTGTAACGTGGCTAGGGTGATGGGTAGGATAATTTTGGGATAATGTGGTGGAATGCAGGGTATACGCATGCAAAATCGAAAAAAATCGTGAATAACTGCAAAGTACATCAACAACAGTCTCCAACATCCAATTCCAACCAAACCTTTACAATTCACATCAACACCAATAAACCCATAAATCAACAAAACAACCAACTACTCACAAGCTTTACTTTCTTTTCTTTTCTTCTTTTTCACTTTTGAGTTTTGAATTTTTCTTTTTCATAATTCAATTTTTTCTTTTTTTTTCTTTTCAAAAATTAGGTCCACAACTCTTAATGACCAGCCTTTGTTAAACAAGATAAACAATAGACAAGGTTATCACATACACATAACTGGGCTCCATATAAGATATAAACTTTAATTTTTCAAATGAAGTTTACTAGCCCAGACATTGGTATGCAGAGCCTTAATGTAAAGTTAAACCTGTTATTAAAATCTCAACAAAACATTGATTCCAACTTTCACCAACAATCCTTCAACAACAACTCTAAAAACTCCCCCAAGCCAAGCTTGGGCATGCATCATAATTGAAGCACGGCTAAATAAGGATGCAATGTGGCTAAAATACAAATGAAGGATAAAAAGCTCAAAACAAAGGATCAGGGAAAAATATGTGATGGAATGCCTTAAATTTGAAAATCGATCTGGAGGCTCCTATAAGAAATAAAAGCCTTTAATCATCTGCGACATGAAACATACCAAAGCCAAGCTACTAGCTAGAGTCAAAAGCCAAAACATGAATCATACAAATACCAGGAACTAAGCACGCAAAAAAAGAAATACTGCATATAATAATAAATGCGGCACAAATCCATGTATGACATTTAGCGGTCTAAAATGCATTAATTTCATAAAATTTTCATACAAATTACAAATAAACAATGATCACATAATTAGAAATGACTAAACTTATCACACTCCGATATTAATTTGGACTTCAGCGTCAATACAACTTTCAGCAGTTAGATGCAAATGAACAAACCCGGGCACATCACTAGTTTAATACCCGCGCAATGCAGGATTAACAAAATAAAATATTAATTGTCAATACTTAAATAAATCACTTATTTTATACTTGCTAATTGTATACAAAAAGATTTTTAAATTATTTATATTTTACAAATGTAACAACTACAAATTATATAATAATTGACACTAATATTATAATCAAATCTATAAATGAATTAAAACAAAAATAATATAGCTTAAACAACAATAACAATAATAATACTCTTTGTTTTATTATTATTATTATTATTATTATTATTATTATTATTATTATTATTATTATTATTATTATTATTATTATTATTATTATTATTATTGCACACTTTTTTTCTTTTTAGAGTAATAAATCATTATTGCATCTTAAATGCAATGTATTCAACAAATATTGTATCTTTGTGAAATTGTATAACTTGCATGTTATATATATGTGTAAATTTTACTTCTTGTCCACCATTTTTTTAATACAGTTTAATATTCACAACTTTAATACTTCCTCCATTTCCTATTATTCTTGTCGTTCACTATTCACCCTCTCATTTTGATAATAATAATAGGGAACAGAGGGAGTTGTAAACAACAACAACAACAACAACAACAACAACAACAACAGCAAAAACAACAACAACAACAATAACAACAACAACAACAACAATAATAATAATAACAATAATAACAACAACAACAACAATAATAATAATAATATGAACAAATAATATTAGGAACAAATCAATTAGCAAAAATAATAATTAGCAAAATAAAAGAAGACTTGAACTAAACTGAACTGAACTGAAATGAATGGATCAGAGTTAGTTGAATTGAATAGAGCTGAACTAAGCTGAACTAATTTTAAGCTGAAGTAAATATGCCCTTATATAAACTTGCATAAGAAGATACTGAAAAAGATTTAGGTGGGAAAATTTTTAATGAGAAATTGACATATGGCTCTTTTTGGGTATAGTGGTCTTTACTTTAGTTATTAGTATAGATTTTGTTTAATTTTGATGACTTTTGACTTTTGTCAACTTTTATCTAACTTTGATTATTTTTTTACTTTTGTTGACTTTTGATGACTGTTGTTTACTTTTGTTAATTGTTCACTCTTATTAAGTTTTCACTTCATCATCATTCAAACAATTAATCTAGCCATTTATCACTAAATTAACAATCAAACAATTACTCTACTAATCATCAATTTATTAACTTTGACATCATTGAATTGGCTAAATTTGCTTATGTGTCATCCAATTTTTTAGCTATTATATGATTGGTTTGATTTACTTATGTAACATGAGAATTATTTAAATAAAAAGAAATTAATTATCTCAAACATGATTGGTTTAGAACGTATAAAATCCTACGTTATGCCCCGAATACTCTCCAATTATTCTACTTTAGATATATATAAATATATATATATATATATATATATAATATTTTCGATTGAGTTATGGAATAATTGTGAATAATAACATAGTGGTCCCTACAATTAATTTAATTGATATAAGATAAACTATGCCGATTGGTATGTGCGGTTTTTATTGTGTTTTACCCCCTTGTTTCGGGCCAATTTTATGCCTAATAGTTGTGATTCTGGCTTGGTTTTAGCTCGTTTGGTATTCTTTGGCTATTTTGAAGTGTTTCACCAAGTTTGGTTGATTTCCGGTGATTTTAGAGCTTTATGGTTTGATTTTATTATTTGCGGTTGTTATGCTCAGTTTTGGTATGCTTTGTATTTTCAGGAGTGGGAACCGAGGTTTGAAAGGAAGCTAGGAAGCTTAGACGGAACAAAAATGACATGTGCATGGGGATGTGTGCCAAAGAGTTATGGAAACAAGCCATGAAGAAGCTATGAAGAAATAAGAAGAAAAGAAAGCAAAAGCAATTCTGGAGCTTCTATGCGCCCACATAAAAACCTTATGCGCCCGCATTTTAATCAGAATCAGCCTTTAAAGAGCTTCTGGAGGGTTGATGCGGGCGCACAAAATTGCCATGCGCCCGCATCAGCGGTTTTCCATAAATTTTGTTTCTTTTATTTTCTTCGGCTTTTGATTTTGGAAGTCCAATTTTTTAGGTATTAAGGGCACGACTTCCTAGACTAGACGACTTTATGCTTTTCATAACTTAGAATTACTCTCTTAGGTTTTAATTAAGCACTTTTTCTCTCTCAAAAATTAGATTAGGAATTAGGGTTTGTTCTCAACAATTAATTTCAATTCGATTCAATTCAAGTTCTTCAATTTGGTAATTCTTTTTACTCTTATTCTTTTTGCTTAGTTTAATTTATGCTTTTTAGTTTCATTAGTTTAATTAATTTAGTTTAATTGTTGATGTTAATTAGTTCAATTGTTAATTATTTCATGAATTTGATTATGAATTCTATAATTATGATTGCTTTGATTTTCATGTTCATGAGTGAGTAGTCAATTTTCTAGGGTTAGGGAAACCTTGATTAATTAATGGACTAATTAATTTTAGATTGTTTCAATTCCACAATTAGTAGTCAAATTCCTATTATTGGCCTTTTCGTTTACAACTGAATTGTGCGCAGATTTAGTTGTAATTGTCGAATTTGATGCCGAGAGGTAAAAATACCACAATAAGACCACTGAATAATAGGCGGAATTAGTCTAGGCATGAGCGAGAGCCGTTAGATGAGTTTTGAGGGAGTCTAAGTTCAAGAGAATTAGTGAACCCTAATTTGATGATAATTGTGAGATTGAACGATCTTTGTTAGTGAAACCATTAGTTGTTCTTGGTGACCCGAATGACCCTAGGCTTAATTTATTAGTTTTAATCTTTGTCATTTCCCATAATTGATTAGCAGTTAATTAGTAGTCAATTAGTTAATCAGCATTTCTCAACCAAGGCCCTTTACACGGTTTAAGCTTTTTAGAACTAATAGAGTTCAATTGCTTCCCTGAGGATTCAATCCCTACTTCCCTAGCTACATTAGTTAGTGTTGTTTGGTTTATTTTTGATAGGTGTGCGATAGCCTCATCACCGATTTATTTGGTCAATAAAATTTAGCAGCTGTTTTTCAATCGGCCACCCAAGAATCCCCACAAACTAACAAAAGCTACTAAGCATGAAAGAAAAATTTAATTATAAAGATTGAAAGAGAAAATATTGACTAGGTTACTTGATTCAGTTAATGTAGACTGTATTGGGTAGATTATTGCATAATGTTTAGATTAGCAAGAATACACAAAATTTTAGTTATTTGGTATGAAAAAGGCGTGATAAAAAAATTAACCAAATTGTAACCTAGAGTGGTAAAAAGACATGAAAAACCCGCCAAATCTGACCCAAAATTATAGTATTCAGTCAAAAAGTTTTCGCCCGAACAAATGCCAACCCGATAAATGGGTTAAATTTTGGCGCTCCGTCTCAACCCGAATCCAAACCTCACCAGTATGCCCCATGATGTATTTATGGATCATCTCTAGCCCACCCCAACAAAGGCAACAATCCAACATCACTTGCTCTTGTCTCAAATAAAAACCATTTCTCAAACACACTTACACACCCACCAAAACAAAACAAAAGACACGACCAAATGAAATGAACATTGCACAAAAAATAGTCATCAATACTAAACTAATTAACCCCTTCTCAATTTCCCTCTTCAAACTTCATCAATCTTCAACTCCTTCCACTCTTTCCAACAAATACAAATTCATCATCAACAATTTTAATCAATCAAAACTAAACATATCAAGATTTTCAACAAAAGCAATGGCATCATCTTCTTCAAAGGCTGAACAAGCTAGAGTTCCTTCTGCTCTTCAATTGCCATCTCCTCCTATTACCAAGGTTCCATCTTTTTCACTTTTTGATTGCTTTTTTCAATTGGGTTTTTTCTGTTATTAATTGGGTATTACTTATTATTTGATTTTTTCTTTTGGTTTTTTATGACTTTTTAATTTTTTTATAATTTTTATGTTTTTTTTTTTTTTGGGCAGTTTAAAATTGGGCTTTGTCAGCTATCAGTAACAGCAGATAAAGAGAGGAATATTGCTCATGCTAGAAAGGCTATTGAAGATGCTGCTTTAAAGGGTGCTAAGCTTGTTGTATTGCCTGTAAGTTTGCTGATAATCAACCATTTACAAAATTATAGTTGTTTTTTTTTTTTTTTTTTTTTTTTTTTTTTTTTTTTTTT
>PYUH01004010.1:291437-414935 GCA_016808085.1 Suaeda aralocaspica
TTTTTTTTTTTTTTTTTTTTTTTTTTTTTTAAGTATTGTTATAATTGATGGTTTTACTTTTTTGAATGATGTGTTTGCTTATCGTAATGTTTTATGTTTTATGGTTTGTGAATTGAATTGGCTACAATTTTATTCTATGCCTGCTCTTTGGATAATTTACTTGGTTATGCTGCGGTGATATTTGTCATTCTCTTGTATATTGTTGCAAGCAATTTTTTGGTAGAATATGACAGTGTAATGCTAGTGAATTACATATGTAACAATTGCACAAGTGGTACCACATTTTATGAAATTAGTAACGAGGAAATACTAGTTTCTCAATTGATATTAGTCAGTGCCGAAATTCCATTGATATTAGTGGCCTCAACATGGTGTGAAATTGCCCTCGGAATATGAATTTAGTTGATATGAAAACTACATATATAGGTGGCGTTCGAATTTAGTGCTTGAGAAGGGTCTATGTCTCAATGTTGTTTCAATTCAAAACTTCGTCAAACCTAGGACCTTTTCATTTTATGATCAGAGGAACTGGTAATCCCAGTATCACTACGGTATGCGTCTGGTTAATTTAGTATTATTTCCTTAAATAAACTAAAGGATTATGAACTATGCACAACAACTGCTATGGTGTTCTGTGTCTCAGAGGATCATGTTATAACCAATTTTACCGACTGGTTGTATCAAATGTCATTATTTGTTGACAGATACTTCAGTAGTTGTATAGAAGCGTAAATGTTATTAGTAGAAGTGCTAATTGTTATCCAACTTATTGAAATACTCTCAACCATTATATTTACATGACAATAAAGAATTAAGGTGAGGGGATAAGATAAAGCTTGACTGGTATATATGCAGCCATGCAGGTAGAAATAAAATATTAAAGCAAAGGATTTCATTTGATTATAAAGGAAAATCTGTACCCAAATGATAGTAGAAATAAATATACATAGGAGGTGACCAAGACTCCAAGAGGGAGAATGACGCCAACTAGTATGATTTGGACTGAAACCAATATTAAACTCTTGGGTTTTTCTAATTTGTACCCATGTAGTTTTGCATTTTCTAAGCTATGCCCATTGATCTTAAAAGTTCTCAGTTATGCCCTTAAACTTATCTATAATTCTAAGTCATACCTTTTGTAGTTAATATGTCACTATAAATTTCTCTACTTTTGTTTCATTTACCCTCTTTTCGAATAGTTCTAAGATATATCTTTAACTGCATTGACTTAAATATATTTTTAGGAAATTTAAACAGTTAAAATTTTTAACAGAATTTTAAAAACAAAGTGGTATACCTTAGAAAACTAAATGAATTTAACGGTACTGTTGAGAATTTGGAAAGTTTAGGGTACAACTTAGAAAATAACAAAAATTGAAGGGTAGACCTTAGAAAGACCCTAAACTCTTTTAATTATGTTTTAGCTCTTGTTTAAGGCAAAGGTAAACATGTTTGTTCCTTTTGGCTTTTATCATGCAGACCTTACATGTAATACAAAGAAGGGCAATGGTCAATGGACAATGTGATGATAATGATGTTTGTATTAATTCAGGAGATTTGGAACAGTCCATATTCCAATGATAGTTTCCCAGTGTATGCTGAAGATATCGATGCTGGTGGTGATGCATCTCCTTCGACAACGATGCTCTCTGAAGTTTCTCGTGCCTTGAAGATCACAATAGTTGGGGGTTCCATTCCGGAACGTGTTGGGGATCGATTGTATAATACATGTTGTGTCTTTGATACCGAGGGAAAGCTAATTGGTAAATACAGTAAGGTAAGTATTCGTTTCTGCTCTGGCGTTGGATTTTCTTTTTTTCCCTATCTTACTGCTGATCATCTGCTTTTTAAACATATATAGCCTTATCTTATTCTGATTGTTACTTCTCTGATTCCAGATACACCTATTTGATATTGATATTCCTGGGAAGATTACTTTCAAAGAATCAAAAACCCTAACCGCAGGAGAGGCTCTTACAATTGTAGATACAGGTTTGATGTAACACATTGTTAAGACATTATGCTATGAGACTTTTAGTCGTGTGAAGAGGTGCTCAAAGTTGAATGGTACACGGATTTGATTTATAAATTTTAGGCTGTTTTATTCTTGTGACTATTTGCCTCTATCAATAATTCAAAATAAAATTTGATTCTTCTTTTTTGGTATATTGGGTCATGTGGTCAAGATGAGGTGAGGTGCACTGTTCACTCTTAACTGTTATGAGTCTATCACACATAAGTGCCATCTAGCCCATTTTTATGTTTTTGCAACTAACATAAACAGCTCTCTTTTCTGTTCTGATATAAGCTTTTGGATGACGTTTCTCTAATTTCAATTATGTCTATCAGAGGTTGGGCGTATTGGAATTGGAATCTGTTATGACATCCGTTTTCAGGAACTAGCAATGCTATATGCTGCAAGAGGTATCTACCTTTATGAATTGGCTGTTTGCGATCTCCAATAAATTCTAGTTTAGTATCTCTTTAAGTCATATTTTCATCCAACAATGACATTTATGATTTATCTCTGAAGGCTCTTAAGTTGACTCTGCCTTTTGGTTCTATATATAAGCTACTCTATAGTATTTTATTTTTGTACCCCCTTGCTGATGATATCTTTCTTAGTCCTTTCCCGTGGATTTTTGATTGGTAGATTCTATTTGATATTGCTAAATCTAATCTATAAAAATGCGCTGGAGAGTGGAGACAAAACCATCCTTTTTACATGTCAAACCACAGAAAGGACCCCTCTTATAAGTTGTATTAAGATGATATTCAGCTCATATGTGTGGGCATATTCTACAAAATAAAATTTGGTGCACTGACACTTCTTTTTGTACGCATCAGGAGCTCATTTGTTGTGCTACCCTGGAGCGTTCAATATGACTACAGGACCACTCCACTGGGAATTACTTCAGAGGGCAAGGTACCGTGTAGTTTCTGTGATTCATTTGATGCATTTACATTTTCTTGCTATATTAAAGTGAATGTTTATTGTAGTTTTTTTTTTCAAGAAACTTAATAAAACTATCAAACACTTACTTTGATGACTTTAAGTTGCTTGAAGTGTGCTCAATTTTCTGTTTCTGGTCTTGTTTGTTCACGCTTATTTTGTTTGATGACCATTGCTAATTTTTTGAAATTCATTTAGTTATGACTAGTATTGCAACCAAACAACATTATTATTAAAACATGATCATTACAGGGTATGGAAAGAGATGCAGGGTAATAAATTGACTCTATAGGAGACTTTGGAGACTGAATTAATTTAGAGAAATATTATGAGACAGTCCTGAACTCCTGATAATGCTCTGCTTCAAATATATGTGCTGCACAAGCCTTTTTATTTTGAAAAAACAACAGAATAAAAAAGTGAATAACGATTTTTTTCAAGAAATCGATATGTAGAGAAATGTAATGTTTCTTTTTCTCAATGGCTGATGATAGAATCCAAAGTAGCTATACAAAATTCCTTCTGCGTACTTGTAGCTCCGTCATATTATACTCACCACTTATTTCTCATAGGAGAATCATTCTATGGCTAGACATTTATTGACAGCTCACACCTTCCATAATCAGTTCATCTTGTCTCTGACTGAATGTGAGATGAACCACTGATATGGTAGTTTTAGAAGACTGAATCACTATATCTTATATTGACTAATTGTGTCATTGCTTCATAGAGTAAGTCTGAAATCTGAGGATTTTATCATTCAGACTCTTCTATCATGCTGTTTGATTGTGATTGATACCGCCATTTGTAGACAAATTCATCCTCCTCCTGAAATTCTTGTTTTAGTACATGATTCAAGCTTATTTGGCCTAATTTTTATAGTTTTGTGCAATCCTTTTCTTTCCAATCTCTATTCCCACCAATTCTTCTATCAATTTTGTTGAAAATGTGTGTTCTGGTTTTCTTTTTGCAGGGCTGTTGATAATCAGGTATCTTCAAGACCTCTATCATTGGGTTAACGCTAATGCATGTGTTGGCATCAATATTCCATTGTTGCATGACATGATAATGTGTATGAAAAGGTTTCTTTATGTCTTCTTTTACATTGAAAACCCTATCTGAAATTTGACTTTAATGTAGTTGAATAAGAACCACTGAACATTTCCAGTACATGCACCACAAAGGATCCTACAAATGCCTGAAAATAAACTTCATCTGTTTTTAGCTCATAAAATCTTTGGCCTTCTGGAATTCTGGCTATCATAAACCATAATACTTCCTCCTATTAAAATATCTCCCCTCGTTAAGAAATCGACAACCTTTTGCTAGAAATGATCCTTTGTAATAGTTGGAATTGTCCCTCATCCTTCCATATTATTCCCTCAATTTGTTTTCGTACTTTACAAAAACTTATATAAGAGGTCTTATTTGGTTAGACCACTAGATTCTTAGACAAAAAATGTATATTAATTAAAACAATGAACCCAATAGTTAAAGAAAACTCACAAATACTTGATGGTTTTACCGTTAGGTGGTCTTCTTTCTATCCAGAAATCGTGGTGGTGGACAAAAATGTTCAAAGAACAGAAAGGAAATATTACAACTGCTTTTAGCATCATAAAATCAGTATAACAGGAAATAATGGAACCTAGCTAGAGAAAGCGAGAATTGTGTTGGGGGTGAGGGTGAGGGTCAGGAGTGGTTGTGGCATCCATTTTTGTGCATGTATAGATTAGTAGAAGTGGCCAGGTAGTATCTCTCTAGTTGATGTGATGAGTATTAAAGTAATGAAGGGTCAGCTGAGAATGTCATGAAATTAGGCTTTGATTGGACATAATCTTGGCTATTTAGGCTGGCATGCATTATACTTTTGGAAATGTTTAAGAATCTTCCATTGCTAGCTTACTGGAACTATTGTTGTCTTTCTGCTACAAAATTATGTGATTGTCCATCTGCAATTGTCAGATTTATGTAGCTACCTGCTCGCCTGCACGTAATGATGGTGCTGGTTATGTTGCTTGGGGTCACTCCACACTTGTCGGACCAGTGAGTCACTGCATCCATTATTTCTAAACAAATTAAGCATTACTATAATTTTATGATATATCTGTCTCTATCTATCTGGTTACAATGAAATTCTCAGCCTGTGTTGAGAGATCTTACACTGCTCTACCAGTATATTCGGCAATTTTGTATATTTGAGGTGTCAAATTATTATATCATTATGGCTAAAAGTTCCATCAACTGGTGTCTACATAAGAGCCAAGATTCAATATCTCAGTCACTTTTCTGAAGTTCCTGCATGGTTATTTGTGAAAATTGAAAGAATTCAGATAGTAATCTATACTGTTGTTGACCCTTATCGAATTTACTGAAGTGAAGTCATTCTTCTCATTTGGCAGTTTGGAGAAGTTTTGGCTACCACAGAACACGATGAGGACACCATAATAGCTGAGATTGATTACTCATCAGTTGAGCTACGAAGGTGACTTACCCTTGAGCATTCTTTCCTTGCTAGTTTGTGTCAACTTTCTTACTGCATAGCAGTCACTTTTATGTGGCCATTTTGATTTATTTTTCTATAATAGGACTAATCTTCCATTGGAGAAGCAACGTCGAGGGGATCTTTACCAGCTAGTGGATGTCCAAAGATCAAGTCTGAGATGAGATTTTAGATGAGCAAGGCGGATTATGAACAATCTAAGCACATATGTCATACGATCAATAACTCAATAAGAGGGATAACTGCAGTCTGATTATGGGAACTTCCCATTGGGGAGTGGCGACAATCATTTGGAAGTGGTTTTTATCAATGACTTAAAATGAAATTGTTGCAAAAGTTCTCATTGAATGATGAAGATGCTTAGTGTATGTACTTCACATTTGGTAATTAGATAAGTTGTGAATTATGTATTGATTACTCCTTACTGTTTGTCTTCCCAGCCCAGGTGAAAGGCGTTCTATATTGCACAAAAGGTAACCATTATAATCTTAATAAGGGAATAATTACGGACAAACCTATGAATCTTTTGGCCATGCTTTGGATGAAAGAGTAAAGTCATGGTACGACCATGGTTGTACGGTTGTACCTATAGTTTTTCTCCTTTGAAGTAGAAAATTACAATTAATGTTCGTAGAATCAACAATTAGATATCCAACTTTCACGACACAATCGGCCATTGGATTGCCTTTGAACAATTAGACTTGGTGAACAATGTAGTAGTGCTAGAGAAGGTGAGGAGTAGGGCTAAGCATGAATTGGGTTATCCAATTCAAAAAAATGAAATCTGACATTTGTATTCAATTGGAAACGTCTTGAAATTTTTTGGGCCGGAAAATTGGCAATTTGATATATCGGGAAAAAAATGTATATTATAATTTAATAAATAAAATATAATTTTAACTTAGTTTTTATATATAAATTAATATTTTAGACCAAGTATCTAAGATATGGATATCCGAATATTTGAAATTTTCAATATTCGACCATTTTCGAATATTTGAGTTGGTATCTAATATATGAGTGTTTGGATTAGATACCTAATTCGAAATCTTTTATCAAATTGGTTATCCTAAAAAGTCGATTAAATTCAAATTGGATTTTCGAATTTTCGAGTTTCTAAATAGTTTTGCTCGGCCCTAGTGAGATGGTGATTTGCTTACCTTGTATTTCGTACATGACCTATAATTATTTTGCTTAAAAAAATTTATATAAGAAAAAGAAGTTTTTAAGTGCAATGTAAAAGTGCAGGCTTCCCGATGAATAATAAGGAGTGCACAAAAAAGTAAGCCCACAAGCCCACACAAATTACTAGGCCCATAGGTATTGGGCGCTGTTTAGTGTTAGGGCAGCAGCAGAAATTGACTGTTACAGAAATCCTAGTGGACTATCAGTAGCACGTGAGAAATAAAGTAATCAGAAGCAACAACAGCGCACGTGGGAAGGTGTAAGTAAGTGCAAAAATCAAAACCGACAAAAATAAAACATTTGAAGTGGAAATGTCAGAAAAGAGAGATCATGATCATCTGATTATATGGCTTTGTCGAGATAAGCAAAAGAAATTTATCAACATATACAATACTCCAAACTCCAATTGTAGGTTTTCTGAATTATATAGCTTTCTCACGGCCTCGTTACTTTAGTCCAAAACAGGTTAACTGAATTGAACTGAACTGAACTTAATTAAACTGAACTGATTGGAGCTGAATTGAATTGAATTGATTAGAACTGAACTAAAATGAATTGGAAGGTTTTATTATGGATTAATGATTTTTAATTATGGATTATTGATTTTGAACTATTGATTATTGATTTTGAACTATTGATTTTTAATTATGATTATTGATTTTTTTACTATGATTTTTATGGATTGACTATAACTATTAATTTTTCACTACGGATAATTAATGATTTTTAACGTAACTATGGGTAATGACATAGTAATATTTTTTTATATTAATCTATTAATAATTTTTAAACAAAAAAAAAAAAACGTTATTGATAATTTTTATTTTATGAAATAAAAACCAGTAATACAACTTCATTTTTTTTGTAAATGTTAATCAACTTATTTGGTATAATAATTTTTTTGTAAACAACAACAACAATAATAATATAAATGAACAATATTACGAACAAATATTATTAGGAACAAATTAATTAGCAAAAATAATAATTAGCAAAATAAAAGAATAGTTAAACTGAAGTGAACTAAACTGAACTGAGCTGCTGATTTTAAGCTGAAGTAAACGGGCCCTAAATATATGATGAAACTCCATGTAAGGGCCTGTTTACTTCAGCTTAAAATCAGTTCAGTTCGGCTCTTCTCTTATTTTGCTACTCATTAGTCATTAATCTTCATAAAAAAAACTATCAGTTCAGCTGTTAGCTGAAGTAAACAGGCCCTAAGTTTTAATACAAAAGTTTATATAAGACGGTCTTATTTAGTGAAACCACCAGACGATTGTTAGAAAAAAAATAATAATTAAATCAATGGATTCAATAGTTAAAGAAAACTCATAAATAGTTGATGGTTTTACCATAAGACGGTCTTATCGAATACTTGCAAAGGTTTTAGCTTGATGTTTTTTTGAACGTCAATGTTTTTAGACAATGTAATAACGAATATAACGTTTGATGCAATGTCAAAACATAATTAGGCATTCTCTAAATATAGATTTTATCTAAATGTATATGAGACATTATATAAGTGTGTTCAAACTTCAAACTAAACATAATATTCATGTATGTTACATGCCAAGTAGAAATTAATGAAAACCCAAAATATGATATGTTTATTTTAAAAAATAAATTGGACATTTCAATTCCAAACAACGAGTAAGTAAATACAACGGTATTGGACAGTAAATATTGGACATTTTAACCTATTTTTGGGTGTTCCTGATAAATATTGGGCATGTCTAATTTATTTTTTTAGCACATCATTGTTAAGCGTCACCCTATTAATTGATTAATGTACTACGTGAACTAAATAAAAAGAAGTTCTAAAGAACGCAACTTAAGTTACACAAAATTCGTCTTTAACATTACAAGTTAGGAAGAAGTTAAGAACAAATATAAATACTCTCTCGGTACTTTTTTACTTGCTACATATTGATTTTTTGCACTATTTATGTTACAACTTTGACTCAATTTGGTACTTAATAAGTAAGAAAAAATATAGTCATATGGGATCTTATTTGATTCATTTCAATGTATTTTTCAAATATATAATTCTTATAGTTTTTTATTATACTAAACTCGAGATATTAATATTGTAAGGGCCTGTTTACTTCAGATGAACTGAACTGAAAACTTTTATTATGGATTAATGATTAGCAAAATAAAAGAAGGGCTAAACTGAACAGAACGGAAGGGAGCTGAACTGAACTAAACTGAACTGATTTTAGCTGAAGTAAAGAGGCCCTAAGTTACATCTTGAGAGATGCAAAAAAGCAAATGTAGCAATTGAAAAAAGACGAAGGTATATAGTATATAATTTACTGTATGCATATATTATAAAAGTGCATAAATCATATTTTCTAAACAAAATATATGTGTATAAAATACTCATCAAATGTCAATTTCCCTTTAAAAATGTAGTTTTTCAATTGGCTAAATGTTGAAGAGAACATATCGAATGTACAACATAAACATTTACTCATTGCTTAACTTAAACTCTAGCTCAAAAAATAAACGAGTCAAGCTCAAACAATAAAAATTTAAACGAGCTAAGTTTGAACAAGAATTTTGAAATCTCGATTATGCTCTATTAGCTAAAAAGAATAAAAAGGAAGCGTAAAATATCCTCATCTTATGAATATATTGAGCAATTTGCTACATATGAGTATTCTTTTTTGCTCAATTTTTAAAACTTTTTCATCATTTAATATATTCCTGCTTTATATATGATACTATACTCTATATAATTTTCTCTCTATTTTATTACCTATAAGGCTATGTTGTACACTGGATATGTTCTTTTCAACTTAATTTTACTTATTTGAACTTATTTTAATGTATTAATACTTATTAAAATTTAACTTAATTTAATAGTTATTGAGTTATATGCACTACTTTTTTTAGAGTACTTATTTGAACTTATTAGTACTTATTGATACGTATTGGTTCTTATTTAAACTACTAATTATTTATTGATACTCATTTGAACTTATTAATACTTATCGAAACTTATCTTAATTTTATTCAATAAGTACTAAAAATAAGTTAAAGAAAGCTGAGTTACTAGCTTCTTAATACTTTTTCTAAGTACTTCAAACTAGCAAAATCCCTATATAACAAAAAATACTTTATTATTTACCAATGTACTTTGTACCAATAAGTTCAAATAACATGTTCTCAATCTCCAACAAAGTTTTATTGGATAAACAAAGTTTAGACAAATTAGTTTAGATGAGTAATAATAAAGTACACCTATTAATAAATTTAAACAAATTAGCAAGAACATATCTACGTAATAATTTTAAGATAGACCCGTGGGATGTAGTGGGTACATGGATGCTTTAATTTTGGAGCATACATTTGGTCGTTTACTACTTTGCTGTATCTGACTACCATCTGCATTCTGCATATTCTGTTTCTTCCCTCTATGTGTTCTCCCTATGTGGTTAATGTGTGTACCTTTTTTAGCTATCAATAGAAACTATTTGCACTATACATGTCAACATGTGTCCCATCTCCACATCTGTTTTTTTTTTTTCTTCTCATTTTTTGGACACCAATTCACCTCTGCGATTCTGTATTACTCGATCGGGACATTTATAGGTGGGCATGGCCGGGTCGGTATGCGGGTACAGTACGACCGTACTGTACTGCCACAGCATGAGCCCATTAGTAGATTTTAATTTTATAATGTTTCAAAAGAAATAAACAATATGACTTCAAATAGTCATTATAAATTTAAATTCATTCGATAACTTTTCAAACCAAACTATATAGTGATAATCGATCTATAATCTCTTGGAAACGGGAGAGAAGTTTTAATTACTTGAGGTATTCCTACTCTTACAGAGAAAAAAATTATAAATTATTAAATCCCTAACAACTAAACTCCTACTTTCAAGTTTATAAAAAAATAAATACTACTCCAAAATTGTTTATATATTTGAACTTTAGGCGGGAATAATTTTAGGGGAGTTCAGGAGGGAAAAGATATTTAATGGCCGGTGGTGAACCACCGGCTAATTAATTGCTATAAGTAGATAGATAGATTAGAGAGGTGAGGTTAGCTCATACTCATGACTCTAAGTACGAAATAAAAGATATTCCTTCATACTTAAAGTACTCCAAACCAAGACTAGATTTCATTCCTCATGTGGTATTAAGAATCAAATTCCTCGATCATTTAGTTTGATGCCTTATTAATTTTGAACTCATACTTGATTTTCAACCAACAACCCTTTATATCTATTTGCTCATTCCCTTATCAGTTGTCACATGCTCGATCACACGCTTTATTATAACAAGATTATAACTAGTACGAAGTATTAAAAGTAAGGGTGTGTATAATCTAGTATGTATCATATTTTGGACCGGGCCATAATGAAAATTTCCATGATTTATTATTATTATTATTATTATTATTATTATATATCAAAATTGTCATAAGGTACCTTTTAAAAACATTTATTTGCGAATTGACACCTTTTATAATTTTTGTTGTGAGTTGGTACCTTTTACCATTTTCCGATGTTGGTTTGCCTGAATTTCTAATTCACTACATATTTGTAACACCCCCAAATTCCTCACTTTCTAACTTACCTCAAACCTATAAACACAAGAGGAACTTGAGCATGCTACCGCCACATCACAACTAATTATGAAAACTAATTGCAACGCTAAGGCTAAGGTAAAACAACACACTTTACTAAAACCATTTTATAAAAGTCAAACAACTCACAGCGGAAGTCTTTACAACTAAGTCAAACATTAACTTAACAACTTGGAACCATCACGGCCCTTATTCCAAACCACTAGAAAAATCTAAAGTCAAAACAACTACCAAATAATAACCACTCCTCTCGAAGAAAAATCCCTTCACCAAGCATATGCTCAACAACCTGCACATATTCTGCTTAACAAGCAAACTATACAAGAAAAACATGGAAATATATATGTGTCAGCAACCACTGCGAGTATGCACAACATAGCAAAAACATAACAACACGAAGACACACACATAGCATACAAAATACTCATAACAAGACTCTCACTCCATTTTAAGACTCATGACTCATAAGTTCAAAATTCTTCATCTTGATTATAACTTCTTGCTTCGAAAAGGATATAGGAAACGTGAACGGGCTCTTTGGAAAGACGGTCGTCAACCAAGTAGGTAGCGCTCCCCGTACAATCCGAACTCTAACAGAAAGATAGCTAGTCTTTCAAAAACAGTGGTACATGGTCTCCATCCACCCCATGTCCAAACTTAACTCTTTAACTCTTTTGGAATTCCAGAACTAAAACAGTGAAGCATCGTCACACTCCACTATGGAAGTACAGCGTTAAGGCAATACATACCTCCCCCGTATGGTAACCTCATTTGGCCTGAATGAGTACTCACGTTCCTTTAAAAATAACTTGCTCATAATTGTTTACTTAACTTTGCTTTACTCGACTTTATTTAACTTTGACTTAATAAGCATTTAACTTTGATTTGTCTTGTAAACATGACTCTTATGGTCAAAACTTGCTCAAAACATGCATAGAAGCATTATAACTCATGAACAAACTTCAAAACACTTAAACATGTCATTTTAGACTCTTAACCCTCACATTAAAGCTTCATATAGCTACTGTCCAGAATTCAAACATAACTTAAAACACGACCGAAAAGTCAAACATACACCGTCAGACTTCGAAACATACATAAACAACATAGAAACCATCAAACACTTAACCAACACTTGTTAATGACTCTTTCCTCTTTTAGTAACCTTCCATTAATAGTAAATGACTTTTGAAAACATTTTTAGAAACTTCTATTCCTAGAAATTTATTTTTGAAAAACATTTGTTTTAAAACTAGGCAATAGAAATAGAAATAAATCTGAAAATAATTATTAAAAATTAAATAGGTTCGAAAACACTTTTCCAAAACCTTTTACTGCCTAAAATACAGTCTCAAACCAAATCTCGTGGCTAGATAAGGTCTATGTGAATTTTAGTAGATTTTAAACTAGAAACCCTAAAACTAGCGATAAAACAATTAAAAATCCAAGCTAATTACCTAATAAATTCTCTAGGTCGTGAAACCCATTTTATAATTCCTTTTATTCTCCTATTAACCAGTAACAACCTTTAGAAACCTTAGTTCACGTTTTAAATATTTTTAAAAGATTTATTTTTGAAAACAGTCCAATCTGTCTAAAACCAATCTAAAAATTATTTAAAAATATTGGAAAACCTTTTAATGACGAAACCAACTCTATAAACTCATATTATGCTTCTGGAATACATTAAAAATAATCTCATAGTCAGATTCGACCTTTAGACCTTCTGAAACAATATTTTTCGGTAAAAACCGCAAAACTGAAAACTGACTAATAAAATTATTTGACCATGCTATACTTCATGTTAAAGTACGAGAATTTAACACAACTTCACATACATCACAATAAGTCTAAAATAATTTTTACGAGCATACTTCAACACTTTAACCTCATATAACAAATTTTACACATAAACCAGCAGATTTTCGGTTCAACACTATAAAATTCATGGGGGCTTGCATGATCGTTTTCTTGCTCCAATAATTTAACACGACATACTATAATACTAAACCTAAGTTTTCATGCTATTAGGTCTTTGATATGTCGCACATACCTTGCTCGCTAAATTTCCTTCTTAATTAAAACTGCTCTTCGGAAAATTCTCCTCCTTGCATTAAAATACAAAAATACCATTAGAAATTCGACTAACCTCATATGAACATTATATAACTAATATACAGCCTCTAAAATAATTTTTCGTGCATAAATTTCGATTATTTATAATTTCTATGATTTGTTTTATTAAAAATCCAATTTTTGACATAAACTAATCTATTAAATAAAAATTACCAAACTAATTTTTAAAAATAATTTGAAAACATCAAAACACTTTTTATTTACTGAAAAACATTAGGGAAACACTTTTTCGATTTTTAAAAATAATTTGGAAGGAAAAATAATTTTTTTCTCTATTTTTCTTATTTTCGAAAACCATGGTGAGTGGGCTACTTTGAGGTGGTTTTTGGCCACCTTGGTGGCTGCATGGGTGGCGGATCTTGGTACCTGGTGGTAGAGTGCAGCAAGGGCTGTCACGTGGTGGTGGTTGTGGCGGCAGATGTGAAGTGTGGTGGTTGTGGTGGTGGCTCAAAGTTGGTTCCACGAAGAGGAAAACTGCAGTTTTATTTTTTTCTGTTTGTGTACTTTGCTGCGGTTTTTGGGCTGCGGTTTTTCTTTTCTTTTTTTTTTTTCTTTTTCTGATTTTTGGAAAGGGTTTTAAAGAGTAAAATTTGATGAACCAGAGAGCTATATATAGGGTATATGGCCTTAAGGAATTTCGGCCAAATCAAAGTGAAAAGATAAAGTTTTGATTTTTTTTTTTTTTTGGATAGGATCTAAATTGTGTAGGATAATTTTGGATATGTTTATCTTTTGTAAAATCTGAAATTTATCCTAACTAAAAGATACAAAATATCTAGGTAGTTAAAATAAATAATTTAGAAAATAATTTTGGCCATAAAAATATTTATGGGCCTTGGAAAACCGAAAATACCCCATTTTGGGCCTAATATGGTCCGAAAATAATTAAAATAAAACCCATAATTATTTTTGCTATTTTTGAAAATTAAATTTAAATACTCAAAACCTCCTTTAAAAATAATTACTATTTCTAATAAAACCTTTTGTAAAATAAATTATTTTAAGCCATAAAATATAAATAGACTTTATTTTCCGAAATTCATAAAACTATATATTATAATCGTATAAAAATATAATATAAAGTCTTAAAAATGCGAGGGATTACAATATTGCACTCTTCATCTCCTACCCTTCCCCTTTTCCTCACCCCAAAACCTAAACCCACTACCATCTCCACCCAAAAATCCAAACCCATGATCATAGACCAGTCAAAACTACCACCACAACCCATGTAAAACCATCACCACAACCCCCACCCAAAAACGATCAACCTCCACCCAAAACGATGACCAACCACCCCAAACTCTATTTCACAACACCACCAACCCCAAAATCAAACCAACCATAACCATAATTTCATCTTCCTTCAATTTCAATGGCTTTACCAACCCCAAAAATCAAATACACGAACCATACGTTTTTCCACTTTCGTGCTTTTGGTTGATTGCAACTCATTTCGGCGCTTCTTTATCCCACGAGCAAGGGCTAAGAGTGGTGGTGGTGTACGAAGGGTGTGCGGAAGGGATGTAGGTGGTAGGTGTGGTGGTGGTTGGATGCGGAATCGGATTAGGTGGTATGGTTGTGTTTAAAGGTAGGTGGTGATGGAAGTGTAGTGGTGGTTGGTATGATTTGGAGGGGATGATATTTGTATGTGTATATGTATTTCAATGGTATTTGTACTTGTATATTGTCCTTCATTGAGTATCTGTGAGAAAGAGAGTGCAAATGTCACAAACACACTACACATCACTTAACATAAACGAAGTCAACCACGAATTCAGACGGTCAATGCCTGAAAAACGGCCTAAGGTACTAACTCGCAAAAATTATTTTGTTTGAACTGCCAACTCACAATAAAAATTATAAATGTGCCAACTCACAAACAAACATTTTTAAAAGGTGCCTTCTAAATATTGATATATATATATATATATATATAATTTATAGAGGTTTTTATACACATATATATAACTAGTACAAAGATTTGTTTATATTCTATATAACATTACATTTAATATTGCACTCAATATATACTAGTACATAAATGCAAATGATATTTTTTGTTTGGGAACACAAGCATTTTTATTTTTATATTGATTAAATTCCCTACTTTGGTCCAATTTGGTTAAGGGTCAAAATTTCAATTCCGGTCTCTGGTTCAAGGAACATGAGGATTCAAGTCCGCTGAACCATTAGCACCTGGATCAGTGCGCATCCCTAATTACAAGAGCTTGTTAAATTCTTTCCACTTGATTACCAATAAAGATCGCTATTCGTCACCCGAAAAATACTTGTAATTGCCCGTATTTTGCAGCAACTTTTTACAATCGCCCTTCCCACTTCATTCCTCCCTCAATCACTTTCGTCTCAATTAATCAAGTGATAAAGCTAAACAATCATGCTAATATATTTAATCGATTTAAATAACATAATTAAGCAAAAAAAAAAATTTGAGATATGCACCTCAAAAAGGCACAGGTCTCAATTTTTTTTTGAAATGTAACTAACGTAATCAAGAATTATTTTTTTTTGAGAGTAAAGGGCAAAGTTGGAAAAATGGGTGAAAATACGGGCGATAGTAAGGGATTTTCAGATTTAGCAATATAGTACCTCCTGTTTTATTATTCTAGACACTTTGTACGTACATTCCACACATATTAATATATAGTTTATGTGTGATTATTAGTGTATTATTCAAAATTTTAAAGCTTTTTTTTTTTAAATAACTGCTAAGATATTTAGGGTGTGTTTGGGAAAACTAATTCTAGTTGTCATCTATTAGCTTTGAATAGCTGTTAATTATCGAAGTAGTTGTAAGCTGTGAACAGTAGTTGTTAGAGATTAGCTATGTAATTAGGTGTTTTAAGCATGGTTGTTCGAAAGTTTTAGTTGTTGAAATAGTATAATCATTATAAATATTTAGTAGCTTTTGGCAATCTCTACCTCAAAAAACTAATATTTGTTGTTTTTAAGTAGCTACCTCAATCTCTAAAAGCTACTCCTTTCTCTACCCAAAATCTGCTTGCCAAACACCAGTATTTTTTTTCTTGTAGAGTTTTGACTTGGTCTAATATCTAAAAGCTACCTCCAAAGCTAATGCCAAACATACTTGTAGTGACTGAAGCATAGATGAGTCATCGAATCATTGGGCTTCGAGGAACTTGGCCACCTTAATTTAATATTATTTTTTGGCAATAAATATAAAAGACATATTGCTAATCTACAACATAAAAAACTACAAAGTAGCATAATAGTTTGAAGATTAATTTTCTAACTAGTCCGGTACAAAGTGTAAAATGTTAAATTGTTTAATGAATGTGCAGGACCTTCAAACACCTCCTTCGGATCTTGTTCCGGATAGAAATAATGAATGACTTATTTAAAAAATTGTGAACATAGTCATAATTAATAATCGTGATAAAACTAACATTGTTGAGAAGGGTGTCAAATTAAAGTTACAACAGAACGAATGTAACACTTGAACAAGTCAAGAACAATCAATCAACTTCTTGAGACTTCTTCCTAGTTAACTTAGAGGTTAAACAATGTTGCCTTTTCACCCACACTTTTCATGATTAAAAAAGGTAAAAAACTTAATTACCCTAATTTCTTGAGTCCATGAAGCATATGTGTTTTCATTATTCTTTCTTTCCGTTACCAGTGGCTTTTAAAATGATGATATGTCAATTTTTCAATAGTATTAGACATGGCGCTGGTGTTCCCTTCAAATTATGTTTTACTCTTTTCATTCTTTGTGACCCAAAATGAATGATGCACATAGTAAACTTCTTGATGATTTTTTACCCTTTTTATCCATCGATCTTTATGTTGTTAGATAGATTATGTACATCTTTAACGATAACGGATTGTTTGATTGTAAAATAGTTTTAAAACGAGTTCACTAAAGATTTCCGCGTGTATAATAATAAAAATGTACAAATTATATCTAAGAAATATGAGTATATCTCAAAGGTTACAAAATAGATTTATGAAAATACTTAAATGCTCATTTAAGAAAATGAGCAATTAAGTCAACTAAAGTCAAGGGGTAAAAAACACATTTAAAATAGTTTTTATATTTATATGTATTTGTGAAATTATGTATTACTTGTGTATACTTTTTAAATACACAATATATTTGTATTTTTATAGAATAAGTAAAATATAATAAATATAATTTTATAATTTTTATAATAAATATAATTTTATTTTTTGTATTTTTGTAGGCTTCGGCTGTATTATAATTATATATATTTAGCATATATTTAAAAAGGTATAATTTAGGAAATATACTTTGAAAGGTGGCAAATTTTGATTGGTTTGACTTCTCTTGACTTCAATGCTCATTTTTTTAATTGAGCATGGAAGTAACATCCATAAATTTATGATGGAAGAAAAATAAGAAGATTTAGGATATCAATATGTGATGTCATGATATAAGACATTAACATCAATGCCTTGAAAACGAGATTTGGCCCGTTTGAGGTACAAAATGTTATGGCCAAATTGTTCCCTAAGGTTAACATTTGTCCCACACAATCATGAGAGTGATGGATTGGAATTACACTACTTCGTTCAAGTTTGAAAATATGATGAACTCACAAATATTATTGTGTACCTCCTATCCTTCTCCTCTCTACCTTTCATGATCATCATCAACAAACTAATTATAATGTACTTGTAGATGCTACAAGACCATATCATCAATACAACAATTAAAATGTTACAAGAATTTGTAACCTCCCATCTAATGTTGCCATTGAAATATTTGAACATAAAAGACCACTTTAAAGCTCATAATAGGGCGGTAAAATATGGAATATAACTAACTATTAGTTTCAATTCCAAAGGAATCTAAAAAATGTAATTCAAGAGATCCATAGATGTCCATCAAATACTTAGTAATCAAGGCTTTTAAATCCATTATTTCAATAGTATATATTAATATATTACCTTCCGATTCCAATTTAGCAATAGAAAATTTTAACCCTGTGCTCAATTTTATCGGCAACCAACCGGAATTACACCAACGCAATACTCCCATAATATACCTATATATATATAGTAAATAATACTGAGACTATATATATATACATATTTACATAGATGATATTTAAATTAAATAAATGAAGTTGTAGGTCTTTATTTTTTATAAAATCTAACACTTTTAAAGGTTTTTTGTTGACAAATTTTCCAAATTTATACGCCAACACCTCCGGTAATAATTGTCTAAGTAACTCTCATAATGTACCACCACATGATCGAATGAGATATTGGGGAAAAAAATGCAATTATTATTCCATTACTATTGTAATTGTAAGTTAATGATTGTCATATCAACAAGTAAATTGTAAATGACCCTTGTGTTAAAACGAGTATACATATATCATCAATTTTATAATTCAAAAGCTGATTATATCTTCATATCTAACCAGTCACATACAGACACTAGCTTTCAGCTCACACAATTCAATAGAAGCATGAATTTATAATATTTATTAATATATTAAAATTAAAATTTAAAATTAGTCAAGATATTAGGCAATTATATATAACAAGGACAAAATAGAAGGAATTAAATAATATTAAGATAATTCATTATTCTCTACATGACAATATCCAAATCCAATCATAAAAAATCATTTTCACTGTAATCTGCTGATTTAATATTCTCATTCTCATATAATATTTTTTGTGCTAGGGAGCCACAAGGGTGGGGATGAGAATCGATCACAGCATCTCCTGAAACCGGGAGGAAAGCTTTTACCACTTGAGCTACCCCTCACTCTCTCATTCTCATATAATATAATGTATGTATTTATTAACATTTTCAATTGTTAATTATTTGGATATATAGTGTTGTTGTTTAGTAGTGATGGTGGTTAATGAAAACTAATATAGTCAATGAGAATGCCAGCTAAAGATGAAGTATACCATGCATCCTTGTTATAAACTAAATACTAGCCAGCTTTGTCATCTTCTTTCATAAATCAATCACTAATTAAATTCATCTCCCCTTTAAAATACAAACAAAATAAAATTCTTCTCTTAACTCCAATAATGCTACACTAATAAGTAGTAGTAAAGCAGATATTCATGCATATAATTAAGTACGTTATATTATTAACAAATAATCATGCATACATTTGAACACGTACTATTATTGTTTGCATGCCAATGCAACATCATATCGTGTATGGTCGTTGCTTTGATTAGCTGTGTTACTTGTATTTAGTTTCAAATTCATCAAATCCGATTTTTTTGCTTGCAAACTAGGTGGTCTGATAGGACCAAATGTACGTAATTAGATTCGGACTGAATTACCATCCCTATAACAAAGAGATCAATGAGAGATGAGATTGTAAAATTAGTTTTTTAGTGTTCAACGGTGGATGGTGGAATAGTGGCAAGGAGCAACTATATGTCTATATATATATATATGCATGGGAAACCTTAGAGTTAGAGTTAGAGATTTGTAAGTGTAACTAATATGGTTGTTGATTGACCACTTGACCAGGGCGAGTGATTAAAATGATAGTCCTCTAATAAGGACTCCAACTTTGTTATCTAATAATTTGTGTATTACTTGTATAATTTGTAAATACACTTTTATTTTTATATCTAATTATCTTATTAGGAAAGAAAAATTGATTAGCGTCTTAAAAATGGCTAATAAAGGTCAGGCCATCCTTTTGGATGATAAGTGAAAGAGAAAGATCACAAGTTGTGAACCACGTACCAACTAATTTGGTATTTGATTAGGCTTCTCTATAACGAACAATGACTGAATTCATTTGTCTAATATCAGTTTCTGAATCCTTAATCAGGTTATAAATTTCCCAAAGAATTTTTCCATATTTTCCTAATAGAATAATTAATCACAACAAGACTATCTCCTTCAATGTGTACGTAATCGATTAATCCTAATAGACAAAGCACGTACATCTAATGCTTTGATGGATATTAAGAGCTTCAAAGAAAATAATTTGTCATTTGGATACTTTCTTGGTTAACAATTACACGGTTATGCTTCTATCATTTGGATGGCTATTAGTCTATTACTACATTTTCATTGATTTAAGTTTGAGATGTAGTATCCAAAACAGTGGTTCAAATCCTATATTCCGTATATGACATTAACGGTCAAATAGATGAAAATCAATGGCGAGTTTAGTAACTTTTTTCTTCATAAAAACGAGTCCAACTAATATCTTTAGAGAAACGGCAATTGAACATAATATGAAAAGCGTTTTCAAAATTATGGTTATAAAACTGACACACTTTCTTATTAGTTTAATTTAACATCCTATCATTTTAATTAATTCTTTATTAAAATTTATAATTGTTTATACGAATTAATAGAAAAACGTGATCATACATATATATATTTTTTCTACACATGATATGGACTAAAAGATTTGATATACGGAGTATTTAATTTCTTTTTTCTTAACTCTTTTTTTCTTATTATAGATGTAATATTGTCGCCATAAAGATACGACCACGGTTATGTTTCCATCATTTGGATGGCAACTACTACACTTTCGTTGTTTAAAGTTTGAGATTTAGTATTCAAAACATTAATTCAAATTCTTCTTTCAGCATATGACATTAGCAGTCAGATAAATCAAATTCAATAGCGAAATTATTAACTTTTTGTTTATAAAAATGAGTCCAACTATTTCTAAAATTGACAAAGACAAGTAATAAACTAATAGTGTAAAGTCATAGGACTAGAAAATATACTTGTCATTATTGACACCAAAAAAAAAAAAAAAAAATACTTGAAGATTTTCTATAAAAATTTCTGTGGAAACAAACATAATCAACGGCTTTTAGCCCCAATCAACAAGGGAGCTAGGAAGGTTGGGGAGCTCCCAAATTCGAACTTGGCAAAAGGTGGAAAGTAACGTCCCATCTTAGCATGTCACATCTATATCCACACAAATTAAAGGCCGTTTTATTTTCTTTATTTATCTTTAGAAAAAGAGAAAATGTATATTGCACATTTGCATTTTGATCCCATGAAGTGTAAAGTATTTATGTAGAAATTTGCACCAAATGCCAACTGCAAAGTAAAATTGATTACTACGTATCTTTATTACTCGAAAACGTATTGTGCACCAATGAAGTTTATAATGGCAATATCCATAGGCTAGAGAAGGACAATTTCGTAATTTTATAACAAATTTTTTTCTAGTAAGTGACATTCATTATCGAGTCGTAATAAGCATTTTTGAAGTCATAATTTTTATCAAGACAAATGTTTTCAAATCAAAATAATAGTTTTTCAATTCAGTAAAGCAAGGAAAAATTGCCAAAAGAAATCTTTTTTTTTTTTTTTTAAATTTGCCAACTCAAACCTTTTAAAAATTTTGTTGCCGGATTAAACCTTATATAAATATTTTTTGCCAGTTACAACCTTTGGGAGATTTTCCGGCATTGACAGCAACAATCCGACATCGACTATTCTGAATGAGTGTTTGCTAATGTTATTTTTGCTAATTGCACTTTTAATTCCTCTATCTTTCAAACCAACCCTCAACTCAATATTTAAATTGCCCATTCCATAAACAAATACTCTTCTCTCTCTAGTCTAAGTATCTAATTTATATATATATATATATATATATATATATATATATATATATATATATATNATATATATATATATATATATATATATATATATATATATATATCATCAATGGTAGAATTTCCTTTGAAATTTTTTAAATTTAATTTTTCCTCTTTCTAAATCTCCTTCTTCTTCTTCTTTGGTGGCTCTTTCTATGACATTTGCAATAAAAAAAAAAAAGCAGCCACAACTCCAAATGATTTGAGTTATGTCATTAATTTACATTTATATTGAGAAACATCAGTTGAAGACCATCTCCATCACTCCATTGATTTGGCTATTTCCTCTGTCATCGATCTCCATTGATTTCAAAATTTTCCAACATCAATTTGTAGGCGTTGTGTTTGTGTGAAATTAAATGTCCATTGTTCATTTTTTTTCCCCAGAAGAATTGAACAAAGAAGAGAGACAAAAAAGAAGTGATTGTTGCAAGGAAGTAAATTAGAGGTTTTGAATGATTAATTCATGAAGAATTACAAATAAAGTGGAAATATTTATGGTTTAGGAAGTCTAATTTTATTTATTGAAGAAGATGAGAAAGAATTGGAGGAAAAATCAGTGTGCAAAAAGAGGTCAATGCCAGAAAATCCCTTTAAGGTTTTAACTCGCAAAAACTTTTTGCATTAATTAAGGTTTGATCTGGCAACAAAATTTTTAAAAGGTTGGGTTTGACAAAATATATTTTTTTAAAGGTTTGTTTTGACACTTTTTCTTAAAAAAAATAAAAATATCCTATTATGGGCCAACTAAACTATTAGTATATCACAACTCGAGAAAAGTAAATGAAGTGATCTTGCGACATTATTAATTTTTTATGCACGAAGAATCATTTAATTTTACCAATTTATCACTAGTTATTTTTTAAGATGCAACAATTCAAAAATTACGTTATTCATTTTACAAGTTTTTGACATTGACTAATGTATACGGCAGAATATAGTTGATATGCATCTCTTATGATTCGTCTCGGTATTTACTTTATTAAATTACAATTACAATAATATATACAATGCATAATTAAAATCATAAACGATAACAAATGTGTCTCAACAACTATAAAAAGTGAATTGTTGAATTTACTTAAAACAAATAGAGTATATAATAGTTATTTTTTTAATTTAACTCTTCACAATGTTAAATCACCCCTTAATAACCAGGAATAATTGACTTTAAACCCACTACAATGCTAATTTTTTTCCCCCCATATGCTCTTTGCCTCCCAACCTCATCAACATTAATTGTTTTTCAACACTACAATTTGAATTACCAAAGTATATCACTACAATGTTATCCTTTAACACCTCAATTGGCACCACCTATGCCCAATGTTGTTTTTTTTTTCTTTTTTTGGTAAAATGTAAGAGATTTTATTACCAAAAAAGGAAACAAATATACAACCTAATTAAGCCAATCCTAAACCAAACTGACTCAGTTCAGTCAAGGTAGCTCATAAACAACTCCAAAACTATACAACTTACAGCCAAAAACAAAAAACTCAGCATCTAAACAAAACAAAACAAAAGGCACAAAAAAAAAAACTTAAACAAGCAACCAAAACTGCTTAGGCCTTCAACAGCATCAAGCCATCCTCCAAACTGCAATCTCCCCATAAACTTCAAACAAGCAAAACTACACTTCCCCAACATCACTTCTTCACTGCTGCATTACTGCACAACCTGCATAATGCATAAAACAACAGGCTCACAGCACAACAAACAAGCAGTAGCAGCTGACAACAGCTCAGCAGCAGCACAAACAACATCCAAGCACCACAACCCTTATCAAACTGACATGACTAACATTGAATTGCCCATTTCAAATCAGCCAAACTACACAACTTCCCTTCTACAATAACTGCAAAGCCTGCACTTCTTCACCTCTGCAAAATACTGCTCAAACACAGCACAGCAGCTAACAACAATTCAGCAGCAAACAGATTGGAGCAACCAAACCAGCCAGGCACAACAACCAAAACAGCCTGCAGTAATCAGCAGTAGGGGTGTGCAAGATTTTACGGTTTCGAATTTCCGGTCCGAAAAATTGGAATTCCGATCAAGATTTTTGAAAACCGGAAAAACCGGACCGGATATCCGGTTTTTATACCGAAAATCGGACCGGAACCGGAATAGGATTTTCAAAAATCCGGAGTTCCGGATTAAAAAAAATGCAGCGGTGTTGCACTGCTGGTCTGCTGCGGTGCTGCCAATTCTCTTTTTTTGGGCTATCCTTCTCATTTCCTAAGGGCCATTCCTCTTTTTTTCAACTTCAATCTCTCAAGTCTCAAATTTTCTTCCCAAACCCTAGCTTCTTCCCAAACCCTAACTTCTTCCCAAACCCTAACTTCTTCCCAAACCCTAACTTCTTCACGGAGATCGCCGCCTATTCACCGGAGATTGCCGCCGGCCCGCCGCCATCGACGTTGCCAAAAGTAAGTGTATTTAACTTGATGTATTGATTTTAATTCGGTTTTATCAACTTTAATTCGTTATTTACTTGATTCTCTTTTTTATTGATTATAAGTTTATACCTCATAAAATCAACAATTTTCACTCATAAATCAACAATTCACTCGTTTTTATTATTCTAATTCGTTTTTTGGTAGTCAATTGATTTGGTTTGTTAGATTACTTAGATATAATTCACGATAATATTTCGTTTAATTCGTTTGTTAGATTAATGATAATCTAATTCTTATAATCAATATTTCGTTTGTTAGATTAATCAACTCATTAATTCGTTTTTTATTGGTTCGTTCGATTATTTCGTTTTTTGGTAGTCAGTTGATTTGGTAGTCAATTGATTTGGTTTGTTAGATTACTTAGTCATTGATATAATTTCTGACTAAATTCTGATTAATTCTGTTTAATTTTGTTTAATTATGATTAATTCTGATGAATTACAAATTACAAATTTCTGATTATGTTTAATTCTAAAGTTCTGAATTTCTCATTAATTATTAATCTGAATGTCAACTATTAATTTCTGATTAATTATTCTCAGTAATTTTGATTCGTTTTTTGTTTTGTTACAAATTACAGATTATTGTTATTATTCTGCCATACATGTTGTTTATTATTTTGCCATACATGTTTATTATTCTTCAATTCTAAATTAGTTTACCTTGATGTTTTTAGTGTCATCAAGCATCAATGATAATGTTCAAGTAGATGACTTCTTGAACAACCAAAATACGGAGGATCACGTCCAACAATCTAGTTCATCGGCGGAAGAACCATAAAAAAAGCGCCAGAATAAAAGGAAGAGGAGTTCAACCTTGTCTAAGAGCAAAGCTAGCACAACCATTGAGCGCAAAAATCGATGCATATGGTGGAATCACTTTGATAAAATCAGTTATGATCCTCCCATTGATGAATGTAAGTATTGCAATGCTCATGTTGGTTGTGATAGTAAAAATGGCACTGCTCCTTGTCAAATCATATTAGAAGATGTAAAAAGTATCAACCCAATATTGGTATGAGCCAAAAACGGATTGACTTAGAGACCAAAACATGTATGAATTCTGATGGAACCACTCAAACTTACACGGTTCCAAAACTTTGGCAATTTGATCATGATTTTTGTAGACAAGAGCTTGCTAAAATGATTATTGTGGATGAGTTGCCATTTGCTTTTGTTGAGCGTGAAGGTTTTCGTGCATTTTGTAAAGCTCTAAATTCTCAATTTCTTCCTCCTTCACGCACTACAATTACTAGAGATTGTTATGCTCTTTTTCTTCAAAAACGAAATGAGTTGAAAGATGTGTTTAAGAATCTAAAATCTAAGATTTGCTTGACTACTGATTGTTGGACTTCTAGCCAAAACTTAGGTTACATGTGTTTGACAGCTCATTTTATTGATGATGATTGGGTTTTGCATAAGAGAATTATTAACTTTTGTCCTATTGTCGGCCATTTTGGGGCAATCATTGGTAGAACTGTTGAGAAATGTTTGAATTAATGGGGTTTAAAGAACATTTTGACTGTAACTGTGGATAATGCATCTTCTAATGATCTTGCAATTGATTACTTAAGGAGAAGGCTTAACATTTGGGAGTCTAGTGTGTTGGATGGTCAATATTTGCATATGCGATGTGCGGCTCATGTATTGAACTTGATTGTGAGAGAGGGTTTGAAAGAACTTGATTTTTCAATTCTGAAAATTCGTGCTCTAGTTAGGTATGTTAGATCTTCGCCCGCTAGACTTTTAAAATTTAAAGAATGTATAAAGGAAGAAAACTTGGAAAGTAGAAGTCTTGTTTGTTTGGATGTCGAAACAAGGTGGAATTCAACATTTCTAATGCTTGAATCTGCTATAAAATTCAAAAAGGCTTTTGATTGCTTGCTCATGAAAGATTCTAATTGTTTTAAAGAATTGAAAAAAATTGGTGGTGGTCCAAGCGAAGATGACTGGAAGAGAATGGCCTCTTTGTTGCCTTTCTTGAACATCTTCTATGATGCAACATTGAGGTTATCAGGTTCTCGATATGTCACATGCAACTCTTATGTGCATGAGATTTATGGAACTAACTTGATGATAAAGAGTAACTTAGTAGATGAGGATGAAGGTATTAAGAGCATGGCTAAAAACATGAAAGAAAAGTATGAGNATATGAGAAATATTATGACAATGTTGAAAACATTAATGTCTTAGTGTTTGTGGCTGTCATTTTAGACCCTCGTCATAAAATGAGTTATGTTGAATGGATGGTCAATGATAATTATGAAACAACAAAAGCTAATCTTTTGACCTCTAAAATTAAGCTTGTTTTAGACTCTTTTTTTCACTATTATGCCGCTTCCATGTCACAACCAAAGAAAACTCAAGCATCTACCTCTACTTCTACTTCATATACTTCTACCTTTACTCAAGATGTTGATAAGACTAGGACTAGAGGGTTGCGGGAAAACATTAACCTTGAGGAATTGATGACATCAAAGTTTCAAAGGGACACGGGTTGTATGGAAACTAGTGAGACAAAATCTGAGTTAGAAAAGTATCTACAAGAAGCAAAAGAGCCAAAGAGTCAAAATTTTGATATCCTAACATGGTGGAAAGATCAACAAAAAAGATATCCTATTCTTCACAAGATGGCTAAAGATGTGCTTGCCATACCTGTTTCTACCGTTGCATCGGAGTCGGCTTTTAGTATGGGGGGTCGTGTGCTTGACGATTTCCGAACTTCGTTGACTCCAAAAATGGTTGAAGCTTTAGTTTGCTCAAATGATTGGCTACGTACTTCTCTTATGCCACTAGTGATTGAAGAGAACTTGAAAATGTTGGAAGAAATGGAAGAAGGTTGGTTTCATTTTACATTTTTTTGTTTTAAGTATGTTTTTTTTTATATATATTTTAAATTTACAATATTAACTATTAAGTGTTAACTCTACTTGATGTTAAATGTTGATGGAGTTGCTTATGTTTCATTGTTTTGTAGGCTTGAAGGATTTAACTTTGGAGCAACCGAAAATCATAATAGATGAGACAATGGATATGATAGTGTGATGGACTTTGGAGAAACCTTAAGTTTGCTTTTGTAGATTTGTTGTAATTCTTAATTTCTTACCCCATCCTTTAGTTGACATGGTTGTAATTTGTTTTCCCTTCCCCTTTGAACTTTATATTGTAATACAAAACTTTGTGGACTTTGTTGATCCTTGTATGGCAAATTGTAATTTGACATGATTGAGAACTTGAGACTTAACTCACTTAAGGACTTGAGATTTGGAGTTGAAATTGTGGACTTTATTGAGCCTTGCATGGCAAATTGTGGAATTTAACTTGTAATTTTTGTTGCATTATTCTTTGTAATTTGTAGGGAACTTGCTTAGTTGTTTTGCTGCTCAGAAACAACATTATTTGATTAGGATTTATGCTGCAAAAATTAAACTTAAAACAAGGGAAAAAAACATGAAATTCAATGAATTCGGAATCGGAATTCCGATTTTCCGATCCGGAATATTCGGATTTCCGGAAATCCGGTTTTCCCGGACCGGAATCGGAATAAATTCTGCGATTCCGGAAAACCTGGATACCCGGAAATTCGGATCGGAATTTTTCCGGTTTACGGATTTGAACAACCCTAATCACCAGCTCACAAACTAAACCGACAGCCACACACCACAACCACAACCAACCCTCCACCAAACTGAAGCCCTCCTCCCTTTTCTGTAGAAACTTCAGAAACGTAGGGAGCCAAACCTGAACACATAAGGAACAAAAACCTGCACAGCAACCAACAACTGAAACAATCAGCTTGCACAGCACAGCACACAACTACCTAGGTTTTCTTAAAACTTACACAACTACCTACATGTTTCAATTTTTTTTGGTACCACTACCTTCTAATGTTTTTCATCAAAAAAATCTATTAGTGGGTCTCAATCTTAACTTTGTCTCCACTAATGATTAACGAAATTACTATAATGCTCTTGTTTTTATAGTTCGTGAATCAAAAGAAATATTTAAAAGAAGCTTTGCTCTTATTATCTGATTATGTTTATGTAATAAAATTTCTCTTATTTTTTCTATGAAAATGAATTTAAACATACATATTATATAAATACTTTTAATTTAAATCGTGCAACGCACGATCAAACATTTCATTACTCATAATCTCCTCTATAATCATAAACCATCTTTTTTTTTTTTACAAAGATCACTGTATAATTTTGTACTCCCAAAATTTAAGATGCTTCATTCTTTAGTGATCACCAATGACAAACTGGCACTCACAAGAGCTCCCCAACTCCTTAACATGCACGCGCATGCTCCTCCTTTTTTTTTTATACTCTCTTCTCTCCAAAAAAAAAAAAGTTTCTTCTGAATTCTTAAAATTTTCCCTTTTCTCTCTCCTATAATTTTGGTTCATATATCATTCATTCACTATTCCATATTCTATAAACCAACATAAAATCAACACCTTTTGTCTTCTTTTTTCCTCTGTTTTTTGTTTTGTTTCTTTTGCTACAGAAGAAACAAAAATCACCCAAAACAAAATGTATAATTGGGAAAATTCTAATCCTATTTCCAAACATAAACATTCTAATTTTCAATTTGATTCCAAAAATCCAACATGTTCTTCATCATTTTTGAACAAATTCAACAAATCCCTCAAAACCCATTACCCAAAATCACACAAAAACCAAGATTTTCCCTCAAATTCATCATCAACAACACCCAAAAACAGAGTACCATCATCAGCTTCATCAACCCCCAGAAACAGAGCATCATCAAAAATTACAGGAATACCCAAAGATGAGAAAATGTCAAGTCTTAGAAGGGCATGTTTGGTTGAGAAATGGATGGAAAAAAAGGTAAATGATAAAATCATTGCAAAATCTGAGAGAAATTCAAGTTCAAGTTCAACTACTCTGCTTGAAGAATTTGATTTACAAGATGCTCTGTTTTTCAGTAGTAGTACTACAACTACTACAACTTCCAGCTCTTCTTCGTCTGAAATTGAATACTCTGTTTTCACGCAACCGAAACAAAACCATAAACCTCGTGTGGCTTGTTTCGCTCCTCCGCCTCGGCCGAAACCCATTAAAACGAATTTGATTGATTCACCGTTTATTGATCATTTCGGAGAAGAAAATGACGAGGAATTCATGAAGAATCGTTCTAAAGCTGCAAATTTTTACTCAAATCTTAAAAATTTGAAACAACCCATTTCACCAGGGGTAAGATTAACTAGTTTTATAAACTCATTGTTCACAAAAGAAGGGAAAACAAAGAAGAAATACAACAATGGTGAAAAACAGAGTAAAACAGAGGAAAACGAAAACTCTTATTCATATTCTTATTGTTCTTCAGCTTCTTCGTTTTCAAGGTCATGTATGAATAAGACCAATGGAAATGATATCAATGACAATAAGAAAGTCAGGGAAGACGGCGCTGCGAAACGAACGGTTAGATTTTGTCCTGTAAGTGTGATAGTTGATGATGAGTCTCAAGCTTGTGGATATAAATCTTTGAGAGAAGAAAATGAGAAGGTTGGAAAAAATGAATTGATGAGTTCAAAATTTGGGAGAGTAATGTCAAAAAGGTATGAAGAATTAAAGAAATTAAATAGTTTGGAAAAAGAGAGTGATAGATTACAACAACAACAAAAGAAACTTGAAGAAGTTGCTTTAGATTTGTTAAGTGGTTATTGGGATTCTAGGTTGAATAAATCTCATGATTTAAGTAGCATTAACAAAGTTAATGATGATAATTATGGTGTTAATTATGTTCAAGATGTAGTAGAAGATGATGATGATGATGGGTTTAGTTGCTCAAGTTCAGATTTGTTTGAGTTAGATCATCTTTCATTAATTGGGGATGAACTTCCTGTTTATGAGAACACAAAGATTTAATTTAATTTTTTTTTTTTTTTTGATTTTATGTAATTTTTGTTGTTTAGTGAAACAAAAAGGTAGAAAATAATTTTGAGTACAGAAATTTCTTCTTTCTTTTTTGTCTTTTGCTTTGTGTTTTCATTAAAGAAAAAATTATGGTAGAAATTACTAACTTTGACCAATGAAAAGACATTAGACATCATCTTTGTCACCAATTTGGTGATTTACCATGGAGTTTTTTTCTTAGGTTGTTAGTGATTTATTATTGTGTTAAGCCATTTGATTTTCATCTTCATAGTGTTCTTATCGTTTAAAAATATAATCCGCAATTTTTGATAGTTTGGGAATAATTGAACAAAACTTGTACGTCGTAAATAAATTGAGTAAAGTTGTGCCAATATGAAAAAGTGTAAGATTTAATAATATTATAGAGAAAATCTCACACCGCATTTGGCTTTCCATTACCATCACTACCCCAATTGAAATTCGGTCTCCATTAAAACCCTAACAAGCAAACTAGTGTGCCCTTTAAACCATACATCAGGTCCCAATCTTGCTCGGTACAATGCTTTCAAAAATCATGACCTTCTATAACATGGTGACAATAAGTCAATGTGTTATTGTGTTGCATGGACTAATAACACAAGACAAAGCTATCTTAGGGGGTTTTGTCCTCTTCAATCTTGATGATGGGCAAAAGTTACGTCCTTAGGGCTTAGGGTCTGTTCACTTCAATTGAAAACAGTCGAATTGAACTAATTGGAATTGAACTGAAAGTTTTTTATGAAGGATCAATGAATAGCAAAATAAGAGAAAAATTGAATTGAATTGAACGAAACTGAGCTAAACTGAAATGAACGGATTTTAAGCTAAACAGGCCTTTAGATGACAATGGACAATGGACAATGGACAATGGGATATGCGGTATGCCAACTCCTCTTATAAGAATATACGGAGTAATATAATTTGTATTAGTTAGATATAGATGCTAAGAAAATAAGATAATTTGTATTAGTTACATATAGATGCACGTAATTATAACCTTACTGTAATTTTACCTTTTTTTTTTTTTTAAATTTTATGTGCAACTATTAATTATTTTTTGTTTATAAATATACATATGTAATTGTTAATCATAATACGCTGTACTTCATGTTTTTAGTACAATTGATCCACCTTATTTTGGGTTTTGTAGTCCATTTGAATGTTCAACAACATGATAGAATACAACATCACCAAACCATCGACATTTATGCAGTCTATCACTAACATTTAGAGTTCATTTATAACCCCCATCAACATTTATCCAATAAATTCATATCGGTTCTACAACCTTCAATAAACTCTAATCCATTCTCATCCAATGTGTCAATCTCTTCCAATATATTTGTAGGTTACAACAAGGTTTAATCATCTTCAATCCATTACTTAAAAAAGTTTTAATAAGTTCATTTTAGATTTGTTATCTTCAACTTATTTTTAATTATCTGAAGTTACTGATATTTATCTTATCGATACTTATCATAACTTAATTATCTGAACTTATTGGTACTTATTGAACTTATTGATAGTTATTGAATATATTTATCTGAACTTAACTTATTTAATAAATACTGAAAATAAGTTGATGATAACAAGACTTTTTTTTTTTATATAATTTTTCGTCTTAACTCATGTGTTAAACAAATTGTGTACCATTTGTGTCGTTTATTCCCTTTGATTAAAATCAATAACAATATAATTACTTTTTACTTTAAAATTTAAAACAATAATAATTTTATCCAATAAGAACATGCAAGTGGCATATATACAGTACACATTTAATGCGACGACTAATTTGGACTCGCTGAATACATCCTTAATGAACTTTACCTAATAATCATTTCCTATTCTGAATAAAAAATTTACTAATTATAAATCTTATCTACATCAATTTATTGACTAATTATGTACCAAAAAAAAAAAAAAAAAACTGTACAAAATATTTTGTAGTACTACGATTTAAAAAAACATATACGGAGCACTAGGTTATGCTTGTAATATAACTTTAATACTATGTACCACCACCATCCCTCGATCTTTGCCTCAAGGTCTCACTTTTTATGAGAGTTTTTCTAGGGCAAATAAAGAGGGACGGATGGAATACTATTTCTTTGTATCTATAGAACAAGAAATAAATAGAGTACTACCTCCGTTCCATTATTTTTGCAACATGGGCCCACTTTTTGTGAGAGCTTTTTAGCTCAAATGTTACAAAAATAAAGGGAGGGAGGGAGTAATAAATTTGGATGGTGAGATTGATAAGTGCTCAATGTCTTCTTATTTTTGTTTCATCATAGTCTTTTCTCGGAGACAACTTTGTTTACTCTTGATCTCTGTCAAACCAACATCCACCAAAAAAGAACTGAAATCCAAGTCTCAAAGTGAGCCACAGGCCCTCCATTAATCCTATCCTCACAAGATAGAATAGCTTGAAAATCCCCACGTAAACTATCCATAAACAATTGAGAGGTACAACTGTACAAGATTAGTGGTACACTAGTACAGGAATATTACTCGGTGCATTTAACGAGTTTTTATACATTGTAATACTCTATATTAGTAATGGGTAATCTACCCGATTGATGGAGATAGTATTATTCTATTTTCTCCTCCGGCCTCCGTTCTCAACTCTCCGAGCACTTTAAATTCTGAGTACTACATATTACAATGTACGGAGTAACATTTTATTGAAACTTACATTATGAGATAATCAAACATCAGGCCTATGTATTTTTAACTTTAATATTGTTGGATTTCAAATAAAAAAAGTAAAAAATTCATACATCCATAAGAGAGCAAAATTAAATTTTTACCTAAAATTTTAAAGTAACCAATGAAATCCTAAAAACGTTAGTAGTGCAATCGTCTAGAATGCAGAGAAAGTAGAATAGAGACATGAGATCAAATGTAGGGGTACTGAAAAGAAGGGAAAGCGATCACTTGATCAGTTCATATTTTTGATCAAAAAGTTAGCAATATTGGTTAGAGAGAGACTGTTTGATATGACCAAAAAAGGAAAACACAATTTTTTTTTTTTTTTTGCATTAATAAAGAAAAAGGAAAAAGGAAAAAGAAAAATAGGGAGGAAATCAATTTTAAACTGATCTTAATCACGAACACCTCTCACCGTTAATTACTACCCCTCCGGTCCAAGGGGTCGTGCAATAAATTTTTTTAATATCTCACAAGAAATACCTCTTTATTGTACATTTCCTGAATCGGATAATAAAAAGTTATGTTTTCAAAACCCATAACAAATATTAAGTATAAAATGCATGCAAAAATAACACTTATTTATAATTCAGTATACTAGTAATAATTTAGTATGTTACGTTTAGATATTATATTTAAATTTTCATTTAAAATTATATCGGAGTTTTGAAATTTTACTTTGCAGAATAAAAAATCGAAGGTAGCAAATTTAAAAGATTCGAGATCACAATCACAAGTAAAAAAAATTGAAAGTAGGGTTACAAGGGGATTGGAGAAAAATAAATGCATGGTTTGTATAGGTAAAAAAAGAAGCCAAAGTAAAGCAAGATCCTTCTCTTCTTCACGGGAATAGGGAAAGCTGTGAAGTAATTGAAATGAAGCTTTATTTATATATTTGCTTTATGTATTTATTATTTCTGTCAATTTTACCTGGATCTAACTCTAAGATCGATCATCATGTTTTTTTTTTTTTGCGAAAAAAGAGATATATGCAAAAATGGTCCTCACTTAGGAGGTTGTTATTGTTGCTTCAACATTGCGTTATCTTCTAAAGATACCATTCATTCAAGTGTGATTTTTCCACCTACATAAAGTGAGACGTTTAAAGGTAGTAGTAGTAGTAGCTCCATTTGAAGTTATCTTGAATTGAGGTTGTGTGGATCTAACTAATTGAGTTCAATAGTAAGGTTGAGGTTGTGCTTTTCGTTTATGTTCATTAAGTGCCGACTCTTGAGTTAATATCTAACGACTATCAATTTAAGTACACAGGTACAACCGTACAAATATATGTATACATAAAGAGTATGTTGATGTACTTAGGTATAAGGACTACATGTTATGACGTATGAATCATACCACGAAATATATAATAGGATGTCCCATGATGATATTATTGGGTTAAATGATATATTGTATATGAATGACAACTCTTTTTTTACTTGATGAACTTTAATCATAAGCCTAAGCCCCGTTAGGTTTGTTTAAAGAGCGGTCTAACTGTTAATTAATTTTTGGCAATTAATATAACCTAACGTCTAGGACAACTTAATTTGTTATTTTAAGTCCATAAAAAGATACACAAGCAATTAATTTGATGGTCAAAACTCAAGATCATTACATTATGATCTGAGAAGGTTTAAGGAAAATAATACAATAACACAAATTAATTTTTAATTTTTTTTATTTTCTTAATTAATATGAATAGTATTTTCATGACCACACTCATTTTGTTGGTTGTAGCTGCCTAAGTTTAGACTTTGGCTGTTATAAAATAAAGGGCTTTATTTTCCACGGGTGAAGATCGATACTATTGTCATTCTAGTTGAAGGTGCGCCGCCTGCATTTAACGTATTATTGTAAATTATATGGACATTCATCTGATCAAGTGATTATCTAAATACGATATTCTTCATGCAACTTCAGTTCTTCACGTAATATGGAGTATATATGTTCATGTGCCAAGTATTGTTTTATCACTTAATTCAGTTGCATCGATTTCTAGCTAAACTCTTTCAATAACTCGCTCCTACTAATAAAAAGAAAAAACCGAATACTATTTGCCATCTTGGTAAGTATACTGTACATGACATGTTATCGTTGGAAAACGTTACTTACATAACACATCTACCTTTATCGTATTCCCTCCATCTTTTTAAACTTGTACAATTTATAAAATTAGTAATTCGAGATTTATATAATAAAAAATTATAAAAATTATATTTTCAAAAAATATATATCGAGACGAATCAAATAAGATCCTATATGACTAAATTTTCTTTTCCGTATTAAGCACCAAAGTGAGTCAATGTTACAATGTAAATAGTGTCAAAAACCATAATGTAGCAACTAAAAAAACCAAGGGAGTACTAAAATGATACAGAGTATCTAATAATTAGTTTTTCTTTAAAGCAATCTGTCCCTCAGCTCCTAAACTATACAATAATGTTTATTACATAAGGGAGTTATTATTAAGAAATTTAGGTGTAATTTAATTGGATTTTAAAAAAAACTGAAAATTTAATTATTATATATTTCATACATATACAAAGTATTTATAAGTAAGCTAAACGCCTAAAAATGACTCGATTGTATATCAGGTACTAGAGTACATTGTCAACAAAAAGTGTTAGAGGCATTAATCAATTGTTTAGTTTCCTACCCTAAGCTATCTACCTACAGGGGTTATTGTTTTTTTGACTACGTTTAAATTCGACCCTTTCACGTTGCACCTAGCTTGTGGTGGTTGAATATTATTACAACGAGAATGTTTTGCATATGGAACAATAAATTTGCTTAATACTTGAACCAATCCTAATTAGTTTCTAAACTTTAGCCCTTGTAATAGTGATTATACCACGTACTAAAAACACACAATAAAAAAAAGATTGGGTTTTTCTTAGGTGTATCCATATGTTTTTGCATTTTCTAAGTTGTACCCACTGATTTTCAAAATTCTCAACTGTACCCTTAAACTCACCTAATTTTCTAAGTTGTGCCCTTTGTAATTAATTTTCCATTGAAAATTTTCGTTATTTTTGTTTTAATTAATTCTTTTATTGTAATTAATATTCAAAAGATTTAGATTTATCCCTTAAGAAACTTCAAAAGAGTATGACTGAATAAAATTAACCAAATTTGTAACTTAAAATTGGCTAAAAGGGGCACAACTAAACAATATTGGTTAGCCCAAGGATATTACTGAGAATTTTGAAAAACATTGGGTACAACTTAGAAAACGCAAAAAGTTATGGATACACCTTAGAAAAACCCAAAAAGATTTGATCACAATATCTAAACTACATACATAGGAAACATAGCTCTCTAATTTGGGGCAAACAAAAGAAAAGTAATTTCAATGTGCTTTACAATAACTTGTGCATGAAACATTTGGCACAATTTAAAATTTAGCGCACGACATTCAAATTCTTTAATCCTGACAAATTAGGATCCTGTTCAAACTTAAGACTAGGAATTAGTAGTATCAATCGAGGGAAAACAACTACTAAAGGACACCTATGATTACATCTAATTCTAATTATTGCCTAGTAACCAATATAATGTTAGTTTAGTACTTAAAAAAAATAATAGCATTAAGTACCTACTAAACAAAAATAAAAGTGTATTATTATGAAGACGTGCTAAGAGCATGCAGGGTTTAGCAAAATTATTATTGTTTTTTGTATTAATTTCTTGTGCTAGTGCTACAATTTAAGGCCCCACTTATGATTACAGGAATCTCCATAGTCAAAATTCTAACATAAATCACATGATTAAAAGGCTAATTTCAATATTATTATAAGGCTATGGTTGAGTTTTAACTAATGTTGCTTATTCGATCATTCTATATATGCCAACCAATACATCGGGGGATAGTTTATTTCTCTTGCTACTAGTTCATGATTGTCCAGGCGGGCTGAGCAAAACTATCCTGAAAATTCGAGTTTGAATTTTCGTTTTAGATCATATCTGAATCTTAAATATTCAAATCATATTTTTGTATTCGGTGTCTTATTTGAATATTTAGATATATAGTACCATTTTAGGTTAGTTATTGCGAATATTTAACATCTTATATTTGATCTTTTGATCTAAAATGAAAAGCATCACTTATATAGCATATTGTGTATTGACTAATTTTGTTGTCATAAAGTTAAAAATATTTTTAATTCAAACCCTAAATTAAAAGGGTTGCACCTTTAATATCATGAGTATATATACACATAATATATACATATGAACCGAAGAAACAATTAGAGTCAAGAGAATGTCATATTAGTAGCAGATCCAGGATTCCTATCATGTGGGTTCAAGTATATTCAAAGACTAGAACTTCATATATTTGGGTTTAAAGTCAGTTGTTTGAATAGAGTAGTGGGTGTTCGAATTCGTGTCCATACATAAGTACAAAACTAGATAAGTTCAAATATATATAGATATACAAAGTAATTAAAAAGATCCAATATGATAAAAAATAAGTTTAAATGTCAAAATACAACACGTAATAGAAACGTTCTATAACACAAAAATACTCAACCAGTAACAACTAAAAAAAATACCATACCACACTCAATTTCAATGTTCGTCAATTATGTCTTGCCATTCAAAACATTTCACATATCTAACATGAGAGAGCGTCAGTACATTATTTCATATCAAATTGAAACTTCAGGTTTCCCTTACGAGTGATTATACTATACATTAAACCCGGATGGCCTAATTAAATTATATATCACATCCAATCACTTTCTAAATTTTGGTCAGTTTTCAAACGATAGTGTTCACATTTATTATACATACTTCATGCAAAGCCATGGACATTAATATGATGTGATATAAAAACACTAACATGTGTTTCTTTCTATGCTTGGCAAGACTAATACTATATGCAACATTCATTATTCATACTCTGCTAGAGTATAAATTATTATTATTATCATGATACATGTTAATTAAGTTGGACATATTATACTCTTCTAGAGTATTTTATATAATCTTGGCACATATCAGTTTTACTAAACATAAATATATTCTAATGAAAAATTCATCATAACGTATTAATTATTTTCTTTCATATTCAACGATAATTAAGTTCATAACTCAATAGTCTACCACGTTTCAGGCTTAATCTATGTTCATGAGCAACTTGTGTTGTCCTTCTGAGACAACATTAATTTTAATTAGGGCAATTATGATTGATTTATAATCAATGACATTCTAAATCATTCGTATCCATCTTCAGGATGATATCATTATTCTAAACATTTAACTATCTTGCTGCCATCTCTATTGTATAAATCATTATATGTACCAAACTGACCATCAATGTATTTTATAACTCATGGAATAAAAAAACTATCCCCCCCTAATCCTTGCATATGGGGGCATGAAATTAGTCCAACAACATTTAATCTCATATTCTTCTTAAGCCATGAATTATTTAGGCAATGTCATGTATCATGTAAAGTAAATTATTCATAAAACTCACATCTTTTTCTATTGCCCATATATATAAATCTTTATAATGATATTTCCAAAAATTATGGGCATAATGAATACATTCTTTAACCGAGTTTCTCACAATGCCATACTCAATTTCTTAAACTCATAAAACTTTTCCTTGATAATAGAATATTATGTATGCATGTTTGTAGTTCATTCTTATGAACTTTTTATGAATTATATTAAGGTAAATACCATACCAACAAGCTCATCATCTTATGCCAACATATATATGCAATTTCTCATTCACTTCTAAGAATGAGTATACTAAAAAAAAGGGAGCATAAAGCATAAATTCACATAAATATACATTTGTTTATAATAATTATTTCTTTTTAGAAGAGGTAAAGTATCTCGACATCAAACTTTAAAATAAAAATATATTAGACAATTGTTTGTCATATACATGAATTCGAAATATTCTCGAGGTAATTCAACTCATTTTAAATATAAGGAGCTTCATGTTTATGAGTATAAGAATTTCATGTTCTGTCACTCATCGTTCCAAACATTCATCTTTATGTAGGATGTACATAATAACATATATAATTTAATTCATATACACACCAGACAATATATTCATACTAAGAACGTGATAATATGTAAATATCACTTGATCATATCATAGTAAACTCAATTATAATACATGTATATGTTAACAATATCTAAAACTTACCGGCAAAATATAAAAATGGAGTGATATATGCGATTAGTGTATGTATTAGTAGTACACTACTTGCCTTAGTTATAATTTATTAGTCAATTTCTTTAATATCTAATTAATTAGCAAAAGAGTAATGTGATGATCATACCAAAATTAAAACAAAGTACACAACAACCTTGATTATACTCTCAAACTAATATACAAAGTGCAAAACAACTTTGACTATACTATGAAACTAATATTTTGGTAAGACAAATGTATGGAATACATTAAATATAGACTAGTATCCTATTATAATCGGTTTATGCTACACACAAATAGCAAAAGTATCAAGATCTGTCTAGAACTATAAGATTGTCTATAATATTGGTTCATATCCATTTTTATTAATAATCATCCCCAAATTAAATGAAAACTCACCAAAGACCAACGTACAGGATAATCAGGTGATTGAATATTTGAATATACAACTGTCCTTAATTAAGAAAAGGGCCCTCACTCTCTGAAGTTCAAATCTTAAGTCTATAATAAACAAATTATTTTTAAAATTTCCTTTACAAACAGCTTGATCATCTCTTTATTTTTCTTTTTAATTAAGAATTTAAAGCACAAGTGCTTATCTAGTTGAAAATAAGTTCTACCAATTAGTTGAAAATAAAGTCTGCACATTATAAGTGATAAGCCAAGATAGGATCACTGAATCAACGTTAACTGAAAGTAAGTATGCAAAACGGGAAAGATGATATGCATATTAGAATCTAAGAAGCATCATGCGCTTTCACTGATTCTTTAATATATACTACGTAGTATATATATTCTTATAGGGTAGTGGTAGTAGTATACATATTCTTATACTACGTAGTATATATATATTCTTACATTATTTAATATATAAACATAGTATATATAATCACATAATCATTCCACTCAAATTCAATCTTAAAATTTACTTCATATAAAAACAACTAAAGGTTAGAAGCAAGCATATTTGAAACTTAATAAAATATTGTGTTGAATTCATACCGACTTAACGCAAGAACAATTATTGTATATCCCAAAATATCATCACAATATATACACCCAATTAATTAAATAATTTAGTAATCTCAACTAAACCAAGAAATATTAAAGATGTGGTAAATAGAAGAAATATTAACAGAAATAAATATTGGTGAATATGGAAGAGGCAAAGATTAAAAAGTATTAACCAAAAGCCAAATCACGTGGTTTCAAGCAAATATTTGACTAGCTTACCTTTCTGTTGATAAGAGTAATATTGTCGAAATAAAAGAGCAAATACAAAACAACACATACGAAATCAGAAATCTGATTAGAAATTTACAATATTTGATCAATTGTGTATGAAAATTTGCATAATTGTTTGTAAAATTAATACAAACATATAATTATAAACTAATAGTAAGGAGGCCAAATCACAAAATAATACGAGAAAGCTTATCAAAACCAAAATCATCGGAAAAATTTTATTTCAGTAGATAAAATTACTTTATTAATGCAAATAAAACCAACACAAAACCAAAATCACGCAAACAAAACAGAATATTTTACCTTTTTGCAGTGAAGAATGTCTTGATCCTATCATTAACATTGATTTTGAAAAGTGGAATCTCAACATGAGAGATGGGTTCACGAGGCCGTTATTTGCTCAAACGGATAGGATGTTTGGTTTTAATAATCTCATAGCAAGAGCTCATGAAATCTTCGAGAACTCAAATATTTATTCTTCTTCTGAAAAGTATTTGCCTCCTCTTGCTCCTAATGAGTTGTTGTTGTTAGATCCACCTATGTGTTACTTGGGAGAACCTCCGTCTCACACATAAGAAGAAGATTGAAGAGTCCAAGAGAATATTGAATGAGTATATGGATGGGTTGATAAGCAATTTCCTCAACACTACTACTTGTTGGATTAACCGATTATATACTAAGATTTTTACTTTGGAACCGAAAACAATATAATCAATAACTACAAGCATATAATAATAAGTTGATAGATGAATAAGTCAAACTCAACAAAAACGTATAAACCAAATTGTATATACATGTTGCATTGATTAATTATGGAATAAAGTAGACAATTATCATATTCAAAGGTTGGATATACTCATAGGATTTACGAAGTAATTGCAAAGACTAACCTTGAATCGTGTTACTCAGTTGGCTAGATTTTGTGCTGATAACGTGTTATAGAAAGAGAGTTTTAGAGAAGAGTATTAGGAGATAATAGATTCGTATTGTTTTTTTTTTATTAAACCATAAGAGAGTACATATATATATACAGACATAGGAAACAATTAGAGTTTCCTTAGAGAATTATAAACCTAGTATCTAGAATATACTAGAATAATCATAGGGGTATAATGGGCATCCACTAAATACATATATTATATAACAGAAACCTGTAATTAAATAATTAACATTATCTTTCAAATTGAGAATTTAGAAACAATTAAACTATAAAATCTAACAATGGGTTAGAATTTGAGTTTGGAAGAGATAACAAAAATAACCAGCAAAGTGGCACTTATAATTTATAAATGAGAGAGGGAAAAACAAGGAAGCGAAGAGACCAATGGGAATTTAACTTTGACCTATTTAATTTACACAGTTTAGTAAACACAACCATTGAGCTATGCGTAACAAATTATTGCGAATTGTATTTAAGCAACTTTTTTTTTTTTTTTAATAAATATATCATTGAAAGATATTGGGTCTGAAACTTATTTGGTAGAATCATATGAATATATCTATTTATAGCTACTTACCAATACACGATATACAAATTTAAAAATAAATGGCTGATTATGAAAGTAAAATTATTACTTTATATCTTGAAAATTAGTCAAATAAGATTTGTAGTCTGTTTGTATTTTTAAAACCATAAATAATATTATATAGTTAATTATACTACCAGTATAATTAATATTTTAAAAAATATGTTAAAATATAATATTAGAACAAATAAATGAAATATAACAATTTTATGTTGTAATAACTGTATGAAAAAACACTACATTTATTAATTTAATTATAATTTAAAAAAAAAATACTACTTGTAAAGAGAAGTTAGTAATACTATAAAAAAAAATAAACTTCAAATATACAAAGCTACAAAACTATATTGATTAGAATATGATACCCGAAGTATCAAATTTAATACGGAGTACTTCGTATGCTTTGCATTTTAATTAGCTTAGGTAATAAAATTAGTTTATAAAAATTTACGTTCAATAAAAACGAAAATTATTAAGCAATAGTCACATATGGTCTAACTGTACAATGAAAAAATTATATTCCATAATCATACTCATATTTTAAAATTTATTTAATTATGAAAAAAATCCTATTTGTACAATAATAATTTTTATAGCACTTTTTAGTTGGTGAACAAAAATTATTAGAATTCACACAAACTATTAACAAAAATTTGACACAAACATCCATAAATAGACAATGATACGTCATACGTGCACAAAAAATAAAAAATGATACCGAGTGTACTCTTTTAAAAAAATATTATTACAAGGGATAAAAATCATTTAATACATATAATTAGCTAATTTAATCAAAACCATCCTTAGGATTCAAATATAAAATTTCTAAATTGGTTAATGTTATAAAATATTATTATTTTATGGATGTCCATTATACCCCTTAGGTATGATCTAGAATGTTCTGGATACTAGGGTTTATTCTACAGGAAACCCTAGTTTATGCTTGTATATATATATTTGGTACTGAATAAGAAAATAGATCAATTCTTCTCCCCACAAATACTTTCTACTAAAACCCTATTTTCATAACACGTTATCAGCACGAAACCCTAATCACTGAGCATACAAGGTAACTACTATCAGGTACGTTTTTCTTAACCATCCGCTCACGCTTTTTATTAGATCTATATCATACGATTTTTTTTCCTTTGAACCACGTTTGCAATATCTTGCAAGTGCAATTGCTTTTTCATATCGAGTAAGCTAATCCGTCGCATTAAAGAGCACCCCCCAAAATTGCCATCTCCACGTCTGAAATGATGGTGGTTGAGAAACTGTTATATATGTAGGTGGTTACTTTACTCTATGTCACATTCATTCATTAATTTATTTAAATAAATTCTAAATATTAATCACAATTAAAACCTCCCAAAACAAAACAAAACAAATCAAATCATAATTAATTAAAAGATGAAGGGAAAAAAGGCATGAAAAATTGTAACAGAAAAAAGAAGAAGAAAGAAAAATGGCGGAGGAAGTTCCAGGATCATTGGGGACGAGTGCAAGCTTAGCTCTTCGTTTAGGTCAAACCTTATTTTCCTCTGCTTCTCTCTTTTTCATGTGCTTTGATGTCAATTTCTATGGCTTCACTGCCTTTCTGGTTTGTTGATTATTGTGTTTTGTATAGTCAACGAAGTTCCTCTGTTTTTTATTTTTCGCATGATTGTTGTCCTAATTTGTAACTGTAATTAGGATATTGTGTGTAATTGAATAAATTTGTTCGAATTTGAGAGTAATTTTAGGAATTGTGATCAGTGTTTGATTTGATAGTTTCGGGACTAAAAAGTGGATAGTATGATCGAATTTGTAAAAAAATTGGCAAATTAGCATTTTCTATATTAGAAAAATATGAATTATGAATGTGATGTGATAATTTATGATGAAGGTATAATTTTTGACAATATGTAATTCTGAAATTGTATTATCATTTTAACTTTTCGCACATAAGAATAAGCTTTCCCAAAACATTAGTCTTCCTGTTGTGATGGGAAATTACCACACTGTTGTTGAGGTGTTTAGTGTATCCTTACTTTGATTTTCACTCTGAGTGTTAAGGTTTTGATCTCTATTCACATCAATAGTCTTCACTGAAGTGGCTTTCATCAACCTGTATGGACATGATTTGCCAACTTATTCTCCACTTAACACCTTATTTTTTTTTGGCAAAAACCCACCATTAAATCAGAGTAAAAATACTTGCATGTTGTACTCAAATTCTATATATAGTAGTGACATTTGTGCTTTATTCAGATTTTATATAGATAAATAGTTTTAATGCAATTCAAATTAATTATTTATTATATAGTATTATATACAAACATGAAATGAAGTTAAGAGCTTATAAGGTTTCCATCTTGTGTTAATAATAACAACTGCAATAATAAAATAAACTACTATTCTCATCTTGACTTGACTTGTTGAATAATCGCTAATGAATAAAAGGTTAGTGTCATATATGATAATCAGCAAGTTCGTTAACACTAAATAAATAAATGAAAAAATAAATACTCGTATCCAATAGCCTAGGTGTGACAATCGTACATTAGATCGTAATTAGCAATATACAATACAATTATGCATACCTGCTCACCATATTATTATTGTACATGTTAGGCCCTAATATCTAATATAATTTATATAGTGTAACATGTCAACTTAGCAAAGCTTGAATTTGCGGCTCTTGATATTACTGGAAAGAAATTATTTGTCTTGGGTATGGGATGCTGAATTCATTAGATGCAAAAGGTCTTGAAAAACTATCAAGAGGAAATCAAGAAAACAGTCAAGACAAAGCTAAAGCTATGATATTTTCTTCGCCATCACCTTCATGAGGCCCTTAAGACTGAATATTTAACTGTAAAAGACCCAATGGTGCTTTGGATAATTTAAAGGAAAGGTACGACCACCAGAAAAACGTTATCCTCCCTCAAGCTCGTTATGAATGGCTTAATTAAAGTTACAAGATTTTAAATCAAGTAAGTGGAGTATAACTCAGCCAGTGTTAGAATCACTTCTAAACTGAATTATGTGAGAAAAAAATAACTGATGTGGATATGTTGGAAAAGACATATACCACTTTTCACACAGGATATGTCGTGATATGTCGTACACCAAAGCATCTTGTTGAACTTTATCACAGTCTCTGAAAAAGAAAGGAAAGAAAGTGAGCTAAACTTGGTATATGAAAATGGCGAAGGTGATTTTGATAATGGTGATACAACTCACCCTGGGGTTGCAGATTTCTCACCACCCCTGAAGGGAATAATTAAGTCAATAATAATTATGTCTATTAGCAAATAAAGATTTAGTAGTTGCATCACAATTTAGTTAGAATAATTTAGTTATTTACTTTGACTTTGTTATTTATGCATGAACTTGTAGTTTAATAGTTTGTTTTGTGCTTAAGCTTTGTTGCTTTAATCTTATTTTAGTTACTTTGAATATTGGAATTTTAGGATATGTTATTACTTTCTATATTTTATTTGAAGAACATGAATGCTCTCAAACAATAATGGTGAAGAAATATGTCTAGCTGATAGTGCAACTACCATACCATACTTAAAAATAAGAGATATTTTTCTCATTGAGATGATAATATAAGTGTGAATACTATATCCGGTAGTGCAAAACATCATTGGAAGGCCGGAAAAGGCAACTATATTGAGCCTATGGGAACAAATTCGAAATTGTTGATGCTTTGTACTCCCCTAGTCTCAAAGAAATTTATTGAGTTTTAAAGATATCCGTCAAACGGATAACATATTGAGACAATAAGAGAAGGAATAATGAATTCCTTCAAATTACGAGTATAACCAAGGCACTAAGCAGGTTTTGGGGAAATCTCCATCTCCCACTGGCTTGTACTACACAAAGTTAATGTTATTGAGACATATGCTATTGTAAACAGAAGTTTACCGATAGCTTTATAGTTTGGCATGACCGGTTGGCCATCCCGGTTCATCAATGATGCGAAAAATAATTGAAAATTCACATGGACATTCTTGAAGAGCCAGCAGATTCTTCAAATGATATTCTTGTGCTGCTTGCTCCCAAGTAAGTTGATCATTCGGCCATCACCAGCGAAAATAAATTATGAATCTATTTCTTTCCTTGAACGTATACAAGGAGACATATGTGGACCAATACATCCACATGTGGACCATTTAGATATTTTATGGTTTAATCGATGCATCGACTAGATGGTCACATGTGTCCTACTATCAACCCGCAACCTGGCGTTTGCGAGGTTACTTGCTCAATTGATAAGATTACGAGCACAATTTCCAGATTTCCTATTAAGAATATACGTCTGGATAATGCTGGTGAATTTACTTCAAAGGCTTTTAATGATATTGTATGGCTATGGAATAAATGTTGAACCTCCTAGCACATGTTCATACACAAAATGGTCTTGCAGAATCACTAATTAAACGTCTTCAGTTGATTGTAGACCATTACTTATGAAGTCGGATCTACCGATTTCACTTGGGGAATGCGATTTTACATGTGCAGCACTAATTCGCCATCAGGCCAACCGTAACATAAATTCTCCCCATCACAATTGGTTTGTGGTCAGGAACCAGATATTTCCCATCTAAGAATTTTCGGATGTGCTGTGTATGTTCAATTGCTCCACCACAACGGCTAAGATGGGTCCTCAAAGGAGGCTGGGCATATATGTCGGGTTTGAATACCCCATCATAATTAGATACCTAGAGCCATTAACAGGTGATCTATTTACTGCTCGTTTTGCAGATTGTCACTTTAACGAGGGGTTTTCCCAGCATTAGGGGGAGAGAACAAGCAGCTGGAAAGGAAATTAGTTGGAAGAATCATCATTAAACCACCTTGATCTCGCACTAAAACAATGTGAATTGGAAGTCAAAAGATAATTAATTTACAAAGCTTAGCAAATCAATTGCCAGACGCATTTACTGACCTAAATAGAGTAACTAGTCACATATACCAGTGTAAATGCCCTATCAAGATTGATGTCCCTGAAGGACAATCTCATGAGTCTAAGGACGCCTGAAGCGTGGTAGACCAGTAGGTTCCAAAGATAAGAATCCTCGGAAAAGAAAGGAGCAATGATAAGTAATGGCCAGATTGGGAAGCAATAAGTGAAGGATCTCCAGAAGAGACCATAGACATGACAAATGATAGTGTTCTAGAAGAACCTAGGTACCTGGAAATGAAGAGATCTCACAGATTATGTCATGTCAGAATAATTGGAACCGAAATGAAATCGACGTCGATGATGTGTTTGCATATAATGTAGCACTTGATGTTATGAATGAAAAAGAGGATCATGAGCCTAAGTCCATTGAAGAATGTAGGAAAAGAGATGATTGGCCAAAATGGAAAGAAGCAATTGATGCAGAATTGAAATCACTTGCAAAGAGAGAAGTATTTGGGCCAGTAGTTCGATACCCGAAGGTGTAAAACCAGTGGGATATAAATGGGTCTTTGTGCGGAAAGAAATAAAAGGGTGAATTGTGAGACACAAGCACGTTTAGTTGCACGGATTCTCACAAAGGACCTGGTATGATTTTGAGGAGACATATTCTCCTGTGGTGGATGCAACTACTTTCAGATTCTTAATTAGTCTGGCAGTAAGACATGGACTTGTTTACGACTAATGGATGTTGTACAGCTTACTTATACGGCCCACTGATAGTGATATATACATGAAACTCCCGGAAGGTTTCAAGTTGCCTGAAGCAACTGGTTCGCGTTCTCGAGAACAACATTGTATTAGTTAAATAGATCCCTTTATGGATTGAACAATCAGGGCGTATGTGGTACAATCGCCTTAGTGAATACTTGTTGAAAGAAGATTATAGAAATGACCCTATTAGCCCTTGTATTTTCATAAAGAAATTCGGGTCAGGTTTTGTGATTATTGCGTCTATGTTGATGATTTGAATATCATTGGAACTCCAGAAGAGATTCCAATAACAGTGGAATACTTGAAAAAAGAGTTTGAAATGAAAGATCTTGGTAAGACAAAATTTTGTTTAGGGCTACAAATTGAGCACCTAAAAGAAGGAATCCTTGTGCATTCAACTACATACACAGAGAGGTGCTCAGAAGATTTTATATGGTAAAGCAATCCGTTAACTAGCCCAATGGTGGTAAGATCACTAGATGTTGATAAAGATCCTTTTCGCCCTCGGGAAAATGATGAAGAGATTCTTGGTCCTGAAGTACCATATCTAAGTGCAATAGGAGCATTGATGTACCTTGCTAGTCATACAAGACCCGACATATCATTCTCTATCAATCTATTAGCAAGGTTTAGCTCATGTCCTACCGAAGGCATTGGAATGGGGTTAAGCATATATTTCGCTATCTACAGTACGAAAGATAAGGTTGGTTCTTTTCTAACACTCCAAAGAAGAATTAGTTGGTTTTGCAGATGCAGGATATTTATCAGATCTCATGTGCTCGATCACAAACTGGATATGTATTTACATATGGTGGTACCGCAATCTCTTGGCGTTCCATGAAACAAACCATTGCTGCTACTTCTTCTAATCATGCAGAAATTTTAGCAATCATGAGGTAGTCGAGAATGTGTATGGCTAAGGTCTCTAATTCAGACATACAGAAGTTGTGGTCGTTTATGTGGAAAACAAGCTCCGACTACATTATATGAAGACAATGCAGCCTGTATTGCACAACTCAAGGAAGGGTACATTAAAGGTGACAGGACGAAGCATATTTCGCCAAGTTTTTCTTCACCCATGACCTTCAGAAGAATGGTGAGATTATTGTCCACAGATTCGTTCAAGTGAAAATTTAGCAGATCTATTTACCAAGGCGCTTCCTACTGCTACATTCAAGAAATTAGTTCATCAATTCGGGTGCTCATCTCAAGGATCTCAACGGATGATATCATGAGGGGGAGTCAATGCGCGCTGTACTCTTTTTCCCTTAGCTATGGTTTTTCCCACTGGGTTTTCCTGTTAAGGTTTTTAATGAGGCAGCATTGCACATGCGCATTATAAAATGATGTATATTTGCTTTATAATGGACATCCAAGGGGGAGTGTTATAAAATATTATTATTTTATGGATGTCCATTATACCCCTTAGGTATGATCTAGAATGTTCTGGATACTAGGGTTTATTCTACAGGAAACCCTAGTTTATGCTTGTATATATATATTTGGTACTGAATAAGAAAATAGATCAATTCTTCTCCCCACAAATACTTTCTACTAAAACCCTATTTTCATAACAGTTAAGAGTGTGCCATGAAAAAAAAAAGGTTACTTTATTATTTTTTTTTTAAGGCTTGAGAAAGTGTATTAAAAAGAAATGTATATCTCACATAAACAATTAAAAAAAGAAAAGAAAGAAAGAATGGATACAGGGTCGGGGCTACAATCGCCGAATAATATTGGGGCCTTGTTTAACTTATCAAATTGGGGCCCTAAACTCAATATATACCATAAAATTTAGGTAATCCACAATATTTGCAAACAAAATAGAGCTTTATATATATGGAATTTGTAGAGGAAAATATGATTTTGCTAATTAATTTTATCTCAAAAAGTAAAAATTGATAACGGTTTAAAAAATTAGCGCGTCTTACAAACGACAAGCCACGCATTCAATTGAAATTGCGGCTTAACGCCGTCAACTAACAGAATACCTATCTCTTCCGCCGCTTTTCACTCTCACACAATTAATTTCCCAAACTGTCATTCTCTCAGATCTGAAATCCAAAAACCCCAAACTTCAAACAAAAAATTTAATTTTTGATCTAAAATTCCAAAACAAATCTCACAAAACAAAAATTTTTTCATGGAAAATACAAATAATTTAAGCAATAATTTAGAGATTTTACAAAAATCCCCAGAATCATTCGAGATTGAATCAAAATGGAACTGCGAAATTGTGCATTCTACTCCGGAATCAATGGAGATTGATGAAATCGAAGTTTCAATGCAGAACTTAGAGTTACGAGCTGATTTAGAAGATAATATTCAGGGCTACATTGAATTACAAGGTAAAACCAATACTTAGTAATTTTGTTTTCATCAAATTAATTAACGATTATTAGTTTTAGAGATTACTCATAATAAATTACATACATACTAAAAATTTGACAAGATTTAATAAATTTTGATGTTTAGAAGACGTAAATTGAGGCTTAAATTACATTTTTTATCGTTTTATATGTGATGAAATTGAATACTATAGCTAATAACACTTAAAAAATTATTTAGTAACCCTAACAAAATTAAAGTAACCCTAAAAATTTAGTAACACTTAAAAATTAGAACACTTAAAAATTAGTAACCGCTTAACAAACTAAATAGTAACCTTCAAAAATTATTTAGTAACCCTAACAAAATTAAAGTAACCCTAAAAAGTTAGTAACACTTAAAAATTTGTGACTGCTTAACAAATTAAATAATAACCTTTAAAAATTAAAGCACATAATTAATTAATATTTACAAATTAAATCCTAAAAAACAACTGCCAAGTAACCCTTTAACTAATATATTTGTAATCCCAAACAAACAAAAACGTAACCCCAATCAAAAAATTCATTAGTACCAGTTGCATAATAAATATTAACAAAACAAAGTAGTACACCTACAATAATTCATTAGTAACCCTTTTGACTCTATGATATATATATATATATATATATATATATATATATATATATATATTTGTCAACAGAATACAATTATGGCTATGAAGAAGAAGAACAAGAACAAGAACAAGAGGAAGAAGAATTTCAACCAATACATGAGCACGACGAAAACAATACACCACAAGAAAAAGCAGATGAGGAAGATTACACAGGAAGCTTAATAGGATTTACAGCAAAAACAAACACTTAATGATATTTATGAGATATACAAAAAACATGCTAATGCTGTAGGATTTGGAGTAAGAAAATCAACATCAAGATACACACAAGGAATCAAAAGGGTCAAGAAAGAACAACATTTTGTGTGTTCAAAAGAAGGATTTCGATGCTCAGCAAAACCTAAAAATACACCACCACCACCTGGAAAGAAGATAAGAAAACTAAGACAACTTCCTATAACAAGTACAGGATGCAAAGCTTCAATAAAAGCAAGAATGGGTGATGATGGAATGTTTAAAAGTGAAGAGCACGTAATCAAACACAACCACACCCTCACAAAGAGCAATTGGCAGCACTTGTATCGATCAGAGAGAAAAATTACACAGGAAAAAGCAAGTGTAATTGACTTGATGTTAAAGAGTGGACTACGCCCTACACAGTCATTCAAATTAATGGCACATGAGGCTGGAGGAATAGATTCAGTAGGACATACACTCAAAGATCATTACAACTACATAACAAGGAAAAAGATGAAAGAAATTGAAGTTGGTGATGCACATAATGTGATAGATGAATTATATCTAGCACAAGATGAACAACCAGATTTCTTCTTTAGATTTAAGCTTGGAGCTGATGACAACGGGAACAAGCTAACATCACTTTTTTTGGAGAGATTCACAGATGTTAGAAGACTTTACAGTTTATGGAGATATAGTTATATTTGACACCACATTCAGAACAAACAAATACAATCTAATATGTGCCCCAATAGTTGGTATAAACAACCACTGGCAAATAATAATGTTTAGTTGTGCATTTATTGCTGATGAAAAGACACAAACATTTGAGTGGGTGCTAAACACTTTCAAAAAATCAATGCATGCTTTGACACCTAAGACGATATTCACTGATCAAGATTTTGCTATGGCCAAGGCAATAAAGAAGGTAATACATCTCTAATTTTTTGTACGGTTGTACCAAAGCTTAATTACAAATATTTATAACCTTATTTATTCTTCTAGATAACCTAATAGGTACTACCTGATACAAGACACATACTGCGTATTTGGCATCTTATAAAGAATGCAGTATCAAAGTTTGGTGCATTGAAGAAGGACACAACTTTCAAACAAACTTTCAATAGATGCTTAACTGGATGTACTTCACGAGAAGAATTTGAACAATGTTGGAGTGGTATGCTCAAAGACTACAAACTGGAAGAACATAAATGGTTCAAAAAATTATACAAGGAAAAAGAAAAGTGGTGTACAGCTTTAAGCAAAGATTTCTTCTCAGCAGGTATATTATCATCACAAAGATCAGAAAGCACAAACAATGCAATTGGTTTCAAAGCAACAAAAAATACTAGCCTTACCGACTTCTTCAAGATTTTCAATGGTACGATAGAGAGATGGAGAAGAAAAGAATCTGATGTAGACTTCAAATGCTCAGACTCCAGACCCCATTCAAGTCTACCAATGGTAGGGATACTGAAGCATGCATCTGAAATTTACACATTAGCTCTCTTCAAAGATTTTGAAACAGAATACACAAATGCAATTGCTTGTCTAATATCTGAATTAGATAATGTTGGCACTGCATACATGTATGATGTTTGGATTGAAAATGAAAACGCAACAAAACATCAAGTGTCATTCAGCAGCTCAAACAACACAATAGAATGCACCTGCAAAATTTTTGAAGAAGTTGGATGGTTATGCTACCATTACTTAAGGATTCTATTCCAACACTCAAGAACAAGAATTCCAGAAGCTTACATCTACAAGAGGTGGACAAAGTTTGCAAAGAATGAAATCTGGAAAAAAAAGATCATAGCAACAACAACAAAGTCAAGAGGTAATGCAGAGAAATTATATACCTTGGAGAACAACTATGGCAAAAAAATCATACGAATTAATTCTTAGAAGCCAAGAATATGCAGAAACAAGGAAATTTTTTGAAAACAAACATGAAGCATCTGCCACAGAGATAAATGAAGAGATAAATAGGCTTTTAAAACAAGAATAACAATCAGAAGAAACTGAGAAGCAAGCAGAAACAGAAGACACAACAGAACAGGAACAACAAATTATAGTGCCATTTGTCCAAGACCCAACAAAAGCAAACACAAAAGGAAGAAGAAGCAAGAGAATGAAGGTCCATTTTGAAAAAGGAAGACAAACAAATTTGAAGAAAACAAAAAGCAATGATAGCAAAAGGAGAGAACAGAGAATTTGGAACAAAAACACCAATTGTAAAACCAACATTGTTCTAGAATTACATATATCTTAATTATTTTTTTCGAATTTATATAAAACTTTTATTATTAATAAATATATTTTGTATATTTTGATTCATAAAATACATATATTAAAATTCTATTAAGAATCACTACAGTTGTTTTTAAGCTTTAAAAAAGTAATGTGTAACCCTTAGAAAACAAAAATATAAACCATGAAAATACTTAAATGTAACCCTTAAAAAACAAACATACAACCCTTGAAAAACTAAAATGTAACCCTTAAAAACATCAACTTAGAAAAGCTAACTCGTTAAATAAATAGAGGTAACCCCGTAACAAGACAAAAGTAATCCCTTAAGAACATAAGAGTAACCACTTAACAACAATAAAGTAATCAATAAAAAAAATGAGTAACCCTTTAAATAAAAATAAGTATTCATCGAAAAACAATAACTAACACCTTAAAAAACCAATGAGTAATCCATTAAAAAAAAAACCCCCCCTTAAAACCCAACAAATAAGCATTTAAACAAATTTAAGAACCCATTAAAAAATTTAAACAAGTAAACCTTTCAAAAAACAAATTAAAAACCAATAAGTAACCCCTTAAAAATATATAAGTAAACATTGAAAAGTTTTCAAAAGTAACCCCTTAAACACAAATAAGTAACCCTTTAAAAAACAATAAGTATACATGTAAAAACTACAGAAGTAATCCCTGGATAACCCACAACTAAGCATTTAAACAAATTTAGCTACACATAAAATAATACACAAGTAACCCCTTAAAAAACCATATGTAAACACTTAAATACCAACAAGTAACCCTTTAAAAATATATATAACTAACACAAAACCAAATATGTAACCCTTAATACAAGTAACGGTAAACATCATAAAACTACATATGTAACCCTATAAAATGCATCTGCAACCTCTATTACTTAACACAAGTAAATTCAAAAAAAATTATCTATAACACATACAAGAAAACTAATTATTCAACTTATTCAATAAACTTTAAATTAAAAAAAAAAACAATAACCCATAAATAAACAAAAAATAACCATATACCCTTTCCAACTAATAAATAAAAAATACAAACATATGTAAACCATGAAAAAACTTAAATGTAACACTTAAAAAACAAACATATAACCCTTGAAAAACTAAAATGTAACCCTTAAAAAACATCAACTTAGAAAAGGTAACTCATTAAATACAACAAACTATATATAATAACAAACTGTATACATCAACTAAAATGTAAACATCAACTGTATATCACAAAAATTATAAAAACTGTATATAATAACAAACTAATTTCATAATATTCAGCAAAATATTTAAGCGAGAAATTCAGATTCGCTAAAAGATCCAAATTACGATTATCTTTAAAAGGAACTATATACAATATCAAGCAGTATTTAACCAAATGTATACCAAACACCATTAAAATGTCTACAAACAACCATACTAAACTAAATATATACAACTACAACTATCATAGTTTAACTGTTTAATTTTTCAATTTCATTTACTTTTTGCTTCTTGCTTTTGCTTCTTCAATCTTTTCATGGCTAATAACAAATGGCAACATTGCTTCACGAGTTTTGCTGAACTCCTCAATTTTAGGAAATAGTTCAAAACGAATCAAGTTATTATCTGACAACACTAATGAAGCACATATTTCAGCTCTGTAATTGCGTCGACTAGAAGCCTATAAAATAAATAAAAAACAACAGAATTACTAATTAAAATAAATATTAAAAAACTAAAACAAGTTTTCAAAAATATTAAAAATTTTAAAAGAAAAAGAACAAACCTTAAGCAAACCAGAATCTTGAAATGGTTTGTTACGATACATACAGCAGTGATAAAGTATAAACACACCACAGTCCATATTTGGAGGACAGCTTTGCCAATCAAACTTTATTTGCCTTATAGGATAATCAGCAATTTCTCTAGCAAAGCAGCAATTCTTCATTTGCAGAAATTTAGACATAAACTTCCTCTAAACACAAAATAAAAAAATAAAAAAAATAGATATCAAGTAGAAAAATAACAAGCGAAACAATTACATTGAAAAACTAACGTAAGAAATTACCAAATATGAAGCAATAGTATAAAATCCAGTAACTTGCTCACTGAATTCATAAACATATGTTTTATGCTTTTTTGTACCATCAACATAACATTACTATCGATTATCGAGGTAATCAACTGTACAATCAATGAAGTTGAAGACAACACACGAGTAATGATCAGCGTGCACAATGGGAACAAAAAGCTGGAAAAAAATAATAAGAACCATAGAATATATAAACAATATTAGTCTATTAAATAAAAAAAGAATTTTTATTAATATAAAAATAAATAAACAAGTACCAACAAACAATCAGGCAAGGGATAGATAGCAATTTGACTCCTCAACCAAGTGTCCCAACAACCATAAACTTCAAGTTTATTTTCCACATATTTAACTCAGTTCCTTCTCCATAGGTTATACACCTACAAAAATTAGGCTGAAAAAGTAACAAAACATATGAGATATAAAAAAAAACAACATTAAAAACAAAAAAAATACCCAGAGGTAACCCCTTAACAAGACAAAAGTAATCCCTTAAGAACATAAAAGTAACCACTTAACAACAATTAAGTAATCAATAAAAAAATGAGTAACCCTTTAAATAAAAATAAGTATCCATTGAAAAACAATAACTAACCCCTTAAAAAGCCCTTTAAAAAACTACAAAAGCAACCCCTTAAAAACCCACAACTAAACATTTAAACAAATTCAAGTACACATAAAAAAAAATACACAAGTAACCCCTTAAAAAACCATAAGTAAACCCTTAAATACCAACAAGTAACCCTTTAAAAAACATATAAGTAACACATTGAAAACATTTCAACAGTAACCCCTCGAAAAAACATAAGTAACTCTCCAAAAACCAACTAGTAACCCTTTTAAAAACATATAAGTAACACATTGAAAACTCTTCAACAGTAACCCCTTGAAAAAACATAAGTAACTCTCCAAAAACCAACTAGTAATCCTTTAAAAAACATATAAGTAACACATTGAAAACTCTTCAACGGTAACCCCTTGAAAAAACACAAGTAACTCTCCAAAAACCAACTAGTAACCCTTTTAAAAACATATAAGTACCTACTGAAACTATACACAATAAACTATAAAAAAACAATAAATAACACCATATATGACTAAAACAGAAGAAAATAAAAACATACCATATGTGCCAAAAAATATTATGGGGTATTCAACATCATCACCAAGGTCATGCTCAAACTTATTCAACAACAACAAGAATGAATCTATAACAGGTGTCGTAATCATTTGCAGCGGAATCAAACTCCACATATCAACTCTTGACACAACATAAGCTGGGGCAAAACTAGCAAGTGATTCACTACAAAAAAATACATAACTCAATAAACATAATTCACTTAAACAAATATTATTTATAAAGATAACATTTATTAAATAACAAAAAACAAATACCTAGCAGATACCAAACGATCACAAACAAGAAAACAATAATCAGCCACTTGCAGTCTTAATTATTTCATTGTTGAAAAACGACTTTTGTTGTTACGAACAGCTTTAGACATCGGCAACAATGTATTTCCTCCAGAAACACCATAGTCAATGTCACTTCCAACAAATGCATCACAGAAAGAACTACCATTATATACATCATCAGACTTTAGAACATTTGAAGACTCACCACCTATATAACAATAACAGTTGCAAACAATTAAACAATAAGAAAAAAAAAATATTTACAAGAACAGCCAATAAAAAGATATTAAATAAACCTTTAGAAGTTGTAGAAGCTGGTTCTTTGCTCAAATTACCATCTTTTTTGAATGATAAAATATTAATTCTCAAATCTTCACCTGAAACATCCGCATACATCTTTTCAAAAATAGCCCTAAACTCTTCTTCACTATGACCACAAACAAAACCAGTTATAACAGTTTTCTTTTTTCTGACACTTTTATTTTACTTAAAGATGAACAATTAAAATATTTTCCCAACCCTCTATCTCTCTTCCTACTACTCCTTTGACAGAGACCGTATTTTCTAACAAAAGCAGCCTTTTTAAAGCTTTTTGCCATTGACAATCCAACTCTTCTCTTAGGTAAACAACTAGGATTTGGCAATATCTCACATTCCTCACCAACACTTGACAAAGTCTCATTTGATTGAATATTCAATTCAGGAGATGAAATCATAACCGTACCTTCATCAAAATCTTTTTGCTGATCAAAACCACTAACATCACATTCAGCAGAAGAAACAAATACAAAATCTTGAGAAGATAAAATCTCAACTGTAGTGGAATTATTACCCTTACCAGACATTTCTTCATTTCGACACTGCTTATCAACATCAATTGCACCATCAGGTCCAACAACCTTTTCCAAAACAACTTTATCAAAACCACTCTTGACATTATAACAGCAATATCATCATCTTCAGTTGGCTTCTCAACAACATTTTCTTCATTCAAAGCACTAGAAAGGTTTAGATCATCCAACAATTTATTCACTGCCTCTGAATAGTCAAGAGATTCTAAACCAGCATCAGAAACATTCTCCATTGCACACTTTTCAAAAATTCGATCACTACTCAATGAAGCACACGGAGGTGAATCAAAATTAGAATCTTGAGTTCGAAAAAATGCAAACGGTGGCATATTCTTCTCAAACTGCTCAATTCCACGAGCTTGATTCACAATTTTATCGATTTCAGCATAGAAATTAGAGTCATTAAATATAGGACTCAATGGAGAAAGAATTGGTGACTTCTCCTTCGAAGTAGCTGAAGATTGAATCTCAACATTTTCACGAACTTCATTGATAACTTTAACTCGTTTATCACATAAATATGAAACAAGTTTCATATCCCTTCTAACCAACAGATATTGAAGTTCAACAGGCTTAAAAAAAAAAAAAAGAAAATAAAAATACATAAGTAACCCTTTAAAAAAAATAAACAACAATTAAAAAAAAAATCAAACTATTAAGAACTCATTAGTAACACTAGTGACGAGTAAATACTTAAAGACTTATACATAATGCATTAGAAAATCTTTTAAACATCAAAAAATTAACTAAGCATTAAAAACAAGTAACAAGTAACCCCCTTAAAAAAACATATGTAACCCTTCAAAAACAAAATAAGTAGCCCCTTGGGAAAAAAAATAACCATTAAAGAGAGCTCACAAGTAACCCCTTAAAAAGAAATAAGTAACTATCATATAAAACTGACAAGTAACCCTTAACAAAAAAGTAAGTAACCCTTTAAAAAATAAAGATTAAACATTCATAATGGTCACAAATAACATATTAAAACTAATAAGTAACCCTTTACAAACAAAAAAGTAACCATTAAAAAACTAAGGAACAACAATAATAAACACAAACTAAATAACAAAAACTTACATCTTTAGCAATCTGATCAATCTCGTTGTCTGACTGAATATGAGAAGGCAAAACAAAGGTTACAATACGATCATTTCCAAAAGTACCAGTAACCTTTGAAGCATTAGAAACTCCAAACTTTTCTGCGTCAGTCACATTCTCCTCTCCAACATGCTTTAATTCTGTTTCAGTTTCAACATTTGCAGAATTCATTTTACGATTAATCTCTACATCAACACCCTTCTGAACAGATGTAATAGGATAAGACTTCTTATCAAGATCACGAACACCCCATTCACCACCTTCATCATTAATTCTTTTCCTAAAACTATCAATATCCCAATGCTTTATCAGCGGCAGACTTTTAGGTAAATGAATACCTCTAAACAACAATCTATGAAAGTAACAAATCTGAAGCAGCAACAAACCACCTCCAACGTATTTCTGCTTGTGTGTATAATCACTCACTGTCATAGCTAATTGATCCAATACAAATTGACACCAATTGTATTGATGATACATATCAACATTATCTAAAGCTCTAACCAACCTTAAATTAGCATTACTATTTACACAAGGACAAAAGAAAGTACCCATAACAAACATCAAAAAATGCTTCCTAAACTCTTCATTACCACCTTTTAAAGACTCGTGCTGCATCAATCTGTCTTTTATCGAAGACAATGTAACAGCACCAAAAGAATTTCCATAAGTAGACCTCCAAACAGATTTTAACCCAGCTTCACTAGAACCAGAAATAGGAGCAGTAATAGCTCCAAAAGGGATTTTAAAAACATCATGCACATCCTCAGCTCTGAGTTGGATATATTTTGATTTACTAATCACAAAAACACGACCTTTAGAATGAAAATGAGAACACAACCACCTAACCATATCCCTAGGAAACTCAGAAAGATTCATTTCGAACAACGATCCAAAGCCAATTTCATATATGGCTTCTTTTTGTTCCTTTGACAATTCTTTCACATATTAACAATTGCTGAAGGTCTGCATTTAGGGATTACAGCTGGAATAACATCCCTACAAGAAAATAGAATATAAATAAATTATATAAAAAACAAATAAACAAACCTCAATCCAAAATATCTATAAACTCAATCGAAATTATATGAGATTCATATTATAACAAAGAAGTAAAATGAATATAAACTCATCTATAAGCTATATTATAGTAAAAAACTAAAAATGGCATTCATAAAAAAAAAAAACAAGTAACTTCAATACATAGTCATCTATAACAACTATTATACTAAACAAGTAACCAATAAGATTTATAGTACAAAAGTACACTCATAATAAAATGATATGTAACCTAAAATAAACAGATATGTAACCTCTATTACAATTAACAAGTAAACTAATAAAGAATCATATGTAATCCATAAAATTAAAGAAAAGTAAACTCAAAACATAACTATCGGTAACCTCTATTACAGCTAATAAATAACCTAATAAACACCTAATATGTAATCAATAAAATAAAAGACAAGTAACCTCAAAACATAACTATCTGTAACCTTTATTAAAACTAACAAGTAACCTAATAAAAACAAAATATGTAATCCATAAAATAAAAGACAAGTAACCTCAAAACATAATTATCTGTAACCTCTATTACAACTAACAAGTAACCTAATAAATAACACATATGTAATCCATAAATTAAAAGACAAGTAACCTTAATACATAACTATCTGTAACCTCTATTATAACACACAAGTAACCTAATAAAGAACGCATATGTAATCCATAAATAAAAGACAAGTAACATAAATGCATAACTATATGTAACCTCTATTATAACAGACAAGTAACCTAATAAAGAACTCATGTTGTAACTTCTGCTACAAAAAACAAGTAACCTAATAACCAAGAAATATAAACTATAACCTATACCACACCAAATGTATAAAAGTAATCATTTAAAAACTCATATATATATATATATATAATATCAAAAACATATGAGTATGAAGAACTTACACTTTTTTCTTTGAATCTTCTTCTACATCAACAACATCTTTTGGTTCAATAACCAGTTTAGTCTTTCCAGCCTTAGCAGTCCTCCCTTTCTTACGCTTGACACCTTCTTCAGCAACATCTTCGCCTTTCATTTCCTTCGGAAAACGTCGTTTCCTTCCTTCTTTATTTTCATCAACACCACTAATATCAGATTTCAAATTCTTCTTAGAAAGAAATTTAACCTTTTTACTGCTCTTTTGATTAAGCAAATCAGACAAAGGAACATTATCATTGTCATCATCAACATCATCATCCTTCTCATCTTTATCTTCCTCAACTACTACATTTCCAGAAATCTCACAATCACCACTAGAAACTTCAGCACTATGATCAATGACACCTATTTCAGTGTCCTTCTGATCTTTAGATGTAACTCCTTTAGGATCCACAACTTCAACAAATACTTCACCAACAGTAACATCCTCATCACAATCAACACTAGACACCATAGCATTCTCATCAGCAACTACTTCAGAATCAACAACTGCTTTACCACCAACACCACCAACATTATCACTACTACATTTTACTTCATCAATTCCTTTTGAAGAAGTAGTAGCATTGATAGAAGACTCAACATCACCACTTGACATCTCAGCATTTTCATCAACATCAACTAATTCAATAAAAACAAATAAATAAATCAAAAATTCAGAGATAACAATGAAAAAAAAAAAAACTAAAATATCAATAACATAAGAAAATTAGGGTTAAAATATCAAATAAAATATTACGAAAATTAAAATTCAACAAAGTTATAAAATCAATTCAGCAAACATAATGTACATCAACATCCAGTAATTTAAAATCATAAACAAAACATCAATTCCAACAACTTACTAAAAACACTTAAAAGATGAAAAACGAAAAACAATAAACAATGTAACAAACAAAAACACTGAATTCTAACAAATAAACATCAAATAACACAATAAAATCACAAAAATTTCTTCAAAAACATAATATAAACACAATTGAGTGAAAATAACAAAATTAAACCACAAAATTCAATGACAATAACAAAATTAAAGCAAAACAAAAACACTATCAAATAAAACAACATAAATCTACTAATAAACATCAAAATTTAACAAAAAAATAGTTCAGAGTTTTAATTTAAGTCGTCGATATTTCGAACCACAGTAGAACCTTTAGGGCCTCCTTTGTAGAAACACTTTACTTTCGGCATTGTGTAACACAAAAATGAATCAAATTACAGGTTTCTGAGTAAAAAACTGAAGAAAAGAAAGAGAAAATGGAAGCAGAAGAGAAAGAAATGGAAGCAGAAGAGAGAGAAAAAGTAAATAATTTGAAAACACAAGAAGGTGAACAAGTTTAATGAAGAACAAAAAAAATGGCGGTTATGGGAAAAAAATTTAAAAGAAAATTTTCACTGCGCGTTTGGGCTTCGAATTCACGCTTAACGTCTTCCGTTTGGGCCGTTAAAATATGGGTCTGCCACACACTAAATTGAAAATGTGGCAGGCCACATATAAGAATTTGGCTTTAAAAATTAATTGAGATTGAATGGAAAAAAAAGGGAAGGGGAGAAGTTTAAGTAATCGTTGATTCAAGTAATTGAGATAATTAGGGGGAGGGGGGGGGGGGAAGGGATGGAGAAAAGTTTAAGGTTTTGATTGAATAGATTTAGGAGAAAAAGAAAGGAAGTTTTGCTCTTTTGACGGAGTACATAGTTAGTTTTAAGTTAGGTCTAGTAATAGGCTAATAACAATGAATGTAGACATTAAATTGTTAATTATAAGAATTGAACCCTTGACCTTTAGGTTAAAAGCTATCACTCTAATCATTACTCCAACTTTGCTTGTTAGTGTTAATAGTAAACTAATATACATATATCCAAATTTTGGGGGCCCTGTGCGGTCGATCACCTTGCACACGCCCAAAACCTTATGGATCGGATATAAGATGACAACTAAATGAAAATGTGTATCAAACTAAATAAATACTTCAAATATCGATTTAGTTGATAAGTTATAAAAATAATACTCCGTATAAATATAAATAAAAGAGAGACTTTAGGAAACAAATCAAGAAGTTTAGGAGGGGAAGTGGAATAAATAGAAAAAACTTAGAGAGAGAATTCAAGAATCTAGGAGGGAGAGTGGTTATGAACTTCTTACTTAAGTAGTAATAGTTGTAGTTGTAGTTATAGTTATAGTTATAGTTAGACATGTCAAAATTCGACTTGATCTGAAAAATATTTACAATATGACTCGCAAACAATGAGCCTTGGCACAATTTTTATGACACGCAACTTGTTAAAATTAAACCCGATAAATTTGTTAAATTTCATGTTAAGATAAATAGGCTTAGGTATCCCAACAAGGATGAGGAGAGTCAAACCAGTCCATAAGCCTAAGAAGGTTCCATCCTAAAACCAATTAGCAATAGTACGCTTAATTTCTAAGCGTATAATTAAACTAGTTCAACATCTCCTCTTTCTCCGATATGAGACAACTCACTAATGTAAATCACAAGGGGTTCAACACTCCCCCTCACTACCGAGTGTCTTTAGAAATAGAGCACACCAGAAGGCATAACCTAATCCTCGTTGGGAATGAACATCCAACAAAAGCCCTTAACCAATGGCTTGACAAATACCCAGTTAGAAGATGCTCGAATAACCTAGGCTCTGATACCACGTTATATTTCTTTTAATTAAGACAAATAAGCTTGGGTAACCCAATAAGAATGAGAAGAGTCAAACCAGTCCACAAGCCCAAGGAGATTCAATCCTAAAACCAATTGGTGACAGGCTGAGTTTTCCTAGGCCTATAAACTAGTTCATCATCTCCTACCTCTTTCTCCAATATGGGCAACTCACTAGTGTAAGTCACATGGGGTTTAACAATATTCAATTCCGTTACGGATTAAACCCGACCCGATCCGTTTTGACCCGCTAAACTCTCTTCTTCCACTTTAACCTTTCGTGTACTTAAATCCTAGACACTTAGCGTTCAACAACTTCTCCTCTTTCTTCTTCTTTTTACTTCCTCAATTACTCACTACTAAACTTGAATCTTTCATCCAAAAAAGTAATTAAATAAAAATACTAAGTTTGAGCGAATGATTTGTCGCCGCAATCGTCGAGATTCAATAAGAAGGGAAACTTTTGGATTGTTTGTTTCTTCATCTTCATTTCTCATGCCTCAATAATCAACAAGGTAATTCCCAAGTTTATCTTTTCTAGAGTACAAATTGTTCACGATTGAGTGTCCTTATTAAATGTAATGAGATTTATGACTTTTGACTTTATGTAACTCACTTGGAACATTTAGCGAGTAACTAGGGTTGACTTTTAGTATTCACCGACAAATTACATTCAATATTTGATTTTTTTTTAATAAAAACTTTTGGTTAAAACGACTTCTTGAGTTATTGATTTAAGTTAAATAAAAAGCATCACCTAACTTGTTGAGTCAACCCGAACTTGAGACTGTGGTCATGGACAATATATTTCTCAAACTGAACCTGCAACAACCCGAACCCAACCCGACCCGTTTGACAAGTCTAGTTATAGTTATAGATAGAAGATTTAGATAGTACATCCTTGCATGCATAATGCATATTAGCCAATATTTGAGTCATTGGATTAATGAAATAACAAGACCGTCTTACGGTAAGACCATTAACTATTTGTAGATTTTCTTTAACTATTGGATTTATCTATTTAATTATTTATTTATTTTTGACTAATTATCTAATGTTTTACAATATAAGACCGTCTTTTATAAATTTTTGTATATAATGAATTAGAAATTATAAAAATAATCTATAACCTATAATAAAATACTAGCATATAGTATCTATGAGTGTGTATATATATATATATATATAATATTGCTCATGTGCTTTCTTGAAAGACAAAAAAGAAGTACTAAGATTATGTTTACTCATCGCTCAAGTGTTCTTGCACAACACATCTTGCAATCCAAAATCAAAATTGAAACAAGACAATTAAGATTGTTAGATTGAGGTGTCAAATTCCTCACTCCAATCGTATATATACCCACTATGATCCAATCTTGTATTTTCACAATTTACCATGAATATTATTGAAAATAGGGTTGTGTAAAAAAAATTCATTTTCGAATATTCAATCTGCTTTTCGAATTTCTGTTCCGAAAATTCACTTTTTTGAAATCCAGAAGAAATCGAACTGGATATCTAAATTTTTTTACAGGATACTGCCATACTGGGTTAGAAACAAAGTGCCTTTTTATAAAATCCATATTTCATATTTTTAAGGAAAATAAAATTCGAAATTCTGTATCGTTCCGGTTTTTTTGAGTATAAAAGAAAATTTAGGTGAAAAATTTAATACATAATCCGGATTTGAAATTCAAGAATTATGATGTTGATTTTCTGGATAACTGAATTTCCAAAATTCCGATATTTTCAAAACGGAACTAAATTTTTAGTTTCCGTAAATTCGAATATTCAGACTTTTGGATAGGAAAATTTCGATGTTACACACTCCTAATTGAAAGTTCGTGGCTGAGGGTAGAAGTCAGTAACCAAGTTGAACCAGACCTTTTTGACTTTCCTACCTAAGTGGGAGGCCCACGAAAACAAATAGGCTCACTAACCCCCTTAAACTGGACTTTCAGTTGGGTTTAAATTTTTAAGTTTTAATGGCCAACGTAGTAATGGCAAGGGGCAACATCAAATGCCTAAACACGGTGATATCTGAAAATTGGCACATATGAAATTTCAGCTACAAATCTACAATGGTCATACTATGGGCATTGCGAAATGTTAAATTGGACATTTGCTAAGTAGGACAATTCTTGTTTTGACTGCAGTTTATTTAGTGGAGAAGAGAAAGCATGGACCAAGTGTAACCTTACTAGAATATAGTAATGTTAATGAATTAACTCAATTATGCATTGTCGATAACTCTGATTGAACACATCATAGTATCATACCACGAGCTAGTAATGTGGTGCGTCACATATAAGAATTGGTGTTAGGTTAATTCTTTTCTGCTGCTCTGATAATAATGTTGAAGGTTAGGTCATAGTATTGATATAAGGGTGACTTTAATAGGATTTATATCTATGGTAGTTGCCATTTACTTTACTTTGGTATGTTGAAAGAATCAAAAGAGAAGTTAGTTAATTCAGTACACCAAGCCAATAGATGACTCTTTCATTCTCAAATCGTACACCAAGCCTCATAGTCATCTCGATCCATCCCCTTTGCTTCTGCCACAACAGGGAGGCAACAAGACCTCACACGTCTTGTTGCAGCCCACAACATCGATCTTCCCCTTACAGTCCCTTTCCACGAGCAAATAAAGCCAGCTTATACAAGAAACAAATCTCATTGATTAACTTGGCAGGGCTATATCAAACCTATCTAAAATGAAGAATAACCCAACAGCACAAGGGCAGGACATATTAAGAGTTTAAGACTATAAAAATGTACATACAACACAAAATTTCATCAACAGCTCAATTTGTTGTTCAACAGGATAGTCTTCTGCCTAGTTCAACAATTGATTATTACCATACAATATGTTTCAGAAACAAGTTTTTCCTCCGCCTTGTTACTAAATTGATGCTAATAAGAATCAGACTGCTAAATGCTAATCATCAGCATAAACCGCCTTGTTACTAAATTGATGCTAATAAGAATCAGACTGCTAAATGCTAATCATCAGCATAAACCGTGCATATCAGTAGATCAAGGCTTTCGACAGACCAGTAATCAAGAATTGAATCCCTCTAACACATTTGGCTGACCTGCATGTAACGAAATCTTGTATAAGACATGCTACTACAGCACATACAATCTACCAGTTAGGAATAATGCATCCGTTAAAGTTGATAATGCAACGCCCAAAACTAAGATACATGAAGAAATCATTTTGTAGGCACACAAGCAAAGCCAACTTATACAAGCAAAGTTCATCCTGATTTCATCATATACTCGAGACTATCAACAGCAAAATCTTAGATTATTAGTTGTAGACTGTCCAATAGAGTTAAAATACTTTAGACCATTATAAACTTAGGAACAAGGGAGTACCAGAAAAATATATAGAGGTTTAAGCTCATTGAACTTTATATCATATACTCGTATAAAGTCATTTCCAATAATACAGAAGCTAATTAAACAGCCTGGACTCCAAGATGTGAAGGCGGTCTTTGTATGTGAATAAATATTACAATCAACATCCATTATAGTTTTGCTGTTGATTAGAACGTACTCAGGAGTCTTTGTATCAAGCTAAGGGTTAATGCTGACGGGCTGGGGCTGACATAGACGATAGTGTAGTTGGCAATTAACTCGTAATACTGAGTCACTGATGCAGATCATAAATTTCACGCTCAACCTCTCGATCAGTACACCCATACACTTATTATTCCATTAAGGTGTTCGTGCATTTTGTTTCCGTACAATTCGTGCTACTTTAACTTTATTTCATTTTTGTCAAAATTTCATTTACTGGTACGTCCCCTACAACACGGGATTCACTTAGGTCTACAATCTCTAACCTATTTCTAACAACCAAATTAAAGCGTTACATAAAAAGGACCTATTTGTTATTAGTAGTATTTCACTTTGTTAGTTCGTTTCATTGTTTTCTGTTGCTACATTAATTATGATAACATATAACCATTACTATCTTCAACTCATATAATCCGTAATAAGCAAGGTTAATCAATTTATGGAAGCCTCATACATATAGTATATGTACACCATTTTAGTGTGTTTCTATCTACCGATGAGTTAGCTAGCTATACACCTGCTCACCCACTCGTCTTATTTCTTTCTCCTTGATCTCCTCGGCATTTCTATTGAATGCTTGAAACTTCAATTACTAAGTGCTAGCTATATACAATAAGAACTTTTATCACAAAATTTCAATTACCAACATCAAATGGATTTTGCGTAAAACCCAGTGCAACATTTTGTCTACTCTGAAATGGACGAACGTGCAGCTAGCTAGCACTGTAGCACATATGAATATGCAAGATTTTTTGATATCCAAAAACATTAAGCCAGCTTATAGTGTTAAAGAACTAACATCACACGACTAACGGCATGTTTACTTCAACCGAAAACAGCTGCATTGAACTAAACTGAGCTGAATTGAACTGAATTGATTGGAGCTGAAATGAACTAAGTTGAATTGATTTTAAGCTGAACTAAAACAAAACCTAAGGGGGTATGTACTCGATCAATTTAGCAATATATATGAGCTTTTCACTACAGATAGCGGAAAGTTTCATCTTACTGGTGGATAAATTAATGACACATATATGTATAAATTCACTAATAATGTTTAACGTTTTTTTTTTATTTTTTTTTATTTTTTTTTTTTATGGTCTAAAGCACTGTTCTCTTCGTCTTATTTTCAGTAAAAATAAGTTCAGTTCAGTAAAAATAAGTTCAGATCAGCAAAAATAAGTTTATTTTAATAAAAATAAGTTCAGTTAAGCAAAAATCATTTTCAATTCTTAATTAATTGTTAATGATTTCAGCAAAACATAAGTTCAAATAAGTAAAAATAAATTCAGTTCAGCAAAAATAAATTTAGATCAGTAAAAATAAGTTCACATAAGCAAAAATAATTAGTTGACCAGAACAAGGCCTAAATTATAAATGATGAATCGTTTGCTCACTAGGTTTTTGTAATGGTTGGATGTTGCAACTTTCATATTGTCTTGTAACTGTGTAATACTATATATTCGTTTTTTTACTTGCCATATTTTCATTTTGTAAGTCTAGATTTTAAGGTTATAAATGTTGAACTATACTAGTGAGCATTAGTTAGGACTTAGGAGGTTGTTATTTTGTAACAAACTCATGTATCCTACCTAGAAGTTGTATAAATGGAATAGTTAGAAATAGTTGATTTGGACAAGTTATAATATTTTTTCCACAAATATTAGAACTTTAGTTCTTGCCTTCTCTCTTTACTCTCTTCTTCCTCCTCCAAGCTACTTCCATGGCAACTTCCTTTCAGTTTCTTTTACCATAACTCTCATTTCTAACAATAATAAGTTAATTATTGAGTACGTAAAGAACTCCTAAACCAACAAGAATAATTTATATATATTCTATCAAAAATCATAGGAGACATTATTAGATTCGTCTAAACTATGTTACAACTTCCTACACTAGTAGTATCGGACATGACAATTTTATTTTTAATTTTTTGAAAAAAAAAATGCATGATTTTGGTACAAAATGAGGTGTTCGAGTGTCATATCAATGTCCAATGATCATATATCGGACATCAGCACTTTGAAAAGAATGAAGAATTCGAGTAACATAATATTGCCTAAATGTTTTATTTATCAATATTAACATTTTATATATTTCATAATTAAAAATCCTTAATTTTTTTTATTTATTACTCCGTATTATTTTTTAAGAGACAAAACCTCCAATTATTAATGGTTAAGGTTGAAGTTTAAAAATGCATCAGAAATACAGTATAGAATATATTATAAATAATTAAATACACATAGGTAATTAATTTAACAGGAGAGTGTAGTTGAATATATTGATGATGATCATAGATTTTGCAAACTTAATCATTCAAATTGTTTTAAACAAATCACATTGCCGTCAATGGCGAGTCGGCCACAACAGCAAGAAAGATTAACAATTCCAAGTGTATATCTCTTTCATAGCACGTCGAACCACTAAAATACCTTCCATCTTTCTTTTCTTGGCCAAGATAATTTTCTCATTTGATTTAATTTGTTGGTAAGGAAAGAAAAAAAAATTGCCCCCCTCTTATTCAGCCGGCCAAAAAGTGTAAGGATAATATAATCAACTATAGTTTCATAATTGGAATCAGCTACGTTGTTATAAATGGGCCTGAGTAACCCAACAAGGAGGAGGAAAGTCAAACCGGTCCACAAGCCCAAGGAGGTTCCATCCTAAAACCAATTGGTAATAGGAGGAGTAACTCACAAGCTTATAAACTAGTTCAACGTCTCCTCTTTCTCCGATATGGGACAACTCACAAGTGGAGTTCCCAACATACGTGAATAAAAATTAATCATTAAGTGTTGTCATTTACATAAAATTTTCTTCTCTGTTCCGAACAAAAAACCACGTTCTCTTATAAATCCAATAGCTTCATATCTCTTAAAGATAGAATATTCATTATCAAATATCCGATCTCTATCAATATCATATCTCTATCAATATTTTTAGCAACCAAGTCATTTTTAATCTCCCTCTACCTCGTTTGAGATCTTGTTGATACCATAGTCCCACTCTTCTACTCTTTGCACTAATGTCCCTTGAGATCTCTGTTTCACATGTCCAAACTTACGAAGACGATTTTCCCTTTTGATTACGATATTTGCAACAACTTTTCTATGGATTATTTCATTTTTGATTTGATCCCTTAAAGTGTTTCTATACATCAATCTCAATATCCTCTTTTTCATAATCTCATGTCTTTTGAATGTGCTCCTTGTTAGAAACCCGACATTCCATACCATAGATTTAATAGAAAACACTAATTTACGGGCAATCAAATCTACTACCTCCATTACGAATTATGTGCAACAATCAGGTAATAGTTGTAACATATAAAAAATTCAAGTGGTGTACACAATTCGTAACGGAGGTAGTGAGAATAATTAGCTCACATCAAAGCAAAAAGATAATCAACAGCTTAATTAGCTTCTTGAAGAATACTTTTTAAAGTTGGTTTGATGACCCCATTTTCCATGTCAACCTCAACCATCATATTCAATAAAATCATCGATAACAACATTTAAAAAACACTCCATTTAGGGGTTGATCACCCTTTTTTTGTACTTACTTTAATTTTTTTTAAGTTAAAAAAACATGTAAACTTTTCCCTTTTCTGCTCTTGTGCAGCTGTTGAATTGCTAAGCACGAAGTAAAACTCAATTAATTTAATAACAAAAAATTAAACCAACATTTCATTTTATCAAAACAACATTTAGATTTGAAATTAGCATTAAACTACACTAGATTCCCCTGACATGTTCCACTTTCTGACATCTTTGTTCTGTCTTTCCTCTGTTTTTTTAACTCTCTAGAACCTACCTTCATTCATATTTAACTTCATCTCCTTCCCTTTTGAGCTGAAAGGTCAAACCTCAAAAAACATGTTAAAGATTTGATCTTTAAAACAACATAAATCAATGGCAACTACAAACAAGAAGAAAAACCCAGAAGAAGTATCAATTCCAATAACAAATTCAAACCGAAATGAACAATCTTGTTCAAATATGGGTTTACAAAAACTTGAATTTGACCCAAAACCCAAATACCATTCATCAAATTCACCAGAAATTTCATCACAAAATAACAGTCCAAAAAAACCCCCATTTCATCCAAGTACCCCAGAATCACCTTTAATCAGGAGAAGATTATCAAAAAAGAGTAGATTTGGTGAACCATCAATTCCACTTGATTCCCAAAACTTAGAATCATTAGGTAATTCTCCAAGATTATTGAACCAATTTTCATTTATTGATCATCATAACAATACTCCAAAAGCTTCTTCTGGGAGGTCAAAAGCTGATTCAACTGCAAAAGATATGAAGAAAGAAGGTCCAGATGAAAGAGAGATATATAGAAGAGTAACTGATCAATTAAGTGCAAGAAGAAGTAGTAGGGTAACATTGAAATTAGTGCTTGAATTAATTGCATTTTTTTCAATTTTAGGGTGTTTGATATGTAGTTTAACTATTGATGAATTTAAAGGGAAGTTGTTTTTTGGGTTGGAATTATGGAAATGGTTTACTTTATTAATGGTTATATTTTCTGGGATGTTGTTGACTAGTTGGGTAGTACATTGTATTGTGTTTGTTATTGAGTGGAAATTTTTGTTGAAGAAAAATGTGGTGTATTTTACTCATGGGTTGCAAACTAATGTGGTAGTGTTTTTGTGGATTGGTGTTGTGTTGATTACATGGATTGTGTTGTTTAAACATGATGCTAAGACGACCAAGAGGTTGACGGTGAAAATGAAGAATGTGCTTGATATTATGACATGGACTATTGCTACTTTGCTTATAGGGTCGTTCTTATGGCTTGTGAAAACTACATTGATTAAGATATTAGCGTCTTCGTTTCATTTGAATAGGTTTTTTGAGAGGATTCAGGAGGCTGTGTTTCATCATTATGTCTTGCAAACGTTGTCTGGGAGGCCTGTTGTTGAGTCAGCACGGCGGCTTAGTAGAGGGGAGAGTCATGGTACTCAGGTTAGTTTTAAGGAGCATCCGGTTGATGGTGTTCACAAGGAGAAGAAGGTGGTTGATTGGGAAAAGCTTCATCAAATGAAGCAGGAGAAAATGCCTTCTTGGACTATGAAGTTGTTGGTTGATGTTATATCGAATTCAGGGTTGTCAACTATGTCTAGTATTATCAAACAGGATGTTGTTGAAGGCGGGGTTGAGTTGGATGATGATGAGATTACGTGCGAGGAAGAGGCTATTACTACTGCTGTTAGGATTTTCTTCAATGTGATTGGTGATAGGAATGAACTGTAAGACTATTTTTGCTTCATTAATATTGTCATTTGTTGTGATATTTTTTTTTCATTAGCTAACGTGCTTTATATTCGTTTTCGCAGCTACCTTGATAGAAGTGATCTCCTCAGGTTCATGATATGGGAAGAGGTGGATCTCATTTATTCATTGTTTGAACTCAATGAAAAGAGACAGGTTGATGTGAGAGCTTTTTCTAAGTGGGTGGTAAGGATGTTGTCTCTATTTCTTACTTATATGCTCTATAGTTGTAGACTTGAAATACTTTGGTTTTGTTGAGCGACATGATTCATTCAAAACGTTAACTATGTTATATTACAATATGTTTTTCATACAGCGTATGTACTTTGCAGTGCACGACTCATTCACATTCTAATGGATTGTGTCCTTTTTACTGAGATGATTTTTAATTGTTGCTATACAAGGCTTGAAAACATAGTCTATGTCTAATGGCTTATTATGTCAATGTTCGAAATTCTAGTTCTTAGAGTTGGGGAAAAGTGATAACTGTCTTGTTCTTTCTCCAAGTACCCACTGAAAAAAAAAAACCCATAAAGTATCATATTTTCCCTGCAATAGTTTAAGAATAGTGCAAATCATGCGACGAAATTGCCCTACTGAATTGTGATTTTATTGCTAAGAACCTTGGAGTGAATGAGTATAAACGAGCCTTTTAAAGTCTTAACCCTGGATTTTCAATGTGATATCTTCTCTATGCTACTTGAACGGAATCACAACTTTGCGTGTCATATATTCTTGGGCTTTATTAGACTTTTTTTTACTGCACCCAATCAGCATAATCAAGCTTTTGCCATTTAAATGGACAATGATGCTGGACTGGTTGCGAGTTGCAATTTACCTGTCATTTATAAGACTCTTCTTATTGAACAAACTCAAAATTTCTTTGGCTTTTCAATGTTAATCCTGCAGTCATCTAGTTTTTATGAAGTACTTGAAGATGTTTGTTGTAGTCGCAACTGAATATTACTAGAGAGGCTCATTGTATTTTTTTTTTTTTTTTATCTTTCTGCATTTTCAGGTTAGAGTTTTTCAAGATAGGCAGGCACTTAAACATGCTTTGAATGACAACAAGACCGCCGTGGATTCATTCAACAAGCTATTGAATGGAATTCTTATTGTTGTCATTATTATACTCTGGCTTGTAGTGACAGAGATTGTTAATACAAAAATACTTGTCGTAATCTCTTCGCAGCTTCTTGTTGCAGTTTTTGTTTTCGGAAACACTTGCAAGACCATTTTTGAAGCAATTATATTTGTTTTTGTTATGCACCCATTTGATGTTGGTGATCGTTGTGTCATTGATGAAACAATGGTAATACCTCTACATGTGACTATTTCTTCTATATGAAACTGTCTAATAGTTTTCGTTTAACTCAATTCCTTTGATGTTGTAACAGATGGTGGTTGAAGAGATGAATATTTTAACAACAGTATTTTTGAAATTTGACAAGGAAAAGGTATATTATCCAAATGCAGTTTTAGCTACAAAATCCATTGGCAACTTTTACAGAAGTCCAGATCAGGTAGATACTGTGGACTTTGGAATACATTACGCAACACCACTGCCAAAAATTACGAGGCTGAAAGAGCGCATTAAGCAGTAAGTTGACTGGACTCAAATTTGCCAATTACTTACGCACTTCATTGCAGTATTGTTCATTTGATTTTGTTCATAAGGTAGAACTCTCTAAGTTGCTACATGGGGGGAATTTAGAACTTTTCCTTCAAACTAGGCGATTATGCTCTGTCTATTGCAAATTAAATCATTACAGTTTGGAGTATGGTATGAGGTATGAACACACTAGATTATTAAGTTAGAAACTAAAAAGTGGAAGAATTTCGGATAGACTTGTTTTACTACCAGTGAGGAGACTTGTATAAGGCTTTCTGTTCTTTACAATGACACATTGGTGTTTGATGCGACAAATTTAACTGTGAGTTAAAAGTGCTTTGCAGTTGTGGAGAAAGAATATTTTTCGCGGTTTTGTTTGTTCTCAACTGAGTTCTTTCTTTTCTCGTCTTGTTTGGATTAGAGCTGCTGCTTTTACTTGTTCTTCTGTCAGACCCTTATTGTAAAAGCAGGATTTACTGATTCATTTTATTTCAGCAAAACAAAACTGAAAGTTTCATCTATATTAATCAAAGACTAACCAATTCCCTTGGCTATTATCTTAGAATATAAGTCACATATCACACTGTCAATATGGAATAAATCAACATAGGAAATGTGGTTCGAATGAAAAGTACATTAATACTGATTTTCTGGTATATTGCATCTCTTGCAGNTTTGAATGACAACAAGACCGCCGTGGATTCATTCAACAAGCTATTGAATGGAATTCTTATTGTTGTCATTATTATACTCTGGCTTGTAGTGACAGAGATTGTTAATACAAAAATACTTGTCGTAATCTCTTCGCAGCTTCTTGTTGCAGTTTTTGTTTTCGGAAACACTTGCAAGACCATTTTTGAAGCAATTATATTTGTTTTTGTTATGCACCCATTTGATGTTGGTGATCGTTGTGTCATTGATGAAACAATGGTAATACCTCTACATGTGACTATTTCTTCTATATGAAACTGTCTAATAGTTTTCGTTTAACTCAATTCCTTTGATGTTGTAACAGATGGTGGTTGAAGAGATGAATATTTTAACAACAGTATTTTTGAAATTTGACAAGGAAAAGGTATATTATCCAAATGCAGTTTTAGCTACAAAATCCATTGGCAACTTTTACAGAAGTCCAGATCAGGTAGATACTGTGGACTTTGGAATACATTACGCAACACCACTGCCAAAAATTACGAGGCTGAAAGAGCGCATTAAGCAGTAAGTTGACTGGACTCAAATTTGCCAATTACTTACGCACTTCATTGCAGTATTGTTCATTTGATTTTGTTCATAAGGTAGAACTCTCTAAGTTGCTACATGGGGGGAATTTAGAACTTTTCCTTCAAACTAGGCGATTATGCTCTGTCTATTGCAAATTAAATCATTACAGTTTGGAGTATGGTATGAGGTATGAACACACTAGATTATTAAGTTAGAAACTAAAAAGTGGAAGAATTTCGGATAGACTTGTTTTACTACCAGTGAGGAGACTTGTATAAGGCTTTCTGTTCTTTACAATGACACATTGGTGTTTGATGCGACAAATTTAACTGTGAGTTAAAAGTGCTTTGCAGTTGTGGAGAAAGAATATTTTTCGCGGTTTTGTTTGTTCTCAACTGAGTTCTTTCTTTTCTCGTCTTGTTTGGATTAGAGCTGCTGCTTTTACTTGTTCTTCTGTCAGACCCTTATTGTAAAAGCAGGATTTACTGATTCATTTTATTTCAGCAAAACAAAACTGAAAGTTTCATCTATATTAATCAAAGACTAACCAATTCCCTTGGCTATTATCTTAGAATATAAGTCACATATCACACTGTCAATATGGAATAAATCAACATAGGAAATGTGGTTCGAATGAAAAGTACATTAATACTGATTTTCTGGTATATTGCATCTCTTGCAGGTATATAGAGCAAACTCCTCACTTTTGGCACCCAGAACACAGTTTGATTGTCAAAGAGATCGAAGACATGAATAAAATAAATATGACTCTCTTTTTCACTCATACAATGAACTTCCAAGACTTTGTTGAGAAGAGAAAGCGAAGATCTGAACTTATATTGGCATTGAAGGGTATATTTGACGACCTACATATTTCATACCACCTATTGCCGCAGGAAGTTCATCTTACTAAAATGACAGCAAATATCTGATTTAATAGCTGAAGACTTCTTTTGGTGATTTGCAATTCCTTGTAAGTCATGTACAAAAACTTCGTTTGTGAATTCTAATTGACCCAATTAAATTGAATGTAGCTAGTCACAGTTCATCATGTATTCATGTTTGGTAGGATGTAATTAGGTGACGATTTTGGTAATGAGTTCACTTGTATTTTAGTGAGGAAAGTCTCTTCATAGCAAGCCCATGATAATGCTTCACCTTCTCATGTATATCATTTATCTTCCTATAATTTCATCATGGTTCAATGCCAACTGTAAGTGGTTGTTTGATTGATGTATTGATTGATATTTCGTCGGATGTCGATCTTTCGTTTCTTATGAGCTGAACAAATGAACAAGTTTTTGGTTGATTGTGAGATGTAAACCAGAATTTCGATCGACTTGTTGTCTAGGATGGACTAAATTGGTAACTTCTTCCATGCAGTGAGAATTGTGTTAATTTTTACCCCATTTCATAATTTTGAATTTGAAGAAACTATCACTTTTCATGTTTTTTGTATCAATTAAACAACCACGTAACAAAAGTGGCAATAAATGATGTAAATGAAACTATGGAGATATGCACATGTTTGGTTACAAAGTTGCATTACATTGGATGGAAGACATTGAACTTTATTTTACAAAATTCCATTCAAAACCGTTTTGTTAACTATTACAACTTACCAAACATGTTGGATTGCTAGTTTGAGATTAACTAGATGTTGATTTTGTTGCATTAGTCCTTATATTTCAGGATGACACTCCATGGATGAGTGATGTTGCGTACTTGCGTGTAGAATTTTGTAAGTTGTAAATAATTTGTTATGGAGGTAGTAAATTTGTGAAAAATACTACGTACCTCCGTCACGAGGATAGTTAGTGATTATTATTTGAAGGTATTAAATGTCTATTTTATGTCAAATCGTTGTAACCAATATGTTACAAAGGTAGTTGCAACAATTTGACAATTATCAAAAAAGAGCAATGCCCTTGATAACGAGTTTTAGGACCAAAATGGACTTCGTTCTTTTTGACATCTTTTTTGACAGGCTTTGGTCAGTGGTCACTATCTTAAGATTTTTAGTTGAAATTATGTTTGTTCTAATGTTCAAGAGCCCAAAAGGTCTTGCGTAAAATGGTGTGCTTTGGTCAAGAAAACTTGGTGCGAACTTCCCGCCCGCCCTAATCTATAATCACGAACGGGATCAGAAATATATTTTAGATGGGATCATAATTATAGTTCCGTATTTTTAGAGAGGGCTGAAAATTAAAATTTGTCTATTTTATCAAAAAAGTTAGCATTTTTTAACTAAGTATTAAGAAAAAAAAAAATCAAAAGTTGGCAAGGGCCGAGGCCCCCCCCCCCCTAATGACCATACTCATCTTTACTTTACCCCGAAGTTTTTGGAACACCGTTTATATTTGATCTCAACTTTAATTGTGTCAAAATCGGAAATTGTTTAATTTTTGCTTTACTCTACGTAATTTTTTTTTTATTTATTTATTTTTTTGTGCAAAGGAGCCACGAGGGCAATACAAATTATAAATAAGGGAGGGGGATTCGAACCTGTAAGCATACACATGCCCTCAATCTTAACCACTAGGCCAAGATATCATTGGTGTACGTAATTTATTTTTGGAATACAATGTTCACCTTTAAAAAACAAGTTAAATCAACTTTTAAATACACTGATTATTATGGAAGATGATATGCGAGCTCTAAGAAAATTATCTACGCTCCCACTATTAACATGCACTTGCAAAAGGAAAAGTGGGAGTGAAAATACTAAATATATGAAGTGGAACATGAAAATCAACTGAGAATGTTGTAACTTATAGCATATTAACATGGAAGTATGTTGTTTTTGCATTTGTAGAGACTTTATGTTTTATATCTTTGTGTATATTGTTGGAACTTTTTTTTTTTTTCCTTTTCATCGGGATAGGAGTTGAACTTATTTAAACATCACTGTTTAGAATTTATAAGTCTAATTATAAATTATTTATGATGTTTAAAATTTATCATAATCTATCATCTATGTTTAAGGACTCGTTTGGTTTATTGACTTCTCGAGAAGTTTCATTTCACATGGAACTTCTCCCCTTATTAGATTTCTAGGAATTGGTCTTAAGTTGTTTTGTTGAAATGAGAAATCGCATTTCGTAAGAATCAACTTTCATGTTTTGTTTGGTTCACTTGCTAAGCAATATTTGTCATAATAATTTATCCAGTTTAGTACAATACAATTCATATACTCCCTCCGTACTAAATTACTTGCTACATATACCTTAAACGGAAATACCAATTTACTTGCTACATTACTATATTTAGAAAGTGGGTCCCACAATTAATTTACGAAACTGCCCTTTACTTTCGCCTTATTTACGAAACTGCCCTTATTTACCTTATTTAAATACCCCCAAAACCCTAAACACCCCCACCTAACCCTAAATACTCCCACCTAACCTCTCCCTCCCTTTCTTAATCAAGCCTCTTTCTCTCTCTTGTAGCTTGTACGTTCAGTCTAATTTTAAATCTAACTTTTCGCCTCTCTCTCATCTTCTTCCTCCTTCTTGCTTAGATCTTGTTCTGGTTATTCATCCTTACCCCTTAAAAATTGCATTTCAATTATCTACTCATTTTTCTTAACATTTTTGGTATAAATTTTGTGTTGTTATCTCCACAAATCCGAGAACCCCCAATTTCATTTTGGTTTGTACTGTTCATCGTGTTCCTTTGTTTTGCTTGGTACGATTTTCTTTGTTCTTGCTTCATGGATCCTAAAAATAACGTACCTGAAGAAACTTTTAGCCACTGGTATGTTGGCTACTCTTCGTATGTTGAAACACCAGTTGCTGAGAGTGAATTGGAAGATTTGTGGGAGAGATTGAGAAGGTATCACGAACCATCTCAGTCTCCATCCCCTGTTTTTGACGGAAAAGGATCTTCAAAAATCGATCCTAAAACAGTCACGAAACCACAAACTTGTTCATCACTACCCTCTTCTTCCTCTGGATCAACCATAGCCCCCATGAGTCCCAAAAATGATGATTTCGGTGATTATGGTTACGATCTAGTGGTGGAAGACACGCCTGAACGTCCAGGCTACATTCCTTATGATTTGGGGAGTGCGAGAAGATGTAACACACGGAGGAGCCTTAATCGTGTTGCTTTCTCAACAGGGGAAGCTGAATCATTGANCCTTCATTGAAAGAATATGATTCGGATGAAACTCAAGAGCCTGATAATTGGGCTCAATTTAAAAAGGAGAATCCTCAGTTCTTTCATAACAGAGCTGATCCTAATTCTCCCTATTATGTGCCTTGATTTTTTTGCATTATATTTTTTACTCATCCCTGTTCTTATGTGTGCTGATTTTGTTGATGATATTGTTGTTGTCGATATTGTTGATTATTTTGGTTCTGTTGTCTGTTCTCTGTGATGATATTGATGATTTCGGTGATATTCTCTGTTATTAATTACTCCGTATATTTTTTGTGATGATGTTGTTGATGATTTTGGTCCTGTTCTGTGTTCTCTGTGATGTTGTTGATGATTTCGGTGATATTCTCTATTATTAATTACTCCATATATTTTTGGTGATGATATTGTTGATGATTTTGGTGATGTTCTCTGTTCTTAATTACTCCGTATATTTTTGGTGATGATATTGTTGATGATTTTGGTGATGTTATGTGTTCTTAATTACTCCGTATATTTTTGGTGATGATATTGTTGATGATTTTGGTGATGTTCTCTGTTCTTAATTACTCCGTATATTTTTGGTGATGATATTGTTGATGATTTTGGTGATGTTATGTGTTCTTAATTACTCCGTATATTTTTGGTGATGATATTGTTGATGATTTTGGTGATGTTCTCTGTTCTTAATTACTCCGTATATTTTTGGTGATGATATTGTTGATGATTTTGGTGATGTTATGTGTTCTTAATTACTCCGTATATTTTTGGTGATGATATTGTTGATGATTTTGGTGATGTTCTCTGTTCTTAATTACTCCGTATATTTTTGGTGATGATATTGTTGATGATTTTGGTGATGTTATGTGTTCTTAATTACTCCGTATATTTTTGGTGATGATATTGTTCATGATTATGGTGATGTTCTCTGTTCTTAACTATATTTTTGGTGATGATATTGTTGAATGATTATGGTGATGTTCTCTGTTCTTAATTATAGTTTTGATGATGATGATATTGTTGATGGTTTTGGTGATGTTGTCTGTTCTTAATTATAGTCTTGGTTGTGATATTGCCTTTGATTTTGGTGATGTTCTCTGTTCTTAATTATAGTGTTGGTGATGATTACTGTTGTTCATGATATTGTTGTTGATGATATTAGTGTTTTAATTATTTTGTTGTTGATGATCATATTTACACTCTCTCCGTACTGTACTGATTACTTGCTACATTAATGACAATCATTGGGACTGACTGTGGTTTGGAAGTATGTTGTCAACCTCATTACCATTGACCCTAATGCAAGTGATCATCCTATGAATGAATGAAAAAAATGGAGTTGGGTTGCATCTTATTTAGTAATGGTTACTGGCTCATGTTACATGAATGACCCTCTTGCCTTACTTTTTTAATTGAACAGCCACCCCAGCTTTTTACAGTTGGTTAGGAGGCGTTCAATTGTATTAAGTAAGGATTAATCGAATTTTAAGTGATGTCCCTTCAGTACTTCAAGTACAAATAATCGTATGAGCCCCTGCCTTTGCTAAANCCCTGCCGCTGCTAAATATGTTGTGATTCACTTCAACAACACTAAGCTATGCATATGCCACACCAACTTGTCATAAGTTGTTTATTGAGGCAAAGTTTAGCTTTCCATATTAACTCTATGATGATAACTGAGAGTTATATTATCATTCAATCAATGTACTTTTCCTACATGATACTTACATTTTCAGTCATTTACATTTCTACTATCAAGTGCTTCACATCCTACACCATACTTACATTTTCAATGATTAAGTTACAAAATAAGCACATGCCAAAAGTCAAAAAACCATACAAAAGACTAACCTGATCACTTACAAAAGGGTTGACTTACTACCTATTTAATCCTTCTGAGATTATACTGCATCTCCTACCTCTTCATTATCTCCAACCTCAGCATCTGAATCAGTTTCATTATCATGTTCTTCATTAACATACCCATCAACATTACCATGTTCCAACCACCAAAGGCACTCATCTACTAAGTTCTTGTCAGTTTCCAATTGCACTGGGAGCAAGCCTTGCTTATCTAAGGCCTCTTTGTTCATGTGTTTCAGCTTGTAGTTATTTTGCCCCTTGCACTTCAAAATTTCAATCATGCAACTTTGCAAGCTTAAGAAAATGTAGTTCAACTTGATTGGATCATAGTTGTTGTATGCATCTTCAACTGCCTTTATCAACTTGTTTTCATCCTTGTAAGACATTTGTTCTTTGATTGCTTGGATTGCCCTAAAAAAACCTAAATCTAGGATGTTTAAGTCTGGGCTTTGAGCTGGTTGATTTATCAATTGAATATCAAACCCATCTTTCTTAGCCTCCCTTAGAAAGTCTGGATCATCAGCTGCGATGTGTGGCCTTGCATTATCTTGTTGAATCCATATTGTTTTTGTTCCATGAGCAGGCCATTTTGCCCTTAATGTGGGCAACAACTCTTCTAACATTTTCTTTTTCAATACTTCTTGAGTTATGCTTAAAGTTGCCTTTGTTTCTATTGTGCCTTTGTCTCTGTTTTTGCTCTTCTTCTTTGCTGCCACTTGATCTACAAAAGGCCATATTCCAATCTTCCCATCCCAAATAACTTGTTGTGTGCCCGGAATTATGTGTGGCCTTGCAACAGCTGCATAAAACATGATTTTCTTAATGAACCTTTTGCTTTTGCATTTTCTATGTGGTCCCAGCTCTTCTGGGGCTAAGTAGTACCTCTGACTAATCTTGGAGAAGCAAAACCACTTCTCATCTGTATGCACAAGGTTGTACATTCTGCTGAATCTTGGTATTGTTCTGATTGAGTGGGGAATAAATGCCTTTATGACCTGCTGCACCCTTGCAATAACATGTTGCTCTGTCAAATAAGGCTTTACTGTGTTTGTGTGCTTTTTAATGGTGCCCCTTTTTATCATTCTGTGAAAAGTGGTTTTGTGGATTCCTAGTGCTTTTGCTGCAGACCTTATAGTGGCTCTCATACTTAATGGAGTTCTCATCAACTCCTCTATGTCAATTTGCACTCTCTTTCTACCAACAGTCCCTGTTCTCATGTTGTTGACATCTATGTCAACCTTTTTCTTAATTTGATCTTGTACTTTTTACCACAACCTTGAGATAGACCATCTTGAAACCTCATAATCACTTGCCAACTTTTTAATTGTCCCTTTTGGCAATGTATCATCTTGGTACAGTTGCTGGAGTTTGTTTGCAACTTGAGCTCTTTCTTTGTTTGATAATTCATTGTGCTTTCTTTTCAAGGCTTGACCACTTGTGATTAATGTTGGTATTGGTGGATCAGAATCTGAATCTGAATCAGTGAAATCATACCCCTCACCTTCAATATCGGAGTTGTAAGACAACAACTCCACAACATGCTCCCCATCTGAATCAGAATCTGATGTTGTTACCTGTGTTGTAGTTGCTGCAATTTCAGTCTGAATTTGTTGCAATGGAACTGTGGTATTGTTGAGATTGGCTGATGGTGAAGGTCCACACTCAAGTGAGGCAGCCACCGAAGTTGGGGCTGTGTTCCCAACAAGGATGTCAAAATAAAGCAACAAATCCCCATTCATATATTTTGAAAGAATTGTTGCTCTACTTTCATCATCCATAATTGAAGTTGTTTGGCCACCCCAACTTTGGTGTGTTGCTACTGTGTGAAGGAAATCCCAAATGAAGCACAACAATCTTTCAACAATGGCTTTGATGACAATCAGGTAACTTAATTACTCAATGATGAATGAACTGAGAGTAATCTACTGTTTTACCCCAAACACCCCAAACCCCCCCCCCAAAACCATTTGAAACTTCTGGTTTTTTTCAGTAGTTGAACAATTTATCCTTGTTACTTTTGACAGTAGAAATATGTATGTAATGAATGGGATTTTTTTTTTTTAAGATTTTGTTTGTGAGTGAATAACAGAATAATGAGCATTCTATGCTCATACAAGAGTATATATACTCCTTGTTTTGATAAAGTTCAAATTTTGGTAAAAGTTGTGAAAATTCAGATTCTAAATTAATTTGGCACCCACCAAAATTGGAGGGAAACCCAATTTGTGGAAAGTTTTTATTTCACCAACCTACTTCCCTCCTTTTTTACTGTTAAATTGTTGTTAATTACCTGTGTAATATCTTTCTCTCTCTTGTTCATAAATTAATAAGTATGTGGTCCCACTATGATGGTGACCCTCCTAGAACTTTGTACAAAGTACCAAGTAGCAAGTAATTTAGTACGGAGGAGTAATTAATCAGATTATGTCTTGTATAATCATTTCTATCAGTACATTTCACATAAGTTCACAAATCAAATAAGCTCAAAAGACCACACCGTACATACATTAAGGGGGTTATTTCTGCTGAAAACAACTGAACTGAATGGAGCAAAACGGAACCGAACTGATTCGAAGTGAACTAAATTAAATGGAGCTGAATTGAACTGAACTAATTAGAGTTGAACTAAACTGATTTTAAGATGAAGTAACATACCATAAGAGTTTCAAGTCATCATGAAAATACATTCTTACATCATCAGTTTGTAAACACCTTTAAAAAAAATATTATGCTCAAAACATGCACGATAGTTGATGCTGGTTTACTCTTGTCTCGATTATGACATCTTTACAACTTACTTAATTGAGAAGTAGGAATATAAGCTTAAATTTAGACTATATTTCACAACATACGCAAAGTAAATTCATAAGAACGATCTTCAACATAACTCATTGTTTTTGAACATTAACTCATTTTAAAAAAAAACTAATTAAACATATTTTCAATGAAGTAATGAGTGAATTGAAACTCATTTATTGAATTTGTATTTTGCTTATATATGAAGCAGTGCAGTTAGGTTGAAATTAAGTTGAAAATAGCATAAGTAGGCAACCTTATTCCATAATGCACTCCTCCTTTGTACACGGTACTATTTAGTGGATATCGTTTGTCTATTTTTGTGATTAATCATAGAGGATCTCATCAATTTCGACTCATAATGTAGTTTTTTAAATTATGTTATTACGACTACGTACAATTACATAAATTAATTGCTGAAATGTTTTAACGGTAAGTGTGCAAGTGAAGGTGTGTAAATTAGAAACGAATGGAGTATCGTTAGCAATTACTTACGTACATTGATACAATACTTAAAATGACAGTTGCAATTCATATCCGGCCACCGAACAAGACGATATATAGAAAAGCTTAAATTTATTAGTTTTAGTAAATCTTTAGTTTATTACACTAATTAATAAAGTTATTGGTGATCTAAATGTTATGTACTATATTGATACAGTTGTTGCAATGCCCCCTAAACAAGAAGAAGATGATCAAATACGGAAAAATGGTTCTCAACAAAGATATTGAGCAAATATAATGGAAAAGGATCGATCGGTGTTCTTTTGGTGTAAGTTAGCGATGTTTTAGTTGAGCAAGTTTACCGTTCCAATCCTACGAAAAGCGCGACCAAGAGGTATAGCAATGTGGCAATGGAGCTTGCTCATAACATGCAGTACTTGTAGCTTGGAGGTCCTCTGATCTTGTAAGCCAAGGGATGGTCCGCCCATGTAGTAAAGGATTTTCTTTGGAGATAATGATTTTTCAGCTAGTAAAATGTGATTTAATTATATGTTATAGGGTTAATTGAGAGTGCTTATTGGGTAGGGTTATTGTTTTTATGGTACTAATGCTTGGTCTATTGGAGATGAACCATACGACCAAGGCGGAAGAAAGTTTAATACACTATCCTATTGCATGTGAAAGTCACCTCTAATCACCATGATTATGGAATCTTTTCTTGGCTCCTAAAAGATTTAGGGCTTATGAAGGCGGAATCGTCTTTCCACATAAGAAGGTTCTTTGTTAGATATTAGAGAAGCATTGATGTATCAATGTGTGATTGATAGTCTATTGCCAAATTCTGATGATCAAATCCTATTATAAAGAAATATATACCATGCGGGCATTAATAATATTGATAAAATATATGTGCATATATATATTCTTTTGATTTGAATGCAATTTAGTGCAAAAACCATGATTTATGTAATTATTATTATTAATTATTAAAAAAAAAAAAAATACAATGCAAAGCTCCACAACAACAACATTGGAGAAGATGAACTAGAGAGGTATTTTCAAGATAGCGATGTGGCGTAAAAGAGCCAGGAATATTTGTTCATAAGGATCGCGAGCTCATGCTGAAAGATTTATGAAGAGGTTTTCCAAAAATGGATGGTAAAGTAAACAAATGCAACTAAAACGCCTTAATTAACTGTCATTGCTTTGAATTGTTTACTTCTTTTATTATGGTCTTGTGGATTATGACTTTATGAATATTAATTTAATAACTACTATGAATTCCATTCTAGTTGCTTTCTAGGGTCTTTTATACATATAACCGGCTGTATTTAGTTGGGTGAAACAAAAAATTAAAAAAAAAATAGTTCAATCATTTGATTTGAAATGAGCTAATCAGTTCAGTTCTACTACTCTTCTTTTATTTTGCTAATTGATTTGTTCCTAATATTTTTGTTCGTATATCTAAATATATAATATATATTATATATTGTTTGTTTATAATATTTGTTTCATACATCGTTGTATATGTCATATTATTATTATTATTACATTATTTTGAAGTTGAATTTATTTTATATTTTGAAACATTCATCATCATTTTTTATGTTTCATATATAAATTATATGTTTATTAGTTTATGATTTTCCCAAAAAAAATATTATGAAACTACCATTCAACAAATGAAACAAAAATATAAGTGAAATATCATTTATAAGAATATTATTATACACACAAGTGGATTCACAAAAATATGAAAATGTTATTATGATTTGTATTTCATAAAATATAAACTACCATAACGATTTTTTTTTCTTTAATAATTATTAATGGATTATTATCAAAAATCTTACTATGTCATCACTTCATAGTTAAATCATAATAATTCATTGTCAATATCAATAGACATAGTTATCCATAAAAATTTGAGTTAAAAATCAATATCAATAGTTAAAAATCAATAATCTATAACTAAAAATCATTAATGTGTAATAAAAGCCTTAGTTCAATTCAGCTCTAATCAGTTCAGTTTAACTTCAATCAGTTCAGTTCACTTTAGCTAAATTTAGTTTAGTTCAATTGATTACAACTGAAATAAACAGGCCCTTATGGGCTATTCAATTAGAGCTTCAAACACGGTTTTACAAAATAATAAGTTTAAAAATCTTTCAAAAAGAATTATAAACACGTGAAATAAGTTAATAAACACCTTTTAAAAGAAAATTAATATGGAAGGTTGATATTGTTTATTCTTTTCTGGATAACTTCTTTATTAATTAGAGTACGAATATATAGCTTTACTGATACAAATATCCATAATTTACGCAAAGTAAATTCATAAGAAACCCCACCAACAAGTAAGTAAAAAAAAAAAAAAGTAATATAATGCTTGCATGCGTGCACCCAAATTACTCAGCAAAAATATAGTAGTGTTACCTCTTTCAACATCGCTTCAAAACTCTATGTTTTTCACAATTTATAATAAGTAAGCTTTTTTATTTTTATTTTTACTATAGTTCTTCTCTATATACGGTAAGTTATGAGCTACTCCACTGTTTAACTAGCTAGCTTCGTAATTATATTATTGTCACACAATCTTTTTCTCTTTTTCTATATTTTGTTCTTTATTTTTTCTACACATACTTGTTTTCCGTTTATTTAATTCAATTTAACTTACTTTTCTTTGCCTAAACTAATTAAAATGAGGAATATTAGTATCTAAAAGTTATATATTTAGCAAATATATAAAATGAAGTTCATTGCATCGATCATTTATTAGAAATAAGGTGTGATATGATGCAGGTGTGATATGGGGCCAGTCTAGGCCATGGCCCACCCCATGGTCCAAATAACCCTTAAGTAATCATTATCACAATTCTATAGAATAATTGGAGTTAGCTCAATTGGCATTTGTGCAAGTAGAATTTGATAGTATTGTAGTTTGTGGTTTGATGCTGATCCCCACAACTCACAAATTTTATTTCGTTGCTATTACTTTGGCTGTTTACTTATGTTTATGTTTGTAATCAATGTATGTAATTAAGGCTATTTTTAGTTCTTTTGTATTTTTCTGATCTTAATTTTTTTGAATTGAAATTTCTGGTGTGTTCTGGTCTGGTTGACTAATCTATACTTGTTGTAGTTATTTTTTGTTCTAATGTTTTCTATCTATATTTCTTTATCCGATCTGGACTAATTTAATATGAATTTTTCTGATCAATTTGATTTGCTTATATATAACCACTAAAATACTAAAACAAGTTGAAGTGAACATAGCTTAAATGTGAATAGAGAAATCATTAGCAATTCTCATATTATACTGACAGAATTTCCTATTATGACACAGTTGCAATGTCCACCAAACAAGACAATGATGTAGAAAATATTATGCTTTGATATATCATCTTCTATAAATGATGGACAGCAAACCACAACAACAATGGTGATGAAAAGAGCCAAAAACAAGCTAAAACTCGTTGGAAAATAGTTACAAAAAGTTCGACAAGAAAAAGAGAGACGAAGTGATCTTGTGGTGCAAGTTGGTGATGTTTATAGTGTCCGCATGTATATGTGTAGCTAGCTTCACGATTCCATTACTGCGAAATGCGCGGCCAAGGGTATAGCAATGTGCAATGGAGCTTGCTCATAACGGTTCTTCTTGGTGGTCCTCTTCTAAGCAAAGGTATACTTCAATTGGTAAGGCAATTTCTAGAAAGAGACTTTTCAGTAAAGGAAATGTGATTTATTACGTGTTAGGGTTAGTTGAGAGGTGATGGGTTGTATTGTGGTTTACTATGGTACTTATCGCTTGGCTTTTGGTGGTAGACGAACCACGTTATCTAGGTATGGCATATGATAATAAGAGTGAAAAATCATCAAAAATTTGCTACTACTATCCTATATCAATGTTACCCTAATCACCTTAATTATGGGATCTTTTCTTTGGCTCCTAAAGATTTGGTGCTTATGAAGGCAAAATCGTCGTTCCACATTAGAAGGTTTTTTGATAGAATTTACCAAGCATGATGTATCAATAGTGATTAATGGTTTTTCAAGTGTGATAGAAGCCAAAATGGGGGAAACTCATTGCTATATCTAGTGGTATTGAAAACAAGTCTTTGTGGAGAAGAGTTAAAGTTGGTTCATTAAGGAAAAAGAAGAGTAAAATTGTTGATATATCATGCTTTGACGACGTAACTCAAGCAGATGTATCGTGTTGGGGGATGAAGCACTTATCGATTGGATGATGTTAAACGAGCATTTAACCTACAAAATATAGACAATAATCTTCAGGGATAACAACACCCAAATATATCGAAACCCTCGATGATGCTAACCGAGCAGCGATTTTATTTTCGAGTCGTTGTTCTATGGTAAAATATACCGGGGAGTAGCATCTATTTTCTCTTCTTTTTGCAGTAATTTTATTGTATAGCTGTACATATGCATGATTGAAATTTTTTTGGCGGAAATGAACCATTAAAGTCAACTGTGGTCAAATAATCGTAACACTTTGATTTTGGATAGATTTAAATTTTTCTTCCATCACTCATCAATTATAACGTTCACATGTGTTGTTCGGGAAATTCAATGCTTCAACACATATGTTTTTTAATAACCGTAAAAAGAAATTAAAGTATACCTATTATTATTGATGTATTTCCAAAAACTAGAGGGAAAGGGGACTATCAAGTTTCTAAAAGTATTACACTTTGGATGCAATTTCAAATAGAAAATATGGCAATCCAAAGTACGGAGTATTTACATAACATGCATGATGATACTTTGTATTGCAATTTGAAATAAGAAAAATATTGCAATGATTAAGTAGGATGTAGCAAAGTGCAAGCTAAACCTTTGGATATATTTCTCAAATACTTGTAGTAAAATAGAGAGTGGGGGATAGCTCAAGTGGTTAGAGCTTCCCTCCCGATTTCAAGAGATCTTGGGATCGATTCTCATCCCCGCCTTTGTAGCTCTCTAAACACCACAAAAATACTAGTAGTAAAATTGACGTTGATGACTTTTTGGTATTTGTTTCATATACATAGTATATAATTAAGTGTTATTATTTTGATAAGATGTTACATTGGAGACAAGAATTAGAGGAGTACTTTCCCACTGATGAAAGACGATTGCGTAAAAGAGTTAAGGAATGTTTGCATAAAGGGGCGGCGCTCAATATATTGTTAAGAAGTTTTCAAGAGTGATGGTAAGCATATGCAATTCGTTCTTCTCATATTTTGTTTATTGAGATGTAACAAGATGTCACCTAATAATTAATTAATGTTATAGGTGAAAGCATAGGGAGCGTTCGTCACTAGTACGTGCTCTGATGGCTAACAAGGGATTATTAGATCATTGATATATTCATCAACGTCCTTCTTGTCTTTTTGATCTTTGCATTATGGCTCATAATGATTAGAGTCGAGACTAGAAGGGTCATTTTTGTTGTTGCCACTGCCATCGCCGGTTCAGCATTTGTATTTGGAGATACATGCAAGAAAATCCTCGAGAATCTTTGTTTGTGTTTTTGGTGCATCCTTTTGACATTGGCGACTGTTGTTTCATTGATATACCATGGTTAATTAAGGTTAAGTACGTCGAATACATATTTTAACATAGAGATTAGCTATGCTAGCTTAAACAATTAATTTGTTATTGCTAATTTTTGTTCTTCTACCGAAACATTAATCTACACAGGTGATCATTGAAGAGATTAGTGTTCTATCGACAACTGCTTTGACATTAGACCATGAGATCAGACATTACCTCAAATGCAACATTGCTAATCAACCTATCAGCATTACACAAGAAGCACACACATGGGTGATGTTATAGAGTTTGCTCTGATACCCATACATTGAGACAAAAATTGATAACTTAAAAGTAAAAATAGACGGTACGTATCCTTTCATCATTGAACCTAAGATATAATAAAACATATACGAGTATATGTAAAAGGTCAAAATTTAACAAGCGCTCTCAAAAATAAAGATATTTGTTAGGTGGCTAATGACTAAAATTTTATAGAAATAGTAATTTAATCCAACATTATTTAATATATAGTTTTGACTTCTCTAGTTTAACGTAATTTCATGCTTTATATTGAGAAAGATCGAAAAATTCAGACATTTGTTATAATAAACCATAGTGAATTTACAAAAACTTATACAAAACAATGTTATTTGTTTTTGGTCACACCAATCTTCCGTTCCAAGCAAAAACAAAAACTATTATTCCATAACATGTATTATACTGTGCTTTATTTTTTTCTTTATAACCATATATACATAGTAGATACTCCTATGTTTGTTTGTGATCATTTAGCACTAGAGTTTAGGTTATTAGTGATTTTTCATCTGTTGTGATCGTAAAATTTATTTAATTGATTGTAAATTATATTAATACATTGTTTATTACTAAACAAGACGTAAATAAGTTAATCTTTAATTCCCCGGTGTTTGCATTTTGCACAGATACATCAAGGATAACGAACACTTTTGGTCTAACGAACACCATTGGGTGTTCGAATTTGAAGATCAGGGTAAGATGAAGGCGAAACTACATTTCCTGCATACCATCAATTACCATGATTTCAAAGAAAAGAGATTCGAAAATCGAAACTCGTCTTAGAAGTCAATAAAATTCTTAACGAGTTGAATAAGCCACCGGCGCCTGTGAAGGAAGAATGGAAGATTAGTATATGTAACAAGTCGTTAAATGTAGTAAGGTCTGTGAATATAGACATCTCCAAAAGTGAATAATGTAGTCATATACATATATGAGATGTTCAGTTGTTAAAGCAAAATTTAATGTAATATATATATAAGTAAAATATTATGTAGTCACCAATTTACTATGGAGTTTGAGTGACTTGATGGACTACTTTATTGGAAAATTAATAGGGTGAAAGAGAGGACAAAGAAGAAATGGGAGGAGAGGGACAATTCTTTTGGTCCGTTAGACCTTCCCTCTCACCTATATCTAGGGGTGTCAATTCGGGTTGGCGATGCAAGTTTGGATTAGCCCAATTAGATTCGGGTCATTTCAATTCAGGTTATTCGGGTCGTTTCTTTCCTTTGAATTGGTTCGGTCTAATTCAGTTCAAGTCATTTTGGGATCGAACATGTCAAAAAAATTTGTTCTAAGTTCGGGTACAACTCATTGTAACACGATATAATACATTACTATAGTACATTACTTATTTTCTATATTTGATTATATTTCATTGTGTTTTCTTCATAACTATAAACCTATTTAGTGCTATTTTTCTTTATATTGTGATAGATATTGCTCTTCCTAGGTATGTTTGTTATATTTTTGTAGGATTGGCTTGAGCTATTAGGATTATAAGTGTTCATTATTGTTGGTTGTTCGGTTTATACTTGGAGGAAGACACTTTCGGAGCTCATTTTAGCCTCATGAAGTAGCAAAGACTTATACCGTGACCCCCGTTGTGGTACTCTACTATGTGCGGCAATCTACCCGTGGCTTCACATCACAAAACAAAAAAATAGAAAGGAGACAGCTTACTCCACGCCCTGGGTGTGTCCGAAATTGCTATGCCACGCCCTGGCCGTGGTCCTTGATGAGTGGATAATTAGAAGCCTCCTTGTTGACTCTAGGGGTTTTGATGGTGACAAACACATACTACTAATGGGTTACTTGTTTGATGTCAAGATAAACATATTGTAGTACCGTTGTACCAACAGAAGAACTTGTCTCAAGTTCAGATGTCTCAAGTACGTATCGAAATAATCAATACGTAAATCAGAAGGTTTATACACATGAGAATTTAGAGATTATGACAACAAGACTTCAAAGTATATTTGAGAAGATATGGAAGAATATTCTAAGAAGATACCATAAAGATCTTGAATATATTTGGAAGTATACACAAGTTATGGTAACAAATCTATGTGAATTTAGATGGAGAATAATCTAAATTCACTTATGAAGAATATTCACCAGATATAGGTGAAGTTGAAGTTGAAAACAAGGAGGAAATCAGAGAAACCCTACTTGTAAATCACTATAAATATGAAGATCAGAAGAGAAGAAATTCAACCAAGACTTCAGCACTTCATTGGAAGCATACAAGACTAGGTACAAGGTCAGTTGTACTAGGATTGTGTCCAAATTTAAGAGTCTGTAATCTTGAGTTCAGGGAAAGGAGAGTGATTTGAGTGAATCACTTGTAAAGAGAAAGAGAAAGAGAAGAACTCGTTCAGGGGAACAAGTTCAAGGGAATAAGTACTGAGTTGTACTTAGAGAATAGAGAAGTACTGAGTTGTACTTAGAGAATTGAGAAGTATTGAGTTGTACTTAGAAAATTGGGAAGTACTGAGTTGTACGTAGAGAATTGAGAAGTATTGAGTTGTACTTAGAGAATAGAGAAGGTTGGCCAAGCCACCAAGAGAGAAAGAGAAAGAGAAGAACTTGTTCAGGGGGAACTAGTTCAGGGAGAACAAGTACTGAGTGGTACTTAGAGAAGTCCGTACTAACTAGGATTGTAACAGAGTCGTTGGCCCTAGTTAGTTAAAAGAGAATTGAGTCAAAATCCCTAGTGGTCGAGGTTTTTTCCTTTCTATTGGGCCTAGGAAAGGTTTCCTCGCTAAAATCGCGTGTTCTCTACTTGTCTCTCACTCTCTCTATACTTGTCTCTACTTTACTTGTCTCTAGTTTAATTATTATTGTTTGTCAAAACTAACACTCCTATAGTCCTATTGGTTTTCAAAGTCTATATCTTATTAATTAAACTCATGTATGTTAATCCTAGTATAATTAAATAGCTTTTGTTAGGTTTTATTAAGGGGACTTGGAGGGGATGCATCTGGGGTGCTCGTCACTTTTGGCGAGATCGTAAATCAAAGTATTTATTTCTTTCCCTTCTTTATTTATTTCAATTATTGTCGTGTTTATCATTGTTAATTGTTTTTTCTTTGCTTTATTATGTTTGAGTAGTATAATTTAGAATTGAGTTGAACCCTAATATGAGTCGTATGTTATGAATTAATCTAAATTCCTCAATTTCATTAGTTTGTTATTCATCTTTGTTAGGGTTGGTTTTATTATCAATATTTGACTAGAAATAACATTTATTGAATGTGATTAGGTTTGCAACGAAAGTTGGTTCTTGATCGATTTTAGGACTCTAATAAAAAGTAGGTTTTATTGACATGGAAATAGTAAATATTACTTGCTAGAATTTTTAGAATGCTATTCGAAATGTCTTTAATATGCATGACTTCATGAAAATAGGTACGATTGCTTTATTAGGGAAGCTATTAATTGATCGAAAGAAATTATTGGCATTTTTATGGCGCATCCATCCTGTTGAGTTTATTATGATTAATTGGGGGAATGATTAAGGATTACATTAGTTCAAATTAGTGAGGATACTTAATTCTAGAGTCTTTTTATTTGTAGTTCATAGTTTTTATTTCATTAGTTATAGTTTTAGATCAATAATCAAACTCCTATTTTTATCGACTCAACTAGTAGTTATTCATTGCTATATCATTGTTTAATTGAACCTTCTTTGTGGGTTCAACCCTGACTTACCCTACTACATTATTACGAGGATTTGTTAGGCTTTTATTTTTGATAGGTCTGCGACGATCTCATCAAATTTTGGCGCGGTTGTGAAAGAGGGTAATATAATTTTGGTTTGCTTAGAATTTTTATTAGTTAGAGTTTGTATATATCTTTTTATTTAGTTTTCTTTTATTTTTGTGTCGTGATTTTCTTGTGCTTAATATTCGTTTATCATAGAGTGGAATTAATATAATGGGGGGGGGGTGTTCTTATGATTATCCCGGGGGGTTATGGTTATAATTATGGTTATTATCATGTTTCTAATTTCGATTCATCTTGTAATGGTTCGAATAACTTTAGCATGAATCCCTATAATGAGGTTTATGATCCTTATGGTTATTTTTATCTGAACAATTATGGTCCTCCCCAATATGATTTGCAAAATAATTTTCATTCCCAAGAGCACAAATTAAATCTTCTTTAGAGCTTGCTTATGAAATTTTTTTTGAAGAATTTTAGGAGAAATGTGGTACCTAATGAGAAATCTTATGAGAACTATTCTTACGATTTACCTTCTGTAGCACTATCAAAATTTCTCATCAATCTCAATCTGAGTAATCTTCATCTATTTTAGAGCTTGTTTTTGCAAACTACATGAAATCTAACGAAGCTAGTTGTTTGAGATTAGAATTGATGTTATGAATTCAGAATTAGTTGAACAAATTAAACGAAGAATCTATAAGCCAAATTGAATGTTGCTCAACAACCTTTTGATGCTTCTATGACATATGGCTATGATGATGATGATGATGGATTGATATGTGATGGAGATAAGGGTCTTGTTAATGAGGGGGCTTGTGAGGTTAATATTGAAAATTTGAATGAAGGTGAAGAAGAAGTATATTCTAAAAAATGAAGAGCCTATTGTTGAAGAGTTTAAGGTTGAGTGTGAGCATGTGAGTGGGTCTTTCGTATCCAAGACGTTGGTTTTAGTGCCTCATGTACCCTTCTCAAGAAAACTTGATCTTATTCCTTCTTCTACACCCTTATATCTCCCTTCTTTTCTCTTTTTAACTCTACTACTCCATGATAATGTTTTTTAGAACAAGGAGTCTCCTTTGTGTGTCGTTGATGTAACCATGTCTTTTTTCTTTCCAATTAAGTCTAGTAAGTCTTTTTATTATTTTTCTTTTTCTTTTGAGTCCGGCCAGTTTTTCTTTTGTAAATTTATTAGAGTGTTTAGTATTTTGTACATTCTTATTCTAATGCTGTTTTATCTAATATTTTGTGAGATGCGTGCAGATGCATTTGATAAATTGGTGAGGGCTTTAATGAGCTATTCTTGGGAGCCAACCAAATTCTTTAGTTTATTATTTGCAAAATAAATATGAAAAAGAAAATCCAAAAATATTTTTTTTTAGTTTAGTTTTTTAGCTAGTCGGTAGCTTTTTCTAACTTAGACTCTAGATTGTTTTCTCTTTTGCTTTTTGTGTGTAGGTGGAAGTTTTGCATCTTTCGTGATGTTTTGTTAGTATCTCTCTACCTTGCTTATTATTATACATGCTTTTGCACTGTAGACATTGGGTATTCACCTTTTTATGTAGTTTGTTTTCACCATATCTTTTTTCTAGAGTCTAGTGAGTCGATGGGCATTGGATGGACATTGGATTAAATAAAAATTGTGTTCTTATTTTTTATGGGTCGATGGGCATTGGATTGAGTGATTAAATATATCTGCATAAATAAAATTAGCGGAGGGTGGTTGGGGGTTTATAGTTAGCAGCGAAAGGAGTTATAGGGGCGCCGGTTAAGGGTAGCAACTAGAAGTGGGGTGGTTATAGGGGTGGTGGAGGCGGTTATGGTGGATGATTTAATGTTTTTGTTTAGGAATTAGTTAGGGTTTTGTGAGTGAGAGTGGGCTTAGTGACGCAGGAGAGATTGGAGGTGGGGTCCACAGCGCTGGCGAGGGGTGGGCAAGGGGAGGTGGGTAATTAGGGTCGGCATTACTGTGGTTTATGTGGTGGTTGGGTGGTGATACAGTGGTTGTGTAGTGGCCTCTATTCCTTTTTCTTTTTCAAAACAAACAGCTAATTACATCAAAAGTAATACTTTTCCATTCTCCTTCATTTCCATTCCTAAAGTGATTCTCTTTCCCCCTCTTCCAACCAAACTGCCCCTAATTATTTAGTCTCTTTATAGGCTAGCTAGTGGAATTAGGGATATAATGAAACAAAGAGACTTATAAGGCCCATCTTGATTGCTTCGTAACAGCCCATGGGGTTCGACCAGCAGACACGTATCCAGCGAGCAAGACAGAATCTCTAGAGACAACCTACACAAAGCCAACGTGCGCTAGTTTTGGTTCCTGTTCTCTAGGTAAACTTCAAGGTTCTGTAACTTGAATTCTAGGCATTTAAACGGGGCGTGTGACCTACCGTTGCGAATCTTTGAGTCTAGTTTTTAACACAATTTGAATCGCATCAATTAAATAAGTATATATTGGGATATGACCAAAATAGTGAGAATTGGTCAAGCTGAACTTTCACAATCATCAATGTTTCTTCACTTTTAGTTCAATATAACCCCAATACGCTACGCCATGACCCAAATGGATGATAAATAGACGTCATATGATGATAATTCTTGATTCAAATGTCTATAATCTTCAACTCTTCTCTTACAATTATCCACTTCATTCAAGTTTGCTTAAAAGCTTTCAAATAGCTATAAAACACCTGAAAATTAAGAAACCATAAACGAAGTGTAACAGAACACAATATGGATAATTAATGCAATTAGTACCTATAATCCAATTATATGGACCGAATATGCTCTAAATATGCACCTAAACATGCCTAAAAATCCTATAAATATGACTCATCATCGTCCCTCTTGGCTCTTATGGCCTTTTCACCGTAAATCTTCTTGTCTGGGTTCATATTTTAACCATATGGGTACCTCAGGAAGTTATTGGCAACTTTTCTTCCAAGACCCCGGATACTAAAAAGCAATTAATAATTGGCTTTGATTAAGGCCTTCTAAGGGTCTTTCCCCGGCCTTATATTATTTTCGCCCAGTTATTTCACCACGTGCTATGGACCACCAATGGACTTCTCACAATAAGCTTCGGACGCTAAAAACTATTATCATACCTCTTATTGCCTTTTATAGTGAACAAGGAAAAAACACTTACTTCTAAGACCTAGTAAAAACCTTCTATCATCCATCTTAAGGCCTTTTCACCCTAATCACTTATTGTGGGTTCATATTTCGAGCATACCGGGCACCATGGAAAATTTTTGGCAATTTTTTTTCTCGAGACCCGAAAACTCAAAAAACAATGGATAAGTGTTTGGTTATGGCCTCTCGAGAGGCCTTCCTAGGCCCGGCCTGTCTTATTCTTTCCTTATTTTCTTATACGTCCTGAGGACCACCACAAGACTCCTCACAATCAATTCGACCCCTAAAAAACTATTATCATCCCTCTTGTAGCCTTTTCTAAACAAGGGAAAGACAATTATTTTCTGAAATCCTATAAAAACCTGTTATTGTTCCTCTTAAGGCCTTTTTCACACTAAATCCCCTGGTCTGGGTTTTATTTCAACCATAAGAGCAACCCGAAATTTTTTTGACAGCTTTTATTCGAGGACCCTAGAAACTCAAAAATAAGTGGATAATAGCCTTTGATTAGTCCCTCCCTAGGGGCCTTCCTAGGCCCCGTCTAATTTTCGCCTTCTATTTTCACCACGTGTTATGGACCACCACAAGACTCCCGACGATCGATTTTAGCCCCTAATAACCTATTATCACCCTTCTTATGGCCTTTTCTAAACAAAGGAAAAACAAGAGACCCTATAAAAACCTTTCATCGCCCATCTTAAGGCCTTTTCACCCAAATTGCTTTTTCTAGGATCATATTTTGATCATATGGGCACCCCAAAAATTTTTTGGCAACTGTTTTTCCAAGACTCCTAAAACTCAAAAGACAGTGGAGAACAACCTTTGATTAAGGCACCATTATCATCCTACTTGTGGCCTTTTCCAAACAAGGGAAATGCACCTATTTCCGAGACCATGTAAAAACCTGTTATCGACCCTCTTAAGGCCTTTTTTATTCAAAACACTTGGTCTGAGTTCATATTTTAACGATTTGGGTACTCCGAAAAATTTTTGGAAAATTTTTCTCTGCGACCAAGGAAACTCAAAACCAGTGGACAATAGCCTTCGATAGAGGTCTCTCGAGGGGCCTTCTCGGGGCCCGTCATCTTTTTGCCTAGTTTTTCACCGCGTGCTATCGACCACCACTTGACTCCCTACAATTAGTTTAAATTCCTACTTGTTATCATCCTACTTTTGGCCTTTTCCGGACAAGAAAAATGCACATAATTCCGAGACCCTGTATAAAATTGTTATCATCCCTTAATCACCTTGGTCTGAGTTCAAATTTTCACTATATGGGCATCCTTGAAAATTTTTAGCAAATATTTTTCCGGGACCCTGAAAAATCAAAAAACAGTGGATAATGGCCTTTGGTAGAAGCCTCCTAAAGGGCCTTCACGGGGCTAGTCTTATTTTTGCCCTGTTTATTCATTACGTACTTTGGTTCACCACAAGACTCCCCACGATTGGTTTGGTTTCAGCCCCTTAATTAAAACTTATTGTCATCCCGCTTATTTCGTTTTCCAAAACAAATAAAATGCTCCTATTCCTAGGCCCTGTAATCGTTCCTATTAAGGCTTTTTCAACCAAAATCGCTTGATCTGAGTTCATTTTTCAACTATAAGAATAACCCGGAAAGTTTCTGGCAATTTTTTTTTCCGAACCCTAGACACTCATAAAACATTCGGTAATTGCTTTGATAGAGAGCAACCGAGGGGCCTTCCGAGGGCCCGTTTATTTTTGCCCTGCTTTTTCACCGCGTGCTATGGATAACTAATGGCTCGCCACAATCGGTTTTGGCCCAAAAATAGTTATTATCATCCCACTTATGGATTTTCCGAACAAGGGAAATACACCAATTTCCGAGACCCTTTATATACCTTGTATCGTCCATCTTAAGGCTTATTCACCCCAGATAGTCTGGTCGGAGTTCCTATTTTAACTATACGGGCACCCCGGGAATTTTTTAGCAACTTTTTACCTGGAAAACGGAAACTCAAAATTTTTTGGATAATAGTCTTTTATTGAGGCTTCCCGAGAAGCCTTCACGGACATGTATTATTTTCTCCCAACTTTTCTCCACGTGCTATGGTCCACCACAAAACTCCAAACTGTTGGTTTCAGCTCTAAAAAAACTTATTATCATTCACTAGTACAAAAATTCGATTTTGCTGCGCTTGATTTGCTACGGTTTTTGCTCAACCGCAGCAAATAATTTGGTAAAACAAATAATGAGTCACTATTCTGCGGTTATTGCTCAACCGCAGCAAATACTATTTTTTGCTGCTATTTTTGATTATTTACTACGGTTGTTAACCGCAGCAAATTAGTGTTCGGCCAATTTTTTTTTTTGTTTTAAATTTTTCTCTTTCTTTCAGCCAATTTTTTTTTTTTTTCGTACAGCCAAATAAGTGTTCGACCTACCTTTTCTTTCATCTTCCTTCTTCCTTCCCTCTTTCTTCTTATTATCACTTTCCTCTTTCTTCCCTATTATCTACCACGCGCGGCATCACCACCATCGATCATCACCAAGAAATCTTCTTTTGTTCAACAATTCTCCTTCCTTCCTTTTGTTTTTCCTTCTGTTCCACCAACATTCTCATACCTTCAACAATTCTCGTTTGTCGTTGTCTCTCGCCGTTGTCGTTCCATCTCCAGCTTTAACAATTTTCGTCACTCGTCCTTCAAAGTGCCGCTCACCATCATAACTAAACTGGTATTCGAAAACCCTAACTTTTTATTTTTTATTTTTTGCAAGCAATTTTAATTTTTTTAGGTATTATGTTTTAATTTTTGCAACCAAATGTAATCCTGACATTGCTATTTTTTTCCTTTTGTTTGATTATGAAGTTAATTTCTATTGAAATTTAGATTAAATTTGATTTGCATTGCTTCTATTGTGAATGAGTATTTGGGATTTTAATTAATTTCATGGACTTTCCATTGTTCAGTTTATCAGTGTTATTGTTCAGTTTATTACTGTTAACTAATTTATTGTTCAGGTTTTTAGACAGATCTAAGTGTAATTTGTCTCATTTACTCTTTTTACTTTGATTCATTTTGCTATTTATAATATATGATTATGATTGGATTGTTTCTTCATTATTCACTTATCAATGTATATGTATACTTATATAGTTAAGATTGTCAAATTTTGTTTTGCAACGTTGTTTCTTTCTGTTATTCTTTTCTTGTTTTGGATGATTTTATTGATTTGATTTGATTTGTTATGAGCAATTTAGTAAAGTTTGATAATTTCTTTGAAAAAAATTGTAGTGTGTGTTTGAAATTTCAATACACTGGCCCATGAAAGGTTTGTATTTATATGGTGCTTTATTTTCTATTGCTATTTTAGATTTTTTTGGTACCTCAATAATTGTTTTTGTTGCTGTTATATGCTGTGATTATATAGTGTGTTTGAGGTTGACATGATCCCATAAATTGATGTTGTGTGAGTTTCACTAAATTTGTGATTATAATCATTTGTTTATCTTTCTTTGATGATGTCAGTGGATTCATGTCCTAGGATCTTTGTAAGTAGGGGTAACTAATTTCATTATTGTTCAGTTTGTTCAGTTTATCAGTGTTATCACTGTTATTGTTCAGTTTAACTAGGTGGCTGGGTGTTATCAGTTAATCCGTTTATTTGCTGGCTGGGTGTTATCAGTTAGTCTGTTTATTTAACTGTTGGACTTTGTTCAGTTTTATCTTGCTGGCTTGGTGTTATTAGTTTGTCCGTTTATTTGCCAAGGATCCACATTATGCTGCTCATCACAATACTTCTGCCACTAATTCTACTACTAGTAGTATTATAGTGCACATAAAAGAATTAGTAAGTGAAGCTAAATCAGTTGTGGTTCTCCAACTTTTTTGTGTGCCATAATGGGGTCCAAAAAGCCTTTTCATCATGTGGTTGGGTTTGCTTAATATAATAGGTTGCCGCTTGTTTTGATAAACCTCCGGGAGACAGGACGACAGGTCCTAATAGTTAAAGAGTGGGACTTAGCCTTATTATTCTACTTTTTGAATGAAATAATGAATAACTGAATTACACCTTTTTTCTGTAATTTTTTGCTCTCATTTTTTGAATTTGTTGATTTACTTTTTCTCTTTATAAGAAATTGAGGTATTAGATTCTTTCTTTTAGGGTTTAGGTTCTCATAATTTGTTGTGGGTTGTTATGGGTATTTTTAAGAAAAAGTATTGTGGGTTTTCGTAAGCCATATACGTAATATGCAATTTCAAACCTTTTAGTATGTTTTATTATCTATTACAATCTTTAATTTTATTTACACTTGGTATTTATAAAACTGCAATTTCTACTTCATAGCTAAGTAGCTAACATTAAGTGCCTACTACATATCAAGTGGCTTCACACAAAAATATGCCATAAATTAGTTAATTTTATCATCTAGTGTAATTACTTTCATATAATCCTCTGTTCTACATATAGTAACCAACAAAATTCAAAACTTGGAAACTCAAATTCCAGCTAAGCTGGAGCTCCATTTCAAATACTAAAGTCAAAACTCAAATAAATCAGTATTTCAGTTATACAGTTAGAAGAAGTGTACATTTTCATTCATTCACAATAAAAATTATCCATTACTAATCCGTAGTAATACCTCAGGAGTGGGTGTTTGGTTCAACCCTTTCTAGTAGTATGGAATGGGTGTCGCTATTAATGAAGAAAAAGATGAAAAAGTTGGAATCATTTAGCAAGGGTATAGGATTCCATACCTCCCTTGTTAACATATGAGCGATGAGCCAAACAACTTATGAAAAGAAACGGATTTTCACTCCATACTCTATGGTTTCATATTCTCATTCCATCCCATTCCAAGTTTTTGAACCAACATGCTCTTAGTCGCTACTCACAACTCGAAGGCTATTGGAAAACAAAACCAACCTCCCAAACTAACAAGTGTACATGGAATCTGAAAAATTCCTTATGATCTCTCACTACTACGTAATTTGCTTCTTCAATTATAGTAAGCAATTGCTGAACTGATAAACTAATTAAATGTTTATTAAAGCAAGAAGCACATTTTTGAAAGAATTATACACAACCATATATTAAATTTACTATGTTATTGTACTGAATACCTTCAATTGTGTGTTGTTAGTTGCACAAGATGTCAAAGGATCGGTCATGGATGTACAATTGCCGTGATAAGGCGAAATTTGTAGAAGGGGTGTTTGAGTTTTGTGAGCGTGCAGAAGCATATTCACAAACTCAAAAAACCGGGGGGTTTTACTGTCCATGTTTCAAGTGTGCCAATGATCGTAAGTTTGAAAGTATTGCTGAGGTCAGGCTGCACCTACTTCTTCATGGTTTTCGACCTGATTATTATGTGTGGAGTTATCAAGGTGAGACAGGAGTCCATGACGGTCCTTCTTCGCGTGGTAATCATCAACATGATGATAGTAGTCATCAACATAGCAAGGACTTTACTCATGCAACCAATGATGATGTCTTTAGGAATGATGATTGCGGACGCGGTGAAGTGGATCATAGAGCCGAAGAGATGGTTGAAGGCCTTGAGAATGGACGAGGCTTTGAATCCATTTCAGAGGCCTCTCGAAAGCCTTTGTACCCCGGTTGTACTAAATTGACCATTCTTGTTGCTGTGATGGAATTGTTTAGTGTCAAGTCAGAAAACAATTGGACTGATAGAAGTTTCACAATGTTACTAGAAAAGCTGAGTGGCATGTTTCCGGATGGAAATGAGCTTACTAAGTCGACTTACTACGCTAAGAAGCTGATGTGTCCATTCGGCTTAGATTATGAGAGAATACATGCTTGTCCAAATGATTGCATATTGTACCGAAAAGATTATGAGTTGTTGGATAAGTGTCCAAAGTGCAATTTGCCACGTTATGAGCGACAAGGGGCACGGGGTAAAGCTGGTCCGCCGTCCAAGGTTTTGTGGTATCTCCCAATAATACCAAGATTCAAGCGGTTGTTTTCAATTAGTAAGGATGCTAAGAATCTAAGGTGGCATGCGGAGGGTAGAAGGGTGAAGGGTTTGCTACAACATCCAGCTGATGGTCCGGAATGGAAGACTATCAACAGGAAGTATAAGACATTTGGAGATGACAATCGCAATCTCAGGCTTGGGTTGTGCACGATGGAAAGAAACCCTTCGGGATACTCTTAGTTCGAAGCATAGTTCATGGCCGGTAATTTTAACGATCTATAATCTTCCACCTTGGTTGTGCATGAAAACAAAGTACCTTATGCTATCACTTCTTATTTCTGGTCCAAAGCAACCCGGTAATGACATTGATGTGTATTTGGAGCCCTTAGTTGATGACTTAAGAAAATTATGGGATGAGGGTGTTTTGGTGTATGATTCCCCTGCAAAGGAGACTTTCAAGTTGCGTGCAATGCTTTTGTGCACTGTCAACGACTTTCCGGCTTATGGTAACTTATCAGGGTACAAGAATAAAGGGATGAAGGCTTGCCCTATTTGCATGGACGATGGTGATTCTACATGGGTGGGTAAGTATGTTGACTGGTGTCATCGAAGATTCCTTCCACCTAACCACCCTTTTCGGAAGAAAAAGAAGCCATTCAATGGGATGGTTGAGGATCGTGTTGCTCGTCGTCCATTAACTGGTTATGAGGTGTATTCACAGGTCAAGGGTGTTCAAACCATTTTTGGGAAACCGAATGTCAACTATTCCGGTTTGTGGAAAAAGGAGTCTATATTTTGGCAGCTTCCATATTGGAGAGATTTACAAGTCAGACATTGTCTCGATGTGATGCACATCGAGAAAAATGTTTGCGATGCCATACTTGCCACCCTTTTCAACATTCCGAACAAGACTAANAATCGGGAGTTCGACCCGAGCTCTGGCCTCAGCTGAAAGAGAGTAAAAAAAAGGAAGAATATGGAGGAAGATGTATTATCACAAAAAGGAAAGGGGAAGGAAAAGGTGCAACAAAGTTCAAATTAAGAGAAAAAAACCTACTACCTTCCTTTAGCTTGCTACACAATGTCGAAACAGGAGAAGAAACACTTTTGCACATCTTTATACAACTTAAAGGTGCCGTCAGGGTATTCTTCTAACATGAGAAGATTTGTGACTTTAGATGGTGAGTTGATGTTATCTAGTATGAAATCACACGACTGTCATGTTATGATGCAAGTGTTTTTACCAATTGCAATCCGTGGGATTTTACCTAAACATGTTAGGTACACCATCACCGAACTATGTTCCTTCTTCAATACAATATGTAGCAAAGCACTAGATCCAACTACGTTGGATNTGTTGGATACCCTCCAAGCACATGTAGTCGAAACTCTTTGTAAGTTTGAGATGTATTTCCCGACTGCATTCTTCGATATAATGGTCCACCTAATTGTACATCTCGTTCGTGAGATTAAGCTTCTAGGTCCCGTGTTCTTGAGATGGTGCTATCCTTATGAAAGACATATGGGGGTCTTAGGTAACAAGGTGGCGAATCCTGCAAGACCAGAATCTAGTATTGTTCAAAGGGTCATCAGTGATGAGGTTGGAAATTTCATAGCAGAATACGTTGCAGGTGCACATCCTATTGGTTTGCCTAAAACTCGTCATGAATGGAGGCTTGATGGTAAGGGTACTATTGGGTCAAGAACGAGTTTGGCGAATATGACAGTCCTCAACCAAGCTCATTTGTATGTGTTACATCATATGGCAGAAGTTCATCCTTTTCTTACTGAACATTGGCAGATCTTAAAGACTCAAAATCCAGGGATATCTGAAAGGGCATTGTCTAATTTGCATAATAAGACATTTATTGAGTGGTTTCACAACCGAGTTGTTGTGGAGAATCTGCAGGGTGTGACTGAAATGGTGAACTGATTAGCTTATGGTCCTCGGGAAACCGTTACAAATTATGAGGGTTATGATATAAATGGGTTCTCATTTTGGACCACTTATCAGGATCAAAAGTCCCCATGTGTCTAGAATAGTGGTGTATCCTTGTTGGCATCATCAACCTTTTATGCTAGTGCAAAGGATCAAACTCCGATAGATGCTACGGTAATGTACTACGGCCAAATTGCAGAAATGTGGGAGTTAGAGTATTGTACCTTCATTGTTTGTCTTTTCAAATGCAAATGGGTAGACAATAATCGGCGTTCGGTAAAAAATGATGACCCGTGTGGTCTCACTCTTGTTGACATGACTCGAATGCGTGAGGGTCCTGAGCCTTTCATACTTGCGGGGCAAGCAAAGCAAGTTTTCTACGTAACCGACCCTGCTGACTCAAAATGGTCTATAGTGTTGCCGGGGAAACGTAGTATCCTGGGCATCGGAGATGTTGACGATGAGGAAGAGTATGACGCTTTTGAGGATTCTTCACCTTTTATTTGTCCTAAAACAAGTGTTGCCGAATCGGTTGCCAACAAGTCCAATTACCTGCGTGAAGACCACGTCGAAGGGATAACTGTTGCTGAAAATTGAATGTACTCCAAATTGTAAGACATTTAATTATGATATTCACATTTAAATATGATATACACATTTAATTGTAAGACATTTAATTATGATATATACATTTCATTATGATTTTCAGGGATTTTGCGTCAATAATTTTTGAGTGATTTTGAGTGATTTTAAGTGATTTTGAGTGATTTTAAGTGATTTTGAGCGAGTGGCAATTGACTGTGCATGATTTTGAACGATTGATTTTTCAATGATTTTGAGTGATTTTCACTGATTTTAAACTGATTTTAAACAGGATAAACACTAAGAAACTGCACACAATAACACTGATAGGCTATTCCTGACCTACTCATCTAAATTAAATAGGAGAAGATTTGCATTCGATAGAAAGGACAATATTGATATTGTTTATCCAGTCCCAAACCAGTGATAGCGCTGATGAGAACCCAGTTCACAGTGGTGCTCTTCCTATGGATGAAAGAGCATTATCTGGGCTACAAGCTCGGATGCAAAGGCTAAAGAGTGGATCGTTTGATCATGTATAGGGGTGGGGAAAATGAGGGTCAGATACTGAAATATAGTGCAGATCACTTAAATTGCTTTTTTCTGGGGAGACCTCTTTATGCCTGGACATGTAAATAAAAATGGAGCTAATTTGATGGAAGCTTTGCTTGAATTCCATGCATGGTGTAAAGAATCGTTTACATGGGCTGCCCTACAAAAGCTCGTTATGAACTGCTCGCAGTTTACATTATAGCTGTCGTGTACTTAGCTGCAAGATACCCAGGGTTTGTGCTTGGGGGTAATTGATGAGAGTCATTGAGGAGTAGTTGATATTTTTGTTTATCCTTTTTTTTTTTGGTAAAAATCCTGCTAACCATTCTGTGCACCGATTATTGTAATCTATACAACACGGCATTTGTATATGATAGTTGAAGCATATGATGATTTGTGAATAATGTATCTTTTTTGATGTAATTTAGTTTTAATGAAAATTTTGATTCATATTTTTGAAACAACAAGCTTTGTGTTTTTCCTCCTAACCAAATAGGGCGTTGCTTTTATACTCTTCCTGTTAATAATGTTACTAATGCAAGTGTAACCCTATTTAACGAGTATCTCTCTAATGATTAACCTTGAAGCATTATGAAAAGAAGCAACTAAATGCTAAATTTGACGTTGACGAGTATGTTTGAAGTATCAAGCAATTAAGAAAAACATAAAGATAAGTAATTTATGTGCTNATAAGTAATATTATGTTTGTGTGAGGCTACTCAATGTCACTGCTAGTTTTTATAAATTTGCCCATTTGCATTCGAGTTTCAGATTTAGACACCAGGTTTACCAACCAAACTCCCAACTGCAGCCCCAACTACAACCTGCCTATATTGTTATTATATTGTTGACTCGGTTTTGATGGATTTCCTACTTCTATAGAATAGTGCATGTCAAGCTTGTGAAAAATTCATTTGGATTCTTATGATATGAAAACCGTGCATATGGTATTTAACAATTTAAACTGGTTTTTAATTATTATTGATTAGGTATTGAAAAAAGCTACATCAGTTCGAGAAGGGCCTTTCAGCAAAGCACAAATAAGCGAGGTTCGAGACAAGGTTGCGACATTCTTGTACACACATTATTTATGAAGAAGATAGGAATATGTCGTACATTCACTTGACTTAGTTATTTATTGAACTTTTAGCTATTTTCCTTAATCAAGAACAATAATAATAATGTTGGCGGTTATATGGTTATTACATTAAGATAACATAATGTGTATTGGTAATTTGTAATAACAATCGATTTATTTATATTAATTGAACTGAATTTGGTTTCGATAAATTGGGTACTAGCTGCTGAATATGATTTGCAGGGTGCGTGGATGATATTAGGAATTACGATCATAAAATAATTTCAGAAAATTAACCAAAAAATAAAAAGTCTTATTTGTTGCGGTTATTCAATAAACTGCAGCAAATAACTCACCTGAAATTGGAGGGAAACAGGACATTTGCTGCTGTTATTTGTTGCGGTTATTCAGGTAACCGCAGAAAATAAAATTTCATCATTTGCTGCTGCTATAAGTGCTGCGGTTCAAAACCGCAGCAAATACCCGGGAAAAAACCGCAGTAAAATGCATTTTTTGTACTAGTGATTCCTCTTATCGGTTTTTCTGAACAACGGAAAAATAATTATTTCAAAGACCTAATAAGAAGCTAGAATCGCCCCTATTAAGGCCCTTCTACCCCGAATTGCCTGACGTGAGTTCATTTTTTACCCATGTGGGCACCTCGGAAGGTTTTTGGTAACTTTTTTTCTAGGACCTCGGAAACTAAAAAAATAGCGGATAATAGCCGTTAAATGAAGCCTCCTGAGGGGCCTTCACGGGCCTGTCTTATCTTCTCACTGTTTTGTCTCCGTGCGCCATGAACCTCCACTAAATTCCCCACAGTGGGTTTCAGCCCCTAAAAAACCTATTATCTTCCCTGTTAAAGCTTATCCCGATCGAGGGAAAAACTGCTATATATTTCTGAGACCCTACAAAAACTTTTATCGCCCCTCCAATGGCCTTTTCACCCCCAATAACCTTGACTGGGTTCATAAATTAATTATACGGGCATCCCAGAAATTTTGTGGCAAGTTTTTTGTCGAGACCCTGAAAAATCTAAAATAAGTGGATAATAGCTTTTAATTAAGGCCTTTCGATGCGCCTTCACAGGACTCATCTCATTTTTACCCTGTTTTTTTACCACGTATTATGGACCACCACAAAACTTCCCACGATCGGTTTCAGACCCTAAAAAACTATTATTATCCCTCTTATAGCGTTTCCAAACAAGGGAAAACACCTATTTCCGAGACCTTGTAAAAAAACATGTTATTACTCATCTTAAGGCTTTTTCACCCAAAACGCCTGGTCCGAGTTCATAATTTAAGCATAAAGACACCCCGAAAAAAATTGGTTAACTTTTTTCCGCGACCCCGAAAAATCAATCAAAACATTAGATAATAGCCTTTAATTGAGGCCTCTTAAGGGGCCTTCCCTGGGCTTGTCTCATTTTCACCCTTTTTTCACCATGTTTTATGGACTACCACTGGCCTCCCCACGATCGGTTTCGGCCCCGAAAAACTTATTTTCATCCCGCTTATAGTCTTACTCAATCAAGGGAAATACACTTATTTCCGAGACCCTGTAAAAATATGTTATCTCCCCTATGAAGGCCTTCCACCCTAAATTGCTAGGTCTGAGTTCATAATTTAACCATATGAGCACCGCAAAATTTTTTCGGTGACTTATTTTCGGGACCTAAAAAACTCTAAAAACAGTGGATATAACCTCTGATTAAGGCCTCTCGAGGGCCTTCACGGGCCTGACTTATTTTCATCCTATTTTTCTGCGCGTGCTACGGACCACCACAGAACTCCCCATGGTCGGTTTCTTCCCCCCAAAAAAACCTATTATCATCCCTCTTATGCCTTTTACTGAATAAAGGAAAAACAACTATTTCAAAGACCCTATAAAAACCTATTGTCGTCCCTCTTACGATCTTTTCACCGTGAATTGCCAGAAAAGTTTTTGGAATTTTTTTGGGACCCTAAATTTCAATAACCAGTGGACAGCCTCTAATTGAGGCCTATAGAGAGGCCTTCATGTACATGTTGTTGAAATACCTCTCATGATTGGTTTAAGAGGATTGTAAATAGTACTCATTCCAACAATATGCATCTTTCCTTAAGGGAGCTCAATTCCTAAGAAACTCCAAAGTTAAGCGTGCTTAGCTAGGAGCAATATTAGGATGAGTGAACTCTAGGAAATTTCTCAGGGTGCGCAAGAGTAAAGACAAAATATGCCGGAACGACTTGTGTTTGTTCATGAGGATAGCTGTTGGCCCTTGTTATGGATTGGTGATTAACCCGACTCCTTTAGGAGTCTAGGGTGTTATAAATGGCATTAGAGCAACTATGCGACCTCGTGCTGATCGAGGATTATTTATCCTAGATCAAACACCTAGCAGGGGAGAATTCTAGGGTGCTTGTTTGGCTTATATCACGGGACTACCCACAGACTGTCAGGCATACTAGTGGAAGTCTCCAATATGTGATTCCAGACTAGATGTAACACTAGCACTACCCATAGGCCATTGGAGTAATACTAGGGCCCTTAGCTTTCCAGAATTACTGGATGTAACACTAGGGCTACCTAGAATCCATTAAGTGTAATGTTGTGGTCCCTAGGTTTCCGGGCACAACGATGGTGTTGTTGTTCTCAAGTAGGGGTGTATGTAATATCCCTCATGATTGGCATAAAAGGATTATATGCAGTACTCATACCAATAAAATCAAAAGTTAAGCGTGCTTGGCTGGAAGCAATATTAGGATGGATGACCTCCTGGGAAGTTTCTCAATGTACGCATGAGTGAGGACAAAATGTGTCGGAAGGACTTGTTTTGATTCATGAGGATGGTTGTTGGCCCTTGTTGTGCACTAGTGATCAACCCGGCTCCGTCAGGAGTCCCTATTTTTTCTCTACGTGTTATGGACCACAACAGAACTCCCCACGTCGGTTTCGGCCCCTACAAATCTTTTATCATCCCTCTTATGGAATTTTCCGAACAAGGGAAAAATTGCTATTTCTGAGACCCTTTTACCGCCTTTCATTGTCCTTCTTAAAGCCTTTTCATCTCAAATAACCTTGGCTGGATAGATATCTTAACTATACGGGCACCCCGGAATGTTTTTGGCAACTTTTTTCTAGGAACCCGAAGACTCTAAAATCAGTGGATAATATCCTTTAGTAAAGGCATCCGAGAGGCCTTCCGAGGGCCAATCTTATTTTCACCCTATTATTTCACCACGTGCTATGAACCACCACAAGACTCCCCATGATCGGTTTCAGCCCCTAAAAACCAATTATCATCCCTCTTATTACCTTTACCCGACAAGGGAAAAACATCTATTTTCGAGACCTTGTAAAAACCTATGATCGTCCCTCTTAAGGCCTTTTCACCTAAAATCGCCATGTATGAGTTCACAACTTAACAATACGTGCAACGCAAAAGGTTTTTGATAACTTTTTTTCGTGACCCCAAAATCTCAAAAAATAGTGGATAATAGCCTTTAATTAAGGCCTTCGAAAGGGCCTTATGGGGCTTAGTCTTATTTTCAACCTTTTTTTTCACCGCATGCTATAGACCACCATGGGGTTACCCATGATCGGTTTTCGCCCCTAGATACCTATTTTTTCCCCTCTTATGGCCTTTTCTGAACAAGGGAAAAACACTTATTTCTAAGACCTTGTAAAAACTTGCTATTGTCTTTGTTAAGGCCTTTTCACCGCAAATCCCTTAGTTTGAGTTCATATTTTAATTGTACGGGCACCTTATAAAATTTTGGCAACTTTTTTCCGGGAACACGAAAATTCAAAAGACAGTGGATAATAGGCTTTTATTGGGACCTTCCTGATGGTGCTTCATGGGCCTCTCTTATTTTCGCCTTGATTTTTCAACGCGTAATATGGACCACAGCAAAACTACCCACGACCGGTTTCGACACCTAAAAACCTCTTATCATACCTCTTATGGATTTTTCCGGGTAAGAGAAATATAATTATATTAAAGACCTTGTAAAAACCTGTTATCGTCCCTCTTAGGCCTTATCACCCCGAATTGCCTGGATTGAGTTCATTTTATACTCATACGAGCACCATGAAAAGTTTTTGGAAATCTATTTTCCGAGATGTCGGAAACTCAAAAAATAGTAGATAATTTCCTTTAATTGAGGCGTCCCGTGGGCCTTCACTATCTGCCTTATTTTTGCTTTGTTATTTCTCTACGTGCTATGGACCACCACAGAACTCCCCAAGGTCGGTTTTGGCCCCTAAAAATCTGTTATTATCTCCCTTATGGTTCTTCCCGAACAAGGAAAAAATCGCTATTTCTAACACCCTATAAAAACCTTTTACCATCGCTCAAAAGGCCCTTTCACCACAAATAACCTACTACGGGTTCATATTTTTTTTTTTGAAACTTTGGAAACTATAAAATTAGTGGATAACCTTTTATACAAGCCTCCCGAGGGGCCATCCTAGGACCTGTCTTATTTTCGCCCTGCTTTTCACAGCGTGCTATGGACTATCACATAACTCCCCATAATCGCTTTCAGCCCCTCAAAACCTATTATCATCCCTCTTAATGGCCTTTTCCCAACAAGTCCAAGAACTTGTAAAAACCTGATATTGTCCCTCTTAAGGCCTTTTCACCTCAAATGGCCTGGTTTATTTTCATGTTTTAACCATACGGGCACCCGAGAAAGTTTTAGGCAACTTTTTCCCGGCGACTGAAAAACAGTGGATAATACCCTTTGATTGAGGTCTCTAGAGGGGGCTTCCCAAGCGCTGTCTTCTTTTCGCCCTAATTTTTTCACCATGTGCTATGGACTACCACATGACTCCCCACGATCAGGTTCGGCCCTTAAGTACCTATTATCATCCCTCATATGACCTTTTTCCCAACAAGGGAAAAACAGCTATTTCCAAGACCCTGTATAAACTTGGTAATGTCCCTCTTAAGGCTTTTCACCTCAAATCGCCTGATCTTGGTTCATATTTTATCGATACGGGCACCAGAAAAATGCCCGGAATCTCAAAAAATAGTGGATAATAGCTTTTAATTTCGGCCTCAAGAGGGGCCTTCACTGGCCTTTCTTATTTTCGGCATGTTTTTTCGCCATGTGCTATGGACCACCACAGAACTCCCCGTCAGTTTTCGCCCCTAAAAACCTAATATCATCCCTCTTATGGCTTTTTCTGAACAAGGGGAAAAAAGTTATTTCTAAGACCTTATAAATACATGCTATTGTATCTCTTAATGCCTTTTCACCCCAATTTAATCTAGTCTGGGTTCATATTTTAACTATACGAGCACCACGGAATGTTTTTGATAATTTTTTATGCAGGAACCCGAAAACACCAATAATCAGTGGGTAATAGTCTTCTATTAAGGTCTCCCAAGGGGCCTTCTCGAGGCCCGTCTTATTTTTGCTCCGTTTTTTCACCGCTTTTTATGGACCACCACAGGACTCCTCATGATCAATTTCAAGTTCTAACCCTTAAAAACCTATTATCATCCATCGTATGTCCTCTTCCAAACAAGGGATAACCATCTATTTCCAAGACCCTGTAAAAACCTGTTATTACCCCTCTTAATGCCTTTTCAACCCATATTACCTGTTCAACGTACATATTTTACTCATACGGGCACCCTGGAAAATTTTTGGTAATTTTTTCCGAGACCCCAAAAACTCTAAAAAAAAAAGTGGATAATAGCCTTTGATTAAGGCCTTCTGAGGGGCCTTCACGAGCCTGTCTTATTTTCACCCAGTTTTTTTCTCTGTGTGCTCTAGACCGCCACAGAACTCTCTACGAAAAAGGGATAAACAACTATATACGAGACCCTATAAAAACTTGTTATCGTTTCTCTTAAGCCCTTTTCACCATAAATAAACTGGTCAGGGTTCATACTTTAGCCATATGGGCAGCACAGAACTTCTTTGGCAACTTTTGGCAACTTTTATTTACAGACCCCAGAAACTCTAAAATCAATTGATAATAGCCTTTGATTAAGGCCTCTCGAGGGGCCTTCTCGGCGTGTATTATTCTCGATCGCCCTGTTTTTTCACCACGTTTGATGGATCACTGATGAGTTCGTCGCGAACCTATCAAAAATAAACCTATCTAAACCTCCTAACAAATGTAGTCGGACAAGTAGGGTCGAATCCCAAGAGACTAAGCGTTTTGAATTGATTAAATTGACTCAAATTTTAGCTAAGCAAGTAACCAAATTATGAAGATTGAATTGAACTAATAGCTAAACTAATTAACTAAAACAAGCGAAATTACTACGAATAAATCAAGGATTAAAAGAAATTCTAGGTCTAAGAATCCCCACTAACATGAATTAATTCAACAACCAAATCCCCTTTTTCTTATTAATTAATAAACAATTCATAGGATAGATGCGCCCTAATAATACCAATGATTTCTTTCGATCAATCAATGGCTTCCCTAACCTTGCAATCCTACCTATTTTCATGGATTCATGCAATTTAAAGACTTTATGCATAGCACCCTATAATCCTAACAAATTCTATCAATACTTTCATAATGATGTCTTTTGCCTTAAATTAGGGTTCTTATGTCGATCAAGAATAATCTTTCATTGCAAACTTAATCACATTCAATAAATACTATTTCTAGTCAAATATTGATAATCAAAACCAACCCTAAAATAAATGAATTATAAATCAATTAAAATTGGGAATTAGGAATTAAATTGCAAATTAATTCAAATTAGGGTTCATCCTAACCCTGGAATTTGGAAAACTACTCACACATAGTAATTAAGCAATTCAAAGAGATAATAAAAGAAAACATGATTAATAATAATAACAAGAAAGAAAGGAAGAAATTTTACATGAATTAATGGAAGAATAATGAACTTTGAATGTTGAATGTTGAGGAGAAAAAGAGAGAGAAACTACAATTATGCGTGATCAAGAAGGGCAAAACCCAAACTCTAGTGATTCCCCCCTTTTTCTAATAAAACTCTTTTCTATATATATTTTCTAGAATTAGAGTAGGAAAAATACATTAGGAAAATAAATTAGGAAATTACAAATATAAAAAAATTAGGCCCTTTTTCACAGCAGGAGACGACCAGCTCCCCATGGAAAACCAACTGGCTAGGCAGAAACTTGAGGGAGAAAAACGCACAAACCATTGGGCGCTGGTTCACTTTCTGAAATGATGGGTCAAATTTGGAAGGATGTATCTTGAGTTATAGGCATTGGAATGAGGCGTATGACCTACCATTGTGAAGTTCCATAAATATAGTTTCCAATGCCGCTTGAAACGTATAAATCCGATGAGTATATCTCGATTTATGACCAAAATAGTGAGCATTGGTCAAACTGATCTTTCACAACTATGAATATTTCTTCACTTTTAACTCAATTACACCCCAATAAACTATGCCATAACCCACATAGATGCAAAATGGACTTCATATAATGATAATGCTCATGTGAAACGTCCATAATCTTCAGCTCTTCTTTTATAATTATCCGCTTCACTTAACTTACTTCCGAAAGCTTCCAAATAGCTGTAAAACTACCTGAAAAATTAAGAAAACTACAAACGAAGCGTAATAGAGCACAAAATGGATAATTCATGCAATTAATGCCGAAAATACAACTATATAGACCAAATATGCTCTATATATGCACCCAAAAATGCCTAATATTCCGATATAAAAGTGAGTTATCAATCACTACCCCACGATCGGTTTAATCCCTAAAAAAACCTATAATCGTCTCTCTTATGGCCTTTTTCTCCGAACAAGGGAAAAACACTTATTCCGACATCGTTTAAAAACCCGTTGTCATCCCTCTTAAGGCCTTGTCACCTGAAATTGCCTGGTATGTGTTCATATTTTATCCATACAGGCACCCTAGAAGGTTTTTGGCAACTTTATTTTCGGGACACCAAAAGCTTAAAATATAGTGGATAATAGTGTTTGATTAAGGCTTCCTGAATGGCCTACCCAGGGCACATCTTATTTTCTCCCTATTTTTCACTGCGTGAAATGGACCACCACAGCACTGCTACAATAGGTTTAAGCTCATAAAACCTATCATCATCCCTCTTATAGCTTTTACCGAACAAGAGAAAATTAGCTATTTTCGAGACGCTATAAATACATGTTATCGTCCGTCTTAAGGCCTTTTCACCCCAAATTGTCGAATCTGAGTTTATATTAAACCCATATGAGCCCCATAATGTTTTTGGCAACTTTTTTCCCGGACCCCCGAAACTCAAAAAACAACGGATAATAGTCTTTAATTGAAGCCTCCCGAGGGGCCTTCACTGGCCTATCTTATCTTTATTCTGTTTTTTCCCTGTGTGCCATGAACCACCACAGAACTCCCCACGGTCGGTTTCGGCCCCTAAGAACCTATTATCAATTCTCTTATGGCCTTTTCCGAACAAGGGAAAAACAACTATTTTTGAGACCCTATAAAAACCTGTTATCGTCCCTTTTATGGCCTTTTCACCCCAAATAACCTAGTTTAGTTTAATATTTTTGGTATACAAGCACACCAATTCCTTTTTGGCAACTTTTTTTCTGGGACCCAGGAAACTCAAAAGGCAATAGATAATAGCTTTTGATTATGGCCTCCTGATGGGCCTTCCCAAGGCCTGTCTTATTTTCTCCTTCGTTTTTCACCGCATGCTAGACAACCATTGGACTCCGCACGATAGGTTTCAGCCCGTAAAAGCTTATTATCATATCTCTTACGGCTTTTTCCAAATAAGGGAAAAACACTTATTTCAGAGGCCTTGTTAAAAGTTGTTATCATAGCTCTTAAGGACTTTTCACCCAAAATCACCAGGTTTGAGTTCATATTATAACCATAAGGGAACCCGTGAAAATTTTTGGCAACTTTATTTTTAGGACCCTGCAAATTCAAAAAATAATGTACAGTAGCCTTTGATTGAGGCCTTATAAGGGGTCTTCACGTGCTTGTCTTATTTTTAATCTGTTTTTTCTCCACGTGCTATGGACCTCCACAGATGTCCCCACAGTCGGTTTTGGCCCCTACAAACCTATTATCATCCCTATTATGGTTTTTTCCGAACAACGGAAAAACATTGATCCTCGAGATCGTGTAAAAACTTGTTATCGTCCCTCTTAAGGCCTTTTCACCCCCAAATAACGTAGTATGGGTTCATATTTTAACAATACAGGAACCACAAAACGTGTTTTGCAGCTTTTATTTTCGAGACCCTGAAAACTCTAAAATTAGTGGGTAATAGTCTTTGATTAAGGCTTCCCGAGGAGCCTTCCTAAAGCCTAACATATTTTCGCCCTATTTTTACATTACGTGAGAACAAACCACCACAGAACTGCCCATGATCGGTTACATCCCCTATAAACCTATTATCATCCCTCTTATAGCCTTTTCCGATCAAGGGAAAAACACTTATTTGCGAGACCCCATAAAAACATGTTATCATCCCTCTTAAGGCCTTTTCACTCGAAATTGTCTGGTCTGAGTTCATATTTTAACCATACAAACACCAAGGAAGGCTTTTGGCAATTTTTATTCCTGAATCCGTCTTAATTTTTCCCTATTTTTTCATCGTTTGCTATGGACTACCACAGGAATCCCCACGATAAGTTTTAGCCCCTAAAAATCTATTATCATCCCTTTTAATCGCCCCTCTTAAGGGCTGTTCACCCCAAATCACCTGGTCTGAGTTCATATTTTAACCATACAGGCACCTCAGAAAGTTTATGGCAACTTTTTTGCGAGATCTATTCAGAAACTCAACAAACTGGGATAATAACTTGTTATCGTTCTTCTTAAGACCTTTTCACCCCAAATCACCTTGTCTTGGTTCACATTTCAACCATGTAGGCACCTTGGAAAGTTTTGCAAGACCCGAAATCTCAAAAATCATTGGATAATAACCGTTAATTAAGGTCTCCGCAGGGGCCTTCTCGGGCCTTGTCTTACTTTCTCCTTGTTTTTCTTACCACGTGCTATAGGCCACCACAGGACTCCCCAAGATCAATTTCAGTCGCTAAAAACCTGTTATCATCCATCTTACGACGTTTTCCGAAGAAGGAAAAACCATCTATTTCTGAGAGCCTTTAAAACTTGTTTTTATCCTTCTTAAGACCTTTTCACCCTAAATCGCCTATACTAGGTTCATATTTTAACCATACGGCTCCCCAAAAGTTTTTGTCAACTTTTTTTTTTCCAGGACCCCAAAAACTCAAAATTATGTGGACAATAACCTTTGATTGAGGCCTCCGAAGGAGCCTTCCCGGTTCCCGTCTTATTTTCACCTTGTTTTTTTGCCACATGCTATGGGCCTCTACTGAACTCTGCATGATGAGTTCCTACCCCTAAATACTTGTTATTATCCCTGTTATTGCCTTTTTCGAAGTAGGAAAAAACATTTATTTTCGAGACCCTCTAAAATCTTGTTATCATCACTCTTAAGGCCTCTTCACCCTAAATTGCTTGGTTTGGGATCATATTTCAACCATACGGGCACCCCAGAAAGCATTTGGCAACTTTATTTCTAGAACTCTAGAAACTCAAAAATCGGTGGATAATATTCTTTGATTGAAGCCTTCGGGTGGGCCTTTCCGGCCGGGCTGTATCTTATTTCCACCCTAGTTTTCACCGTGTGCTATGGGCCACAAGAAGTCCATAGGACTCCCAAAGATCACTTTTGGCCCCTCAAAACCTATTATCATCCCTCTTATGGCCTTTTCTGAAGAAGAAAAAAACAGTTAATCCCGATACCTTCTAAAAACATGTTATAATCCCTCTTGAGGCCTCTTTACCCCAAATCGCCTGGTCTAGGTTTATATTTTAACTATACATGCACCCTTGTAAGTTTTTGACAACTTTTTTCTAGGACCCTGAAAACTCAATAATCAGTGGAGAACACACCATTATGTACTCTTATTTGATTATTTTGAGTCGTAACTTTTTTTTTTGTAAAGCAAGGTTTTTACTAATGCGAAAATACTATGTAGTTAGATTTTTTTTTTTTTTTTTTTTTTTTTTAAGAGTTTATATCTGTTGCCAAAAAGACCCTGTAAAAACTGTTATTACCCCCTCTAAAATGCCTTTTCAACCCTATTACCTGTTCAACGTACATATTTTACTCATACGGGCACCCTGGAAAATTTTTGGTAATTTTTTCCGAGACCCCAAAAAACTCTAAAAAAAAAAGTGGATAATAGCCTTTGATTAGGCCTTCTGAGGGCCTTCACAGCCTGTCTTATTTTCACCCAGTTTTTTTTCTCTGTGTGCTCTAGACCGCCACAGAACTCTCTACGAAAGGGATAAACACTATATACGAGACCCTATAAAAACTTGTTATCGTTTTCTCTTAACCCTTTTCCCCATAAATAAACTGGTCAGTGGTCTTCATACTTTAGCCATATGGGCAGCACAGAACTTCTTTTTGGCAACTTTTGGCAACTTTTATTTACAACCCCCAGAAACTCTAAAATCAATTGATAATAGCCTTTGATTAAGGCCTCTCGAGGGGCCTTCTCGGCGTGTATTATTCTCGATCGCCGCCTGTTTTTTCCACCACGTTGATGGATCACTATGAGTTCGTCGCGAACCTATCAAAAATAAACCTATCTAACCCTCCTAACAAATGTAGTCGGCACAATAGGGTCGAATCCCAAGAGACTAAGCGTTTTGAATGATTAAATTGACTCAATTTTAGCTAAGCAAGTAACCAATTATAGATTAATTGAACTAATAGCTAAACTAATTAACTAAAACAAGCGAAATTACTACGAATAAATCAAGGATTAAAAGAAATTCTAGTCTAAGATCCCCACTAACATATAATTCAACAACCAATCCCCTTTTCTTATTAATTAATAAACAATTCATAGGATAGATGCGCCCTAATAATACCAATGATTTCTTTCGATCAATCAATGGCTTCCCTAACCTGCATCCTACTATTTTCATGGATTCATGCAATTTAAAGACTTATGCATAGCACCCTATAATCCTAACAATTCACTATACTTATCAATATGTCTTTGTCTAATTAGGGTTCTTATGTCGATCAAAATCTCTTCATTGCAACTTAATCACATTCATAAAATACCTATTCTAATCAATATTGATAATCAAAACCAACCCTAAAATAAATGAATTATAATCAATTAAAATTGGGAATTAGGAATTAATTGCAATTAATTCAAATAGGGTTCATCCTAACCCTGGAATTTGGAAACCTACTCACACATAGTAATTAAGCAATTCAAAGAGATAATAAAAGAAAACATGATTAATAATATAACAAGAAGAAGGAAGAAATTTTACATGAATTAATGGAAGAATAATGAACTTTGAATGTTGAATGTTGAGGAAAAAAGAGAGAGAAACTACAATTATGCGTGATCAAGAAGGGCAAAACCCAACTCTAGTGATTCCCCCCCTTTTTCTAATAAAACTCTTTTCTATATTTTTTCTAGAAATTATAGGAAAAATACATTAGGAAATATAAAATTACAGAAAATATAAAAAATTAGGCCCTTTTTCACAGCAGGAGACGACCAGCTCCCCATGGAAAACAACTGGCTAGCCAGAAACTTGAGGGAGAAAACGCACAACCATTGGGCGCTGGTTCACTTCTGAAATGATGGTCAAATTTGGAAGGATGTATCTTGATTATAGGCATTGGAATGAGGCGTATACCTACCATTGTGAAGTTCCATAAAATAGTTTCCAATGCCGCTTGAAACGTATAAATCCGATGAGTATATCTCGATTTATGACCAAAATAGTGAGCATGGTCAAACTAGATCTTTCACAACTATGAATATTTCTTCTACTTTTAATACTCAATTACACCCCATAAACTATGCCATACCCCCATAGATGCAAAATGGACTTCATATAATGATAATGCTCATGTGAAACGTCCTAATCTTCAATCACTCTTCTTTTATAATTATCCGCTTCACTAACTTATACTTACTTCCGAAGCTTCCAAATAGCTGTAAAACTACCTGAAAATTAAGAAAACTAAAACGACAGCGTAATAGAGCACAAATGGATAATTCATGCAATTAATGCCGAAAATACAACTATATAGACCAAATATGCTCTATATATGCACCACAAAAATGCCTAATATTCCGATATAAAAGTGAGTTATCAATCACACACCCCACGATCGGTTTAATCCTAAAAAAAACCTATAATCGTCTCTCTTATGGCCTTTTTTCTCCGAACAAGGGAAAAACACTTATTCCGACATCGTTTAAAAACCCGTTGTCATCCCTCTTAAGGCCTTGTCACCTGAAATTGCCTGGTATGTGTTCATATTTTATCCATACAGGCACCCTAGAAGTTTTTTGGCAACTTTTTTTCGGGACACCAAAAGCTTAAAGTGGATAAATAGTGTTTGATTAAGTTGGCTTCCTGAATGTCGCTACTACCAGAGGCACCTATGCAATTTATTTTCTCCCTATTTTCACTGCTTGAAATGGCCACCACACAACTGCTACAATAGTTTAAGCTCATAAAACTATCATCATCCCTCTTATAGCTTTTACCGAACAAGAGAAAATTAGCTATTTTCGAGACGCTATAAATACATGTTATCGTCCGTCTTAAGGCCTTTTCAACCCCAAATTGTCGAATCTGAGTTATTTTAAACCCATATGAGCCCCATAATGTTTTTGGCAAACTTTTTTCCCGGACCCCCGAAACTCAAAAAACAACGGATAATAGTCTTTAATTTGAAGCCTCCCGAGGGGCCTTCACTGGCCTATCTTATCTTTATTTGTTTTTTTCCCTGTGTGCCATGAACCACCACAGACTCCCACCCCACGGTCGGTTTCGCCCCTAGAAACCTATTATCAATTCTCTTATGGCCTTTTCCGAACAGGGAAAACAACTATTTTTGAGACCCTATAAAACCTGTTATCGTCCCTTTTATGGCCTTTTCACCCCAAATAACCTGTTAGTTTAATATTTTTAGTATACAAGCACACCAATTCCTTTTTGGCAACTTTTTTTCTGGGACCCAGGAAACTCAAAGGCAATAGATAAAAGCTTTTGATTATGGCCTCCTGATGGGCCTTCCCAAGGCCTGTCTTATTTTCTCCTTCGTTTTTCACAGCGCATGCTAGACAACCATTGGACTCCGCACGATAGGTTTCATGCCCGTAAAAGCTTATTATCATATCTCTTACGGCTTTTTCCAAAATAGGGAAAAACACTTATTTCAGAGGCCTTGTTAAAAGTTGTTATCATAGCTCTTAAGGACTTTTCACCCAAAATCACCAGGTTTGAGTTCATATATAACCATAAGGAACCCGTGAAAATTTTTGGCACTTTATTTTTAGGACCCCTGCAAATTCAAAAAATAATGTACAGTAGCCTTTGATTGAGGCCTTAAGGGGTCTTCACGTGCTTGTCTTATTTTTAATCTGTTTTTTTCTCCACGTGCTGGACCTCCACAGATGTCCCCACAGTCGGTTTTGGCCCCTACAAACCTTATATCATCCCTATTATGGTTTTTTCCGAACAACGGAAAAACATGATCCTCGAGATCGTGTAAAAACTTGTTATCGTCTCTTAAGGCCTTTTCACCCCCAAATAACGTAGTATGGGTTCATATTTTAACAATACGAACCACAAAACGTGTTTTGCAGCTTTATTTTCGAGACCCTGAAAACTCAAAATTAGGGTAATAGTCTTTGATTAAGGCTTCCCGAGGAGCCTTCCTAAAGCCTAACATATTTTCCCCCTATTTTTACTTACGTGAGAACAAACCACCACAAACTGCCCATATCGTTACATCCCCATACAACTTCAAAAATCCCCTTATAAATTATTATCTACCCTCTTATAGCCTTTTCCGATCAAGGGAAAAACACTTATTTGCGAGACACCATAAAAACATTTATCACCTCTAAGTTTGACCGAAGGCTGGTCTGAGTTCATATTTAAACCATACAACACCAAGGAAGGCTTGGCATTTTTATTCCGGAATCGTCTTATTTTTCCCTATTTTTTCATCACGTTTGCTATGGACTACACCACAGGAATCCCCACGATAAGTTTTAGCCCCTAAAAACTATTATCATCCCTTTTAAATCGCCCCTCTTAAGGGCTGTTCACCCAAATCACCTGGTCTGAGTTCATATTTTAACCATACAGGCACCTCAGAAAGTTTATGGCAACTTTTTTGCGAGATCTATTCAGAAACTCAACAAACTGGGAATAACTTGTTATCGTTCTTCTTAAGACCTTTTCACCCCAAATCACCTTGTCTTGGTTCACATTTCAACCATGTAGGCACCTTGGAAAGTTTTGCAAGACCCGAAATCTCAAAAATCATTGGATAATACGTTAATAACCGTGTCCGCAGGGGCCTTCTCGGGCCTTGTCTACTTTCCTCCTGTTTTTCTTACCACGTGCTATAGGCCACCACAGGACTCCCCAAGATCAATTTCAGTCGCTAAAAACCTGTTATCATCCATCTTACGACGTTTTCCGAAAAGGAAAAACCATCTATTTCTGAGAGCCTTTAAAACTTGTTTTTATCCTTCTTAAGACCTTTTTACCCTAAATCGCCTATACTAGGTTCATATTTAACCATAACGGCTCCCCAAAAGTTTTTGTCAACTTTTTTTTTCCAGGACCCCAAAAACTCAAAATTATGTGGACAATAACCTTTGATTGAGGCCTCCGAAGGAGCCTTCCCGGTTCCCGTCTTATTTTCACCTTGTTTTTTTGCCCACATGCTAGGGCCTCTACTGAACTCTGCATGATGAGTTCCTACCCCTAAATACTTGTTATTATCCCTGTTATTGCCTTTTTTCGAAGTAGGAAAAAACTTTATTTTCGAGACCCTCTAAAATCTTGTTATCATCACTCTTAAGGCCTCTTCACCCTAAATTGCTTGTTTTGGGATCATTTTTCCACCATACGGGCACCCCGAAAGCATTTGGCAACTTTATTCTATCTAGAACTCTAGAAACTCAAAAATCGGTGGATAATATTCTTTGATTGAAGCCTTCGGTGGGCCTTTCCGGCCGGGGCTGTATCTTATTTCCCACCCTAGTTTTCACCGTTTGCTATGGCCACAAGAAGTCCATAGGACTCCCAAAGATCACTTTTGGCCCCTCAACCAACACTATTATCATCCCTCTTATGGCCTTTTCTGAAGAAAAAAAACAGTTAATCCCGATACCTTCTAAAAACATGTTATAATCCCTCTTGAGGCCTCTTTACCCACAAATCGCCTGGTCTAGTTTTATATTTTAACTATACATGCACCCTTGTAGTTTTTGACAACTTTTTTTCTAGGACCCTGAAAACTCAATAATCAGTGGAGAACACACCATTATGTACTCTTTATTTGTTATTTGTTTTTGAGTCGTAACTTTATTTTTAGTTTTTTTTTTTTTTTTTTTTTTTTTTTTTTCTAGTAGCAAGGTTTTTACTAATGCGAAAATACTAGTAGTTTGGTGTGA